>CM055957.1:32339729-32939729 GCA_029490685.1 Schizonepeta tenuifolia | reverse complement strand
CCAATGACACCGAGATCATCACAGCCTACCTCCCTTGGGTTCGACCCTGAATACTTACCCTAGTTGTACCTAGTAGTGGACATCAGGACTTATAAATTGTATTTTGGCACATCCGAGTTCCTAACAATAAACTCGACGTCGTCAACACACAACTGTCATTGACATATTGCTCAAAATCTCGGGCTTTGACAACGCCATCAAAACGCTTGTTCCATGACCGTGAAGCTTGCTTAAGTCCATAAATGGACTTCTTAAGCTTCCACACTAAATGTTCTTCACCTTCTTTTATGAATCCCTCGAGTTGCAGCATATAGATAGCCAGTGCAGAACTGATGATACCAAAGGTACTTCATCTTGCACACTTGGCTGAGTTTGTTGACTTGTTGTCCCACCACCTCTAACTCCCTTGAGTATAATCTCGCTTCTTGGTTTGTGGTTACTTATGTAGTCCTCTTCCAAGAATATTGCGTTAGTACTAATAACAACTTTCTGATCCTTAGGATAGTAAAAGTAACCACCTTTCGTTTCCCTAGGATATCCTACAAATAACTTTACTTCCGATCTAGAACTCAACTTATCGGCATCCTTGTTCAGCACATGTGCTGGACTGTCCCAAATCTGAATGTGGGAAAGACTAGGCTTGCGCTCGGACCACAGCTCGGACAGGGTCTTTGCAACCAACTTAGAATAAACTAAGTTTAGAATGTAACCAATTGTTTCCAAAGCATATCCCCAGAACGAAACATGTAAAGAAGCATAACTCATCATGGATCAAACCATTTCCAAAAGTGTTTGATTTGTTCTCACCGCCACACCATTTTTTTGGGATGTACCCGGTGTAGTTAACTTAGATGTAATCCCACATACTGACAAGTATTCTCGAAAGTCGTTGCCGAGGTATTCACCACCGCAGTCAGATCGTTACGACTTGATACTTTTACCATGTCGTGTATCTACCTCCGCCTTGAATGTTTGAAAGTTGTCAAAGCATTAAGACTTGTAGCGCAACAAGTAAATTGTATCCGTATCTCAAGTAATTGTCTATGAAAGTGACAAAATGCTCATACCCTCCACGAGCTTGAGTGGACATAGGTTCGTACAAGTCAGAGTGAACCAATTCTAACACTTCTTTGGCTCTATACCCCTTGGCCTTGAAAGGCCGAGTCGTCATCTTGCCTTTTTATGCAGGATTCGCAGATTGAGATTGGTTCAACTTGGAATGACTCCAAGATCCCGTCGGAAACCAGTCTTTGGATCCTACACAAATTGATGTGACCCAATCTTAGATGCTAAAAGAAGAGTTTAGTTCTCAAGAGATTAAGTCTTTCTCTTATTTTGGTTTGAAGTTAAAGCATTGACAGACAAAGAATAATCATACATACATGTAATAGTCTTTAGAGAATCAGTTGTACTATAAAACAAAACCTTTCTGTCTTTCATGAATGTAACACGATCGTCCAAAAGAACAGAATACCCGTCTTTCCATAACTGGCGGATAGAAATTAAGTTTTTCTCAAACACTGGAACATATAGTACGTCTCTTAAAACTAAAACATGACTCTCAAAAGATAAATGAACATCTCCAACAACTGCGACATCCACACTTGTTGTGTTTTCAATGGAGATGATCAACTCGCCTCTACTCAGCTCCATTTTTAGCAGGAACCCTTGCAAGGTGTAACATACATGATCAGTTGCACCCGAGTCCACTACCTACGAATGGGAAATACTCGAAACTAAACATGTTTTAGTTACTAAAGCCAGAGATGTACCTTGAGCATTCTTCATCAAGGGACAGTCAACCTTCCAATGTCCAATTTTCTGACACTTGCAGCATTTGTCCTTCCCCTTTGGTTTTGGCTTTTTGACATCTCCGGTCAGGCCTACATTCTTGCTCCCACTTTTTCCTTGATCTTTCTTGCCATTTGGTTTTTTCCACTTCTGATACGATCCTCGTCAGAGTTGCAGATGCCGACGTGAATGGTATACACCCAAGACAAAATCTAAACCGAACCGGATAAGATGGAATATCCCAAAATCTCTGAATCTAACCTACAAAATGAATGGAATTCTCTATAACCCAACGTGATGTTGACGCAGCAACTCAGGGACGATGAATGACGCCACAAACGGGGATGGTGATCTGTTTGATAAGTCGATAAGAATATCACGGTGGCATGCAGCCAGTCCGCTAGTTCGGTGAACGAACCGAAGGAGAGATAAACTCACAAAATATTATTCATCAAATCGTTATTTAATCCATGCCCTACTAGAGGGGTGGAATACAATAGAGTCCTACTCTAGTAAGGAAAATAATTCCTTGAATAAAAAGAAACATAATCCTAATCTAATAAGGAAACAATTCCTTGAACAAGAAGGAAACAAATCATAATCTAATAAGGAAACTAATCCTTATCCTAATCAAATATATACCAAAATAACTAAAATAAAGCCTTATTTCTCGCCTACAATAATAAAAAATGAAATATAAAAAATAAAAACAAATAAAAGTCTTCATTCCAACTTGGATTGCATCATTCCCTCCTCTTGAAAGGGATTTGTCCTCAAATCCAAATCTTCATACATGCATCAAAAAACAACTTTTTTTTTTAGATAACAAAAAAATAAAAAATAAAAGATAGAGGTAGATCAGGCTTTGATACCAAATGATATTATTTGTCGTCGGAGTTGCAGACGCCGACGTGAATAGTATACACCCAAGACCAAATCTGAACTGAACCGGATAAGATGGAATATACAAAAACCTCTGAATCTAACCAGCGAAATGAAATAGGTGAATGGAATTCCCTATAACCCAATGTGATGTTGATGCAGCAACTCAGGGACGATGAATGACACCAAAACAGGGATGGTGATCCGTTTGATAAGTCGATAAGAACGTTACGGTGGCATGCAGCCAGTCCACTAGTTCGGTGAATGAACTGAAGGAGAGATAAACTCACAAAATATTATTCATCAAATTTTTATTTAATCAATGCCCTACTGGACCTATTTATACGGGTGAAATACAATAGAGTCCTACTCTAGTAACGAAAACAATTCCTTGAATAAAAAGAAACATAATCCTAATCTAATAAGGAAACAATTCCTTGAACAATAAGGAAACAAATCATAATCTAATAAGGAAACTAATCTTTATCCTAATCAAATATAAAATTACCAAAAGAAATAAAATAAAACCTTATTTTTGGCCTACAATAATAAAAAATGAAAATAAAAAACAAAAACAAATAAAAGTCTTCATTCCAACTTGGATTGTATCAACTTCTTCCCACCTTTCGGTGCAAAGTGAGAGCCTTTAGTAGTAGCCAATGCATGTGGACTCTTCCTCATAACTCCCTCAGCGACAACGAGTTCATTGAGCAATTCGTTCAAGGTGAACTTCTTCTTGCGCATCACTACGTTGAGACGGAAGTTCTCATAACTCTTGGAAAGAGTGGAGTATGATGTCGACCTTAGCCTCATTTTCCATACCTCCACCAAGCAGATCTAGCTCATTTAGATAATTAATCATCTCGAGCACATGCTCGCGCACAAACGAACCCTCCGTCATGTTAGAAGCCATGAGTTTCCTCATGAGCTCAAGACGGGTTGAACGATCTGACTCACCAAAGAGTTCCTCGAGGTTCTTTATAATTTCACTTGCAGTCTGCATTGACTGATGTTGCAGCTGAAGGTTGGAGGTCTTAATGGTCATCATATAGGCTTTCACCATATTGTTGGCCTTATGCCACCTCGGGTGAACCTCCATTTGCTCATCGGAAGACCGAGCATTTGGGTTCACGGGAACAAGAGTAGTAAGCACAAACTTATACTCCTCTACGTCTGAGACAAATCCTTAGTTGCACTTCCATTCCAAAAAAATTGGACCGGTAAGCGGCTTTGCAGTAAGCACATTAAGTAGTGGAGTAACAATCATATCTGAAACAAACATACAAACGCACATAAGTTCCACTTTACAGCATAATCCTTTCGTAACAAATAATATTGTAACCTTTTGATAAAAAAATATAATTGAAACCTCTGTTAGCCCAATCTAATTACACGTAAGCCACGTTCAAGTGGACGTTTACGGCGCATCTCATGACCAGGCACCCAGTTTTTGACCCGTTATCATGTCAACATAACCTTATGACAAAATGCAATCAATAAACGGACCTTATCTGAAGTAGAAGGATGTCGAGCTCATGACTATAACCAAAAGCGCTCACCAGAAGGCAACCTAGTAAGAATTTTGTCTTCTTGTTTACTTTCCTTTTTATGCGAGTTAGTTTTGCTAACCTAGGTTATAGAGGGCTTTGTTTTATTTTGGAGTTGTCTAGTCTCTGTGTGTAGATAGAAGGGCGCCACTGTCATTCCAGAGGGCATGAAGATGTGGTCGAGAGATTGAGAGGATTCTAGAATCATCTACTGAGTTGGATTTTATCAGCAATAAAAAAAAATTCCTAAATATCTATCTGCCACAACCCTTCATCTTCCCCCATATTCAAAATTCAAAACCCTCAACCTCCAATTTTTCAGCATCCACCACACTCCACTCTCTCACAACCACCTCGAACCTCCATTCTTAACCTTCTTCCTTACCCTCCATAACCGCCTCAACACTCCATCTTCAAACTCGTGCTTAATGGCCAAAATCAAAGGGATGTCCAAAGCCCCTGCCCCAAAAGACCCTCCACAGAAGAAAACAAAGAAACTAAGGAAAATGGCCTAGGATCCCCCAGCCAAAGACGTCGAACAGCAGAACTCCTCTCCCGACCGCGAGGAGAAGAATATCGCCTCTCACATGCTCGAACTAGGCGGAGGAAACCCTCAAAATGAGGAGACGGAGAAGTCAACGAAGTCCCCACCAAGGCAAAAGGGGGCGAAGAGGAAGAGCCCACTCCGTCTCAAGAGAAAAAGGCAGAGAAGGAGGGGTCGGATTAGGAAGACGAAGGGGATGAGTCTATGGCGAAAACCATAGATGACATCATCAATAAATTTATACCTGATGACAAGAAGAAGAAGGAGGAGTCAGTACACGAAAAAGAGGCTTCCATGGCCTCTGTAGAACTGGTGAAGTCACCGGAGCCCTCAAAGATGAAGATTGCCGCCAAGAAGAGAAAAACAAGAAATACGCCGGCAACCCCTTCCTCTTCCAAACCTCCACTGAGAGATGTGAGGACAGAACCTCCACCCTCCAAGAGAGTCCTGGTGCCCAAGACTATGGATGTTAAATCCATGGAAAAATTGGGGGTCTGGAAGGATATGGAGCGCTACTTTGAAAACATAAGGTGGAGCCATTTTCTGACTTGAAGGGGGAAGGTGTATGAAGATCTGGCGAGGGAGTTTGTGAAGACTATGTCGATGAAGACTCCGACTTGTGTGGGGTTGGCTACTACATGTCTGTATTTCGAGATTAAGGTAAAGAAGATGAGTTTGTCGGTGAATGAGATTAACCAAGCTGTGAAGATGGCGAATGTGTGGGATTTACAGCAGGAGGAGTACAAGAACGCTGTGAGAAAGATACCGGATCAGACAATGCATGAGGTGCAAGAGAAGTGGAAGATGTTGGGAAAGACTTTGGAATTCAAGAGTGGGTACTCAAAGGGGCACGAGTTGAAGAGTTGATGCCCTCCGTCTGTGCCACCTTGTGATAGCCTACAACTTCTACGGGAAGGACAATGCCAACAACTCCATCACACAGAAGAAGTTGTATTTGTTGTGATGCATGGAGACCAAGCGGAGGGTCAACTTTGGGTCCCTGGTGATCACGCAGCTGCAGAAGATCAACAAAACCACCCGGAGCAAGATAATGCTCGGCCAATTCATCACTGAATTGGGCAAGAGCATAAGGCTGGTGAATGAGGAGAAAATGGAGGTCGTCCCTGAGGAGCTGCTGGATTTGGGATGCTTCCAGAGGATGCAAGACATTGAGGTTGGAGAAGGAGGGGTATACAAGTTTACTTACCCCGAGAACAAGGAGGTTGTTGTGGAAGGCCCTATGACTGCTGCAATGGGCCAGGAGATACTAAACCGCATCCAGGAGTTGGAGGCTGTTGCTGGAGCTAACAACCACATCCTCAAGGAGATCCTCTGTGCCCTCAAGGAGTTCAATGAGAGGCAGGAAGTCAGGTACCATGGGAAGCAGTCTGCTCCCTAGTTTGTATCATCCCATTTTTCATTTTTAGTAGTTTAGGTTTGTCTTTTTCTTTTGTTGAGTCTGTTGGATTCCACCACTTTGCTTGCAACAAAGTGTGTGGGTATGTTGGTTTGTGTGTTTTGTGTTTGTTGTGATCAACATGATTTTGTTCTTTCTTCTTTGTCTGTTTGTATGTTCGTTCTATGGACTTAGATGAATAGGGACGATGAATGGGTATGTTAGCATAAACCTGTGAGATTTTGAGCTCTGCATGCTAAATCATGATCTATATGCAGCATTTCCTTTCTTGTGTGATTTTGCATTCTCATCTAGGCATCTGCTAGAATTTGTCCACTTAGTTCTTTATAATTTTATGACTATGGGTGTTGATGATTAGATGATATTGGCATTTCTTTCTATGAGCCTACTTAGCCAAATATCTCTTCCCTGGAAAAAAAAAGATATCACTTGTTAGCCCAGTTTGAGCCAAATAATTTGTTTGAATTAATTTGATGAAAAGCCCAAAGACTTCATGGTCATTATAATAGGCTAAGAGATCACTGGAGAGAAAATAAAAGGGGTTAGTAAGCAGATTAAGAAGAAAAACCACCCTAGAGCTTAAGGCAAAGAAATCCTAAAATCCATATAAGGGTGGTTACTTATCAAAAGGGGGGATAGAAAAGAAAAGAAGAAAGGAAGAAATAAAAGAGAAGCAGGAGGTGTGCTAAGGCCCGTAATGCATAGAGTCTAGCAGGGAGAAAGATCCTCGAGGCCTCCATGAAGCCTATAATGACCTTTGCCATTACCTAAATGATCTCACCTACCTAAAGTCCCATTACAACCTACTAAGTCCTTTTGATAATCAGAAAATACCCTAGTTCTTAATGAATGAAGAGTTATGAGCCAGTAGACAAGCCTATAACATGACCAAGATTGAGAATATTATGAGCGTAAACAGTCAACCATGCATACACGAGAGGTGATGTGAGGGAGTGAATCTCATGTTGCACACCCAATTTTGACCTATTTGTTGGCCTTGATGAATGAACACGTTGTTGTATCTTTGTTTTTCAGTTCATGCTGATCTTGTTTCGTCTTTGTTGTTGTTTTTCTTTTGAAAAAAAAGGAAAAATAAAAACAACAACAGACACGAAATAAGATCAACATGAAAAGGAAAACAAAGACACAACAACATGTTCATTCATCAAGGCCAATAAATAGGTCAAAATTGGGTAAGCAACATGAGATTCACTCTCTCACAGCACCTCTCGTTTATGCATGGTTGACTGTTTACGCTCAAATCATTCTCAATCTTGGTCATGCTATAGGTTTTTCTACTGGCTCATAACTTCTTCATTCATTAAAAACTAGGGTGTTTTCATATTATCAACAAGACTTAGTACGTTATAATGGGGCTTTAGGCAGGTTAGATTATTTAGGTACTGGCAAAGGCCATTATAGGCTTCTTGGAGGCCTCCAGGGTCCTACTCCTGACTAGACTCAATGCATTACGAGCCTTAGCACACCTTCTGCTTCTTTTTATTTCTTTCTTTTCTTCTTTTCTTTTCTTTTGTATCTCCCCCTTTTATAAGCAACCACCCTCATAAGAATTTTAGGTTTTCTTTGTGTTAAGCTCTAGGGTGATTTTTTTCTTCTTTTTCAGCTCACAAATCCCTTTTTGTTTTTCTTCCAGTGATAGAGCCTATCATAATGACCATGATATTTCTGGGCTTTTTATCAGATTTATTCGAATGAATTATTTGGTTCAAACTGGGCTAATCAAGGGATATATTTTTCTCAGGAAAGGGATATTTTTGGCTAAGTAGGCTCATAGAAGTAAATGCCTATATCATCTAATCATCAACACCCATAGTCATAAAAGTATAGAGAGCCAAGTAGACAAATTCTAGCAGAATCCTAGATGAGAATGCATCTTCACACAAGAAAAGAAAACTGCATAAATCATGATATAGCATGCAGAGCCCAAAGTCTCACAGCTTTATGCAACATACCCATTCATCGTCCCTATTCATCTAAGCCCATAGAATGAACACAAAAACAGACAAAGAGACAAATAAAAAGGAACAAGCTCATGCTGATCAAAGCAAACACAAAAAAGACAAACAAGCCATATCTACCACTTTGTTGTAAGCAAAGTGGTGGAATCCAACAGACTCAAACTTATATACAGAATAAAAAAGAAAAACAAACCTAAAGTACTAAAAATTTAAAATATGGAAGGACACAAACTAGGGAGCAGGCTACTCCCAGTGTACCTGGTTTCTTACCTCTCATTGAATTCATTGAGGGCACAACGGATCTCCTTGAGGATGTAATTTTTGGCTCCAACAACATTCTCTACCTCCTGGATATGGTTTAATATCTCCTGGCCCAATGTAGCAGTCATCGGGCCCTCCATATCAGCTTCATTGACCTCGGGGTAAGTAAACTTGTACACCCCTCCTTCTCCAACCTCGACGTCTTACATCCTTTGCAAGCATTCTAAATCCAGCAACTCCTCCGGGGCAGCCTCCATCTTTTCCTCATTCACCAGGCGCATGCTCTTGGCCAATTCAGTGATAAGAGACTTTATATGTGCGGCTAGTTTATCGATCTTCTCATCAATTCGCGATGGGCTTCCTATTGTCACCTTGGGCAATTCGCCTATCTCATCCATCCTAGACTCCTCCGCCATGTCTCCAATGATTTGAAAAACTTTGCTTGGAGGCTTATTTCATGACTGTTCCTTGGCAAGCTGCATTCACCAAGGCTTTGTCTCCAATTCCAAGTCCTCCCATAAAGCACTGGACCAAATCGTACTCAAGAATATGATGTTGTGAGCATTTTGCAAGCATAAGTTTGAACTTGTTCCAATAGTCATAGAACATCTCATTAATACCGATCTTGATGCTAGTAATCCTCTTTCTCAATGCCTGAATACATGCAGCTGGAAAATATTTCTTTAAGAACTTTTGCTGCATCTCTTGCCATGTTTTCACACTCCCCGCGGGCAAAGTGTAAAGCCATTCTCTTGCCCCGTCTTGTAGAGAGAACGGGAAAGCGATTAGCCTAACATATTCTTCAAGGTTCCCCTCAGTAGGAACAACAGGTCATCTCAAAATCTTGCAAGTGCCTTTGTGGGTCCTCCTCTGGATGATCGCTGAACTTGGACAGGATCTGGATGAAATACGATTTCAGCTTCCAGGGCTTCGTTGCGGGCAAAGTGATGCTCGATGGCCTCAAGTTCAGTGTGCTAAGGAAAACCATCTTCCTCATAGTCTTTTCTTCTTCTCTGACCATTGTTTCTTCTTGTAGACTTCTCCTTTCTTCGCTATTTGAGGAGTACTGCTCTTCAATTGGTGTATCGCCTAGCTCTTTCGAAAAGTTCCACTCTTTCTCCGAAATTGCCAAACGTTGTACCTCTTCTTCTGGTTTCTTCCTTGCCTTCGTCTTAATCTGCCTTAGCGTTCGGTTGATGTTATCGTTGTACCAAGGTTGCGAACTCTCTGCAAGGTTAGGGTTAAGCATAAATGAAAATTAAAAGAATAAACACGTAAGAGAATACCACAAAATCAATTCCTCGGCAACGACGCCAATTTTGACGCGATCGTCATTTAGCCGCGGCAAAATACAATTTGTATTTTTCCTTGCCCACTTCCTAGGATCAGCTAGTCGGTAAGTAAGAGTCGATCCCATGAGGAATTGCTGCAATATTCTCTCAAAAGTATCCTGTCACAGTGTTGGCTTGGTCTATTTCTACTATCGCCTTGGGCAAAACAAAGAAAAGTAAAAGTTGAAACTAAACAAGCAAACTATCATTAATAAAAGGCAATCTGAATTTAGGTTCAATTCAATGTGAATAAGTGTAACTCGATCATAGGTGGATAGATATTCGCTACGTATGTGTGTCAACAGTTATAGGCAAACCGCGTTGTGGTCCTACTGTCACGTTGTCACGCCCACAACCACGATCTTTCCAGATCGTTCTTATTTGTAAATCCGGTGTGGCATTCCCACCCTAGACTTCCTAACTTGCCCAACTCACCCCCGAGCATTTCTCAAGGGGCAAAGATTGAAACAAGTAGCTTTGGGCACTAGACGAACCCATTCCGGCTCTTTGAGATAGGAGGATCCCTCTCAAACTTTTCACCAGCGTCAGCGTACTTCGTTCGGCTCCGTCAAAGTTCAACCTGAGATTTGCCGTCCTCAATGAGCGTGAGGGAAACCTTTCCTGGTCCTTGTTGGTCTAAGCTACCTTCCTTTTAAGGAATCTGTCGCCCTCCAATTACCCATCTGCAGTATGGTCTCTTGGCATAAATAGACTACTTTGAAATCATTGCCTAACACCTCGAGAACACACATATATATAGCTATTTTGCCCAATTAGACCTTACGAGTTATAAAAACACTTATATCACATATCCTCTACCTAAACCCATATCTAAAGGTTTAGCTAGACATAAAGTAAATAACAATAACAAAAGAGATAGAAGAAAACATACTTGTATTAATACTTAAACGATAGTTTGTCCAAACTGGGACTTCACAGCAAATAAGTAAATTGTATCTTGTGAGAAAACTAAATTGTACGAAGTAAAGGATTGTAAAACTTGTTGTTTGAGGCTGCATGCATGAACCTATTTATAGAGTACAAGGATCATGGGTCGAAACCCTAAAAACCCACAAACGAGCCTTCGATACAGCTGGTAGCTTCCTTCCTTGGCCGAGTAGGATTAGGAAAGATTTGTTTCCTTATCGGTAACAATCTATCCTTATCCTTTTGTCTCCTAATACGGGTAGGACTTGTCTTCATGATTGTTTCTCCTTCAAGGTATAAATTACTCCTTGTTGATCCTCCGAATGATGTCATGCCAGTTGCAACGCCTAGAACCTTCGTACTCTCCTTCCTTCTGCTTCTTCTTCACCTAGCCCAGAGTCCTCCTGCCATCTTGACCTGCTTGGAATGACTGTGCGCGGTCTAAATTGGTCATGTCGACTGGTACGGAGCAGCTTCTATGTGTTTGGACTTCCCCCCTCAGTATCTCTAGCTGGGAGCAAAGCTCATTGACCATTGCATCGTATCGAAGTACTCACTTTCACGCGCAAATCAACTCCAAATGACCAAGTTCCCGTCCTTCCATACCTACTACCAAAAGTGTCCTCCCAGACACTAAAACAGACTAAAAAGACATTACACTAGACTAGATCTACATCTAAAAACATATGATGAGCATATAAAATATGGTCTCGTCATACCTACACACTTAAAGTCATACTTGTACTCAAGTATGGTGTATGAATCGCCACAAAGACTCAAAACACAAAAGACTTTAAAGAGAAAGATTCAACAAAAACAAAGACAAAGGTTAGCTTGACCAAACCAACAGATCAGAATGAGCATAATTAATTCATATGAGGACAAGCAAGTAGAAACAATCAACACGATAATCAATTAGGTAAAAAATGAACAATTGAGTAGAAATTGTTCCTCACCACACTCTCACTCTTGTGTATAGGCTTGTGTTTACGCTCAGGACATGTCATCTTAGCTTGTCTGCCTTCTAACTTCTCTACCTCTTAAACTAGATTAATCAGCACCTATCATGAGGTCTTTATTAGGTTGTAATTGGGCTTAAGGCATATGTACGAAATATTTGGATCTGGGCTTTGGTTATTCGGACGTAGGTTGGCCAAGCAGAGCGGCAAACCTCATATTCTTCCATCCACCTTCTCTTTCGAGCCGTAGCACAATACACCTTAGGGCTTTATTCTTTACTTTTTATATTTTTATATTTTTTTTTCTTTTCTTTTCTTTTTTTCTTTTTTCTCTTTATATTTCTTTCTAGCCCATTACTCTCTCTTGCCAATTCTAGGCTTTCTTCATGCCCTACTGCTCTCTTCTCCCCTATTCATCTTTAGCCTAGTCCTTATGACCGGGTAGGATATATTATTTCAAGGCTAATATTTGTGGATCAAAGAAATTATCAAGCTCAAAAGGGCTAACAAATGGGATTACAACAGGGTAGGCTTATAAGGCTCATTTGGGCTGAAAGAAAGAAAATCGCCTAAATCCTCTAAGTACTTCTTACTCTATGTCAATGGGGTTTCAAAATAGAAAATAGACAAGTTTTAGGTGGCGTTCTGTCACACCCCGGTTCCCATAAACTGAGACGCGACAGAGGGAAATAAAGAAGTGGGAAAGAAAGTTGCTTACTTTTTACACATAACAATTTATTCACAAATTTAAAGAAGTAAAGCGACAAAACCACGCTACACCAATTAAAATAAAATATAGGGTAAACATGTGTCTAGCATAACAAAAGGAGTCGACCATCTACTTCACCAAATGGTGTTATCATGAGGGAATAGGAATTCGAGCGTTCAAGAGAAGTTGATCACAAAGCACTCTCCATAAAAATAATAAATAACACAAGAGAGATATATTCAGAGTTGCACAATTAAATAACAGCATAGCGGAAACACACAATAACAACAACAACAACAACAACAACAACAATCCCTTCCTCAGCCTCGCGTCTCATCACCTGCCTCCCGACCTGAAAATATTTTGAAAAGATTTTGGGCATGAGTACTAGTGCACTCAGTGGGTAAGATTTTTGTAAAGAATTTTTATAAAAACAAAACAGTTGGTATATTCAAGTTTTACTCGTAAACTTAGAAGGTTTCAAAACATAAAGCCACTTCTAAGATACGTCAAACATTTTTCATTTGCGCGCCAACAGTATCGTTCTAGTGTTATTCCTACCATCGAGACCACCATCTCGAAGTCTTGTAGATGTCTTTGAGGGTCCTCACCAGGCATGGCGCTGAACTTCGAGAATATTTGTATGAAAGTGTGCTTCAGCTCCCAGTTCCTAGTGGGCACGGGCAACTATATGCCCATGGGTCACAGATTGAGGTTGGTGAGGAACACCATCTCTCTCATCGTGCGCTCACACTCCTCTTGATGGTTGTCTTCCATCTTATCGTCAGTTGGGTTCTTTGCTTCTAGATCTTGATCTCCTCCTTCGAGATCTTCACGTTCCTCGTCTGGATCTGTAACTCTTGTTTGCAGATCTCATATCTTCTCTGCCTCATTTTCCCTCCTTGTCTGCACTCATAGCCGCCCTACTAGTTTCTCGATCTCAGGATAGTACCAAAGGTGCCCTCGAGGTGTACCTGCAAGACCACGACCAAGCATACATAAGGGAAACAAAAGAGGTTAGCTTAAACAAAATGAGATTATCACTGGCAACATACCTCCCCGGCAACGGCGTCAATTTTAACAGCGCCCGGATCTATCGTCGGGAAACCCGAACCCGCCAAAATATAATTTGTAATTTTCCTGATGCCAACCACTAAGTATAGTTAGAGGTAAGTATTCAGGGTCGAACCCAAGGGAGGTAGGCTAGGATGACCTCGATGTCACTGGACAGGAGTTGAGTTTTGGTTTTGGTCACTCTCAACATAAACTAGAAGCAAGACTAAAGCAAAACACTAAATTAATCAGATATGGAGGGCATGCTTGAGTCAGTCGTGATTTGGTTCAATGTATGTGTGTGTGTTTGGATCTCAGGCCCTCGAATAGCTACTATGTGGGCACGTCTCTTGGTTATAGGGCCTCGACACTCACGCCCCTTTACTGTCACCATGTCACGCACGTGAGCATCTCCTCCCCAGCTCTTCTTTTTAGTATCGAGCCCTCCAAGTTGCCCTTGGAGTCCACCTTACTGTCCACAGAATTAGCTCGCATCTGGAAAAGTTACCAATTGAGCCCTCTGCGTCAGCAACATTTGGATCTAGAAGGCCCAAGATGGCTATAAGTATGGGTTGCGTCATACACCACACTCCAGTGCCCGCAACACGACCGGAGGTGAGGGGAACCCTTACACCTTTGCCTAGTATTGTTATGGATTTTGCCTCTACAGCCCCTCCATTGGCCACCGCAGCAGATGTGGAGGCTCCACCACTTTGGAATCTAGCCCAACACGTCGAGAACGTGACCAGCAGCTCTCCGGCGAGCTTCCGACCTCACCTCTCTCATACACAACACTCACATCTCACCGCATCTCAACCAACTCAAGCATTAATAACTTAGTTAGACATAATAATGAAGAAACAAGTGAAGAAATAAATAAACGAAAGCATCAATAACATGTACAACTGCAAATAAGTGTTTACCTCACAGAGGTCTTGACAGAAAATGAAAATGAGTATTGTTTTTGCAGAAAACTAAAGTTTGCAGAGAGAGTAGAGTGTGTGTTGTGTTCTTCCACTACCAAAAAAAGCTTCATACATAACACTACATACATAACAGATGTTTCGAAAAACCGTTATGTATGAGTGCATTTTTACATAGATAATTGAGATACCAAAACTCTGTTATCTATAAAGTGTTACCTATAATCAATAATAACGGAGTCAAGTCATACGTTATCTTTTAGTGCTATCTATTTATTACATACATAACGGTTAGTGGTTCCGTTATGCAATTACGTTATGTATTAGTTGAACTAATAACGGTCTCTTTAACCGTTATGAAGTACCGTTATGTATGAAATTTGATTATTATTATTTATTTCTTTCTTTATTTTTCATTTCTAACCTTTATTTTTATTCCTCCTTCCCTCCCATATCGCCACACTCACGAACTCTTGCTTCTTTATCGCAGCCACCTCGTCGCCGCCTCACCGCCATCTTCTCAGTGCAGCCTACCTAAAAACCCTCAATTTCTCGGTCCAATTAGAAACCCCCAATTAAAACCCCTATCTACTCTAATCTCTATAAATTCAAAAATTTTCGACGACCTAGCCAATCGCTCCATCCGCACCTGCCGCTACGCGCTCTCTCTCCCTCTCTCTCCAGTGCACTCTCTCTCCCTTTCTCCCTCTCTCCAGCGCTCCCTCTCTCTCTCTCTCTCTCTATCACTCGCTTCTCTTTACCAGACACACCGCCCTAGCCTCCGCCGTCTCCGAAATCTGCTCTACCCTACCGTTGCCACAGTGTCTGTGCCTGCCCTCTGCCGTCGCGTCTGCTCCTCCGCCCTACCGCCGTCGCCCTAGTCTCAATTGGTGTTGGGAAAAGGCTGTAAGATATGCGGCAAACACCAGATTGATGGCGCAATTAGTGGCCTTCAAAAAAGTATCACAATACACACTTACAAGAGAAAAGTGTTGCTGCCAAAGCTCCTCTCGAGAAATGTGGTGAGGCTCACGTGTGAATCTGCTTCTAACGGTGGAATCTGCGATGTTTATTTGGTTGGAGTCAATCACTATTCTAGGCAATTTAAATAGTTGATGATTATATAATTCTCAAGGAAATCTGAAGCTATTATTGGATTAATCATGAAACCACATACGTTTATCTTATTTTAGTAAATTTTTATGTGATATCTTATTTTATTATCATCCGCTTTGTCCTTTTTCACTCTCTAATAATATGCTTACTTATCTACAGAAGGTCATTTTCTTGGAGTTGTGCTCTAGTCGCATTCTTGTGCTTACAGTTCGATTGGAGGTTAATTGTTAATAGTTATTGTAGATTAATTTGATTTGATTCTAGCAATTAGTCAGGAATAGTCATGAAAACAATGTCTGGATTTAAATGTGCTCATTTTTTGGTATATGTGGATCCCTCCAACAAACCCATAACATAAAACAAATCTAGTTTTTTTGCATTGTTTTCTAGCTGTAGATCATCAGATTTTCCTCTTCTCCCCCCAGGTAATTTATTCATTAATTGTAATTACTGTTTTTTATCTGCTTCTTTAATTTCAGTTATATTTAATTACAACATGCCACTTCTGCAATTGTTTGCTGATGATGATTGTTGTTTGTTGTCCAAATAAAAATTGCCTGTTTCTGGAATAGAATCATGTGTGTCTCCTCTTCTGTCTAGTTCTCTTTCACTAAAAATAGTTTCATTTTCTTTTCTCAATATTCTTGTGTTTCTCTTTATAAACACTGAAATTTCCTGTTCCCGCCCCCCTCATGGATTCTTGCCTTTCTCTGTGAAAATTTTTGTTTTATGATTGGTGGGTATGGTTTTTTTTGGCACTATTGGATGGATTTGATGAATTTCTTGAAACATTAGGCGGCTCGCAGCGATGTGGCTCGAAGGGGGCTCGAGACACCCGCTGCGACGAGACACCCCGGTGCGGAGGACGGCGGCTCGAGACTGCCTCGTGGCGACGAGACAGTCTCGAGATGGCGCGTGGCGCCACGCGCTGTAGATTTTTTTTTAAATAGGCTCGTGCATTGCACGCGCCATAAATAAAAAATTTCAAAAATCGAACAACGGCTATAATGCATCCAACGGCTAAAACAACGGCTATATAGCCGATTTTGATATTTTTTTTATGTAATTCATCCCTATAAATACCTCACTTCATACCACAATTTTTTCCACACCAAATTCATCTTCCTCCTTTTATTTTCTCTCTAGTTTTCTCTCAATTATTTTGCCAAAAAAAATATTTTCGTCGTCCGACTCCTCAACCGGCTACTCTTTCCATGGCACCGACGACGAGATTATATCGATGGTGACGAACCTCCAAGTTGTTGCCGCTCGACTCTTCGCCAAAAAGAAAAAAAAGGTGAAGAGGACGGTCGTACACCGCGATCGGGAGGCAGCCCTGCAGAAGTTGATGGTCGACTACTTCAGCGACAACCCGACGTACGGCCCAACATTTTTCCACCGGCGTTTTCGGATGCACAAGCATCTGTTTATGAGGATTTGCGAGGCGCTGGAGCAGAATGTGCAATACTTCCAGCAGAAGCAAGATGCAACCTGCAAATGGGGCCTCACGTCGGTGCAAAAGTGCACAATGGCCATTCGCCAACTAGCCACCGGTGGAGCGCCGGATACATTCGATGAATACTTGAAGATCGGCGATAGCACCAGCAGTCTTTGCCTCCGGAAGTTCTGCAAATGTGTCATCGAGCTATTCGGTGATGTGTATTTGAGGAGGCCAAATGCACAATACACCGCAAGGCTGCTGCGGATGCACGAGGAGAGGCACAACTTTTCGGGGATGCTCGGTAGCCTGGGCAACATGCACTAGGCGTGGAGGAATTGCCCAAAGGCGTGGTCGGCTGCCTACACTCGAGGAGATATAGGCGTGCCTTCGTTGATTCTTGAGGCCGTGGCGTCTCAAGACTTATGGATCTGGCACGCCTTTTTTGGAGTAGCCAGCTCCAACAACGATATCAACGTCATCAATCAGTCGCCGTATTTGAAGACGTGCTTGAAGATTGGGCTCCGCCGTGCTAGTACGTGGTGAACGGAAAGCACTACGACGGCGGTTACTACTTAACCGATGGGATCTATCCGGATTGGGCGGCTCTGATCAAGGCTCCTCTGCTTGCAATGGACTACAAGACGGCACGGTTCAAGAAGATGCAGGAGGCGGCGAGGAAGGATATCGAACGGGCATTCGGTGTTCTTCAAGCTAGATGGGAAATTATCCGGAACCCGGCGCGCAACTTTTAATACTCCGAACTTTTATAAGTTCCTAAGAGCATATTAACTTAATTAATATGCTTATATGATGAGTTTTTAGTGCTAAAATTTTTCGCTAAAATAAATTTTTTTTGCGAAATGACAAAAATACCCTTATGTACTATAATGTGATTTTTCTCGTTTCGATTATTCGAATCGAGTATGTGATGCATTGTATGATCTTATTTAAATAAGATTGAGCTTGAGTATGAATTTCAGATTTTTCCGAGAATTTTTATTCTAGAATTGAGTCTAATTAATTTCATTTGAATCTTGAATTTATTCTAAGACTCTTGAGATAAGTCGGAGAATTTTCAGAGATCATTTGAGTAAAGTTTAAAAATAAATTGCTTAACGATGCGTTAAGTCGAGCAGTTTTTATAAATTTAATCGTTATAAGGAATCTTGACGTAAAAATTATATAAATAGATTCCTTAAATTATTTTGGGAGATATAAGACGAACTAGAGAGAATTTGGACATCGAGAAAGAGACGAGAAGGGTTATTAATTGATTGAGGGAATATAATAAAGTAACGGGGATAATTTCTACCGGAAAATAAATTAACCGGGCAAATTAAGTAGATAAAACCTGCGATCTTATCCCTTAACAACAGCCATAGGCATGAACCACTCTCACTTAAGAGAGTTAATCACACTCTCCCTCTCAACTTGCCACATACACCTCTCTCTCTCTCTCTCTCTTTGATCTTTCTCTTGGATTGCCTCTCTCTCTCTCATATCTTTCCATATCTTCCCACATGTTAAATGCATTCCCCCTTCTCCATATTCTCTCATTCATCACCCTTCAAGCTTATCTCCATATCTTATCTCTGCAAAAAGGAAAGCAACAACAAAAACACATCTCTCTCTCTCGAAACTGTCCTACCGAGAAGAGGAGCAGATTTTGCAGCTTCTCTTCATCATCATCTTCAACCTCACGTGGTCATCACTTGGAGGATCATTTTCCCCTCCATCTCTTCTTCATCATCATCATTTTCAAGTCGTGAGGAGGGCAGCAGCCGTGCCTCTCCACAACGAGCAGCAGCTCGATAACCTACTGCCGAAGAGCAGTTTTGCTGCAGCAAATCAGCTGCAAACTCCTTCACCATCTCACCATCTTCATCGTATTGATCAAGGAGAGCTCCTCTACTTCTTCATCTCTCCATCTCCTTGCCTTTGAGTCGAAGGAGAGCTGCCATAGCTTCGGTTTTCATCGCCAAAAGCAGCAACTCCACAGTTTCATTTTTCTTCGACATCATGCACGTATGCATCTTTTCCCATGGATTCATGCTTTATGCTTGAGGGTTCTTGGATGTAATCACCTCCTACATCTTCAAGATCATCTAAGAGGGTAAGCCTCTATCTTTTCCCTTCATTTTCAAAGCTAGAAATAAGCTTACGAACTCCATAGATCTATCGATTTTCTTAAGCTTCAACAAGGGTTTTGATGCTTATTTTTCAAAACTAAGATCTTGATGACTTGCATATTTCTTTTCATGCAAGGAAAGGAGTGAGAATCCATCCTCTTCATATCCTTCAAGCCATCGAAACCAAGCCTCAAAGAAGAAGCTTGAGTTTTATTTTTTAAAGTATGATTCTATTTTATTCATGCAAGAATATGTACATGTAAATGAAGAAATGATGCAATCCAAGATTAAAGATCTGAAGATTTTATTTATTTTTATTTTATTTTCATTTTTATTTATTATGGGCCAAAAATAAGGCTTTATTTTAGTTATTTTGGTAGTTTTATATTTTATTAGGTTAAGGATTAGTTTCCTTCTTAGTTTAGAATTTGTTTCCTTATTAGATTAAGACTATATTGTATTCCACCCCTATAAATAAGTCTAGTAGGGCATGGATTAATTAACGATTTGATGAATAATATTTTGTGAGTTTATCTCCGGCATGCCACCGTGATGTTCTTATCGACGTATCAGCGAGTCAACCATCCCTCGTTGTGTGTCATTCATCGTCCCCGAGTTGCTGTATCGTCCTATCGTTGGGTTTTAGGGATTCAATCGCCTAATTCACTTGTGAGAAACAGATACAGAGGTTTTGGGATATTTCATCTTATCCATCATTCATCGTCCCCGAGTTGCTGTGTCGTCCTATCGTTGGGTTTTAGGGATTTATTCGCCTAATTCACTTGTGAGAAACAGATACAGAGGTTTTGGGATACTCCATCTTTATCCGGTTCGATTCAGATTTGGTCTTGGGTGTATACTATTCACGTCGGCGTCTGCAACTCCGGCGAGGATCGTATCATTTGATATCAGAGCCTGATCTGAACCTCTATCTTTTATTTTTTTTTTTGTCTTAGAAAAAAAAAGAAAAAAAAAGGAAAAAAAGGAAAAGAAAGAAAAAAAAATATTGTTCTTTTGATGCAGGTTTGAAGCTTTGGATTTGAGGACAAATCCCTTTCAAGAGGAGGGGAATGATGCAATCCAAGATTAAAGAACTGAAGATTTTATTTATTTTTATTTTATTTTCGTTTTTATTTACTATAGGCCAAAAATAAGGCTTTATTTTAGTTATTTTGGTAGTTTTATATTTTATTAGGTTAAGGATTAGTTTCCTTCTTAGTTTAGAATTTGTTTCCTTATTAGATTAAGACTATATTGTATTCCACCCCTATAAATAAGTCTAGTAGGGCATGGATTAATTAACAATTTGATGAATAATATTTTGTGAGTTTATCTCCTTCAGTTCGTTCACCGGACTAGCGAATTGGCGGCATGCCACCGTGATGTTCTTATCGACGTATCAGCGAGTCAACCATCCCTCGTTGTGTGTCATTCATCGTCCCCGAGTTGCTGTATCGTCCTATAGTTGGGTTTTAGGGATTCAATCGCCTAATTCACTTGTGAGAAACAAATACAGAGGTTTTGGGATATTCCATCTTATCCATCATTCATCGTCCCCGAGTTGCTGTGTCGTCCTATCGTTGGGTTTTAGGGATTTATTCGCCTAATTCACTTGTGAGAAACAGATACACAGGTTTTGGGATACTCCATCTTTATCCGGTTCGATTCAGATTTGGTCTTGGGTGTATACTATTCACGTCGGCGTTTGCAACTCCGGCGAGGATCGTATCAAGAAATAAGGAAAAGCATGCATGATTTATTTATGTTTAGGCAAACCTTAGGGTTATGATGATGAGATGATGATCTAAATGAAGATTAAAACCTGATTTAGGGCTTAAAATGAAAAACAACCTAAATAGGTTAAAAAGCCGTAAAATCGACCATTAAGAAAAAAATTAGGAAAAATAATTTCTTGATGATTGTTTGATGTTTTGATGATGATATATGCTTTTTATGATGATTTGAGTGATCTATATGAATTATAGAATTTTCGTGATTTTCTATGATTTTCTATGATTTTTTCTCATTTTTAATCGATTTAATTGATTAAAAATAGAAAAAATATGGATAAATTATGATTTATGAATTTTCTGAGTTATATGATGTTTATGAGTATGATGAAGTATGAGAATATGATTTTAATGTGATTTTAAGTCATATTATGAATTTATTGATATTTGGATAAAAATTCGATATTTATATATATATGAAAAAATGATTTTTGGATGTTTAGATGAAGAATGGTGATATTGATGATGTTGATAATGTTATGATGTTGATGATGAATTTTTGAAGTGAGTTATTTGCATAGAAATTTAAAATATAATTTTTAAGGAATTTATTAGGGTTTGAGATAAAATCAATTAAAATGAAAATAAGTATTTTGATAATCTTTTAGTTAGTATGAGTTTTTGAAGACGTGAAGATGTGTTCTTCATGTTCTTGAAGAAATTTAAAGATTTACAGATAGAATAAAATAATTAGAAATTAATTATTTTATTATATATATATATATATATATATATATATATATACATATAAGTCGAGATATGTGCTTATATATATAATGATGATTTCATTAAAGTAAATGAAATATTGAGCATGTCATAAGTGAGTTGAGAAGAGAATAAAATTTTATAAGTTGTAATGAGAAATTTCGATATATATAGATATATATATATATATATATATATATTAAATAAAAGAAAATAAGAGAAAAGAAATAATAATAAAAGAAGTTTTGAGTTTAATAAAATAAAGAAGGATATTTCTTTGTTAAGTACGTGAGAATTTTGAATATTTAGTAATGAAATGTATGATTTTGAGGATAGTGTAAAATGGAAAATAGAATATTAATATTTTGAGAAATAGAAAGGAAATTAGAATAAAGAAATGAGATTTTATATGAAAAGATGTTTTAGAAATTAAGTATACGAGTCAAAGAGAAGTGTTACTCGTATTTGAGTTCGTTTTGATAAACGAGGAATTGATTAAGAATTATTATTAGAGAAATAATAATCATATTAAAATATTCAATTATTTGAATATTTCTAGAAAAAAATAGAAAATATTGAGTAAATGAGTTATAAGTTGATACTTATATTCTTTGAATATGTTTGATGATTGATTGATGCTAAGTCTATGAAGAAAAGTTATAAAGTTGAAAAACGAGCAAGAGTACGTAAAGTATGAGGAAAAAGAAATTATTAAGTTATAATTATTTGAATGATAATTTCTTGATGATGCATGATATATTAAGTGATTTGATGATGATGTTTGAATAGAAATAAGCAAGTTTGCTTTTTGAATTACTTAAAAAGGAGTTAAAACGTAGAAGTTATCGAGCGGTGAAGATTTAAAAGAAAAACCGAGTTTTTATTAAATAAAAATAATCGAAAAAAATAAAATAAACATTATTTTATCTTAAGTATTTAGTTAAATATCATATACGTATTTTCTACGTATTTTCTACGTATTTTGTATGTATAAGAATATGTATTTTGAAGAAATGATGACATATATGAATACGTATTTTAAGAATGATGATGTCGTATTTTTGAATTAAGAAATATTAAAAAGAAATTTGAATATTAAATTCAAATTAATGATTATTATTTGAGTTATTATTATATAATGAAATTATTTTCGTTAAAAGTTTAAAGAGTTAAAAGTTTTTAAGGAATAAAAATCGAGCAGTAACAAGTTAATAGTTAATTAATAGAACTGTTTTTCAGTCATTAAACTTGATGGAATTATATTTTTAAGTAGGAATTTAATAACCTACTTACTTGAGAAATTATTCAGTGTTGAATAATTTATGATGAATGCTTGATTATGATAAGTGTTTGAAACGTGAATGTTTGATATGATATGATTATTGAAATAAAAATGTTTGAGTATTGATGTGATTACATGTTATGAAGTGAACCTTTGAGTTTCAAACGTCTGTTTGATTGATGAAATAAGTGCTCGACTATGAATGAATAATATATGATAATAACAGTTGAGAATTTATGTTATGATTTGCCGAAATCAAATGACTTGAATATTTGAGAAAATATAAGTCGAGTTAAATAGTAACTTTTCTTTTTGCGTGAAGAATAAAATATTATTTTTTTAGAAACGAGAACTCGAGTTTGAGATTAGAAACCGAGTAAAGGATGGTAATCCGAGAACAAGAAATCAAGAAGATATCGATGTAGAGAAGTAAAGATAAGATAAGAAAAAAATGAGTCAAGTAGAAATCCTCCAGCCGAGCCCTAAATCTATAGTACGTTTTTCAAAGTCAATACACTCGATCTTATTCGATGTCGTTATTGAAGGGCCGAGCGAGACTAAAGAGTAATCAGAAAGCATAAAGTAAGCTACCTCAACCCAACATACCAGAAGCGAGGTGGGCTTTTCTGAACTAAAACTCAATGATGAATGCGCTTACTACTTATGTATTATGTGCGCTTTCCAAATTTATTGACTTGCCTAAATGAGTTAAATATTTTGGTATGCAATCATCTACGTGTTATAATTATTTATGATCCTGTGGACGCACGGGATAAAAGTCCTGTGGGATTACGGGACAATGCATGCATTAGGTGACTGTAAGCCGGGATTGGCTGGTCACGGTGTTTGAGAAAGAGGCCTACTTCTCGACACAATATTAAAATCAGTTGTAGATTGATTCATACCTGTTATATATATATATATATATATATATATATATATATATATATATATAAAATTGTGTGCACACATCTTTTAAAAGTAAAATGATTTATGCATTCACAAGTAAAACGTTTTCAAATGAGCTAACACTTGTGATGCAGTGGCGAGGCAAGTCTAATCATATAGCTCTAATGAGCGAGATTTCAGTTATTTTTGGCATTGTGTTCACTGAGTACGAAGTACTCAGCCCTGCATGTATTTCTAAACGTGCAGGTTAGCTATGGATGAGGATGGTGAGGATGATTAGTGGTGGTGTGTTAACTGTTGTAAGTCGAGTCGGCGATTACATGTCTTCATACATGTAATTGTCAAGAGCATAGAAGTCTCCGCTGCATTGATAAGTCAATAATTATCTGTTGATAAACTTAAACTCTGAAATGCTCTGATTTGGTATTGCTACAATGAGCCGAGTGCTCGAGATAACTTTTCAAATTCTTAATTGTCTTTCGATTTATCTTGACTTGATATTAAGATACTTAACACTTTTAATGTGAAACCGTTGTGAATTATATATGCTCGATCTATGTTGAGTAATATCTTGAAAACCCTAGATTACCCATTATTATTTTCAAAACCCTAATTGTTGATTTTCGAGCATAAAGTTTTATTCAAACAAGTTATTTGTTGGTTTCACATTTTCAAACCAATTGAGTTAGTGTTTGGTTATTTGAGATGTGTCAAAAATGTTGAGTTTATTTGATGGTTTCACCTTCACACTCCAATGGAGTCTGGTCGTTCTTACACACCGAATTTCGGGCTGTGACACAATCGGTTGACATAGCACCTCCGCAACATTATGTTTACGTGCATTATTTTGCACAACATGATCATTGAAGACGAGAGGGAGGATGCGGAGAACTGGAAAGAAGACACAGAAACAACGTCGGGTAGTAATGTAGACCTAGTCCCCACTTCGCTCTCCTGAAAGAATTTTCTCAAACGAGATGCCGCATTGAGAGATGCAAGAAAGTACCATCGGCTCACAAATGATTTGATCGAACATGTCTGGAGCCGATTTAGGCCGGTTGAGGAGTATGATGTTTTTATTTTTTAAATTTCAATTAATGTAATGTTTTTATTTGTTTTATTTCAATTAATTTATTGTACTAGTTATTTGTTTAAATTAATAAAAATTTCAAATTTTCTTATTAAAATTAATGCAAAATACAAATTCAGAAATTCCTTAGAGACACCCTTAGAGACATCCCCACTGCAGCTCACTGTCTCTATCTCCAAAAAATCCTTAGAGACACCCCTTAGAGACAATACCACTGCAGGTAGTCTTATAAATATGAAACTATATGTACATGCATATCATGTTGAATTCTTCTATATTCTTGGTGCAAGTCGTTGGTTTAATTAGAATCTTGAACACCTAATCAAGATCTTCATCTTCAACTTGATATGGGTGAGAGTGATATTGTGATATTCTTTATTTCATATAAACTCTCTATGGATGCTATCACATATATGGGCTTTTAGTATATGACTCAGGTAATAAAACTCTCTTTCATCGAATCAATTTAATTCTACTGCAAGATATGTAAGTGATTAATATACTTGCTTCAAGATTAGTGTAGAGCTCATACAAAATAGAGGAATACTTTAGTTGATTGTTTTTTTTTTTTGTACCATTCCTACCTCGAAGCAACCAAGTCAAGGCCCTAGAAGAGTACCCATGCCAAGTACCTGGTCAAAGCCCTTTATGGAGGCCATAGGTAAAGGAGAGTTCTTGTTCTTCAATCGGAAAGAAAGGAAAACCCAATCCCTCCCCGAACGAAATCCAAACTTTGAGTCCGTCTTTATCCTTGTTGTTTTGTTTCTTTATATTGTAAGGATATGAGTCTCTACGGTTTATCTTTATTTGAAATCCTTCCCTTACAAGTGGAAGGACGATCGATAGTAAATCGTACTTCCGTCGGCGGCTCCTTGCAGCGGTAACCTGGGCGAAGCGAATAACCTATTGTGAATTAAACCTACTCGTTAGTATAGTAATAAATCGATTAACTCTCTCCGACTAGTTGGTGGATTGGTTGTTCTTTCGCTTTCAAGAGTTGCGAGAAGGTTCTCGAACAGGGTTCCAACCGAATAGAGCACGGAGCCAACGAGTTCAGTCGAACAATGTAACGAGTCTAAGGGCAGGATCAAGCTTGAAATGAATGGACGACCGTAGGCAACATAGTGAACGCTGCTAATAGAAGAGTTACAGGGCGTAAAACAAAAAAAATACGCCGACGGGCCGGGAGCCAAACGGGTAAAAGAGAGTAAGTCTTTCACTTATGAACTTTTTTTAAAAGAGATTTTTTTTATGTGTTAGGTGATGAATATCCAAGCTAGAGCAATTCCACCACTTTTGGAAAGAAAAGATGTTCTTGGAGCTGCAAGGACATGTTCTGGAAAAACACTTGCCTTTTTGGTTCCGGCTATTGAAATGATGTTTAACATATGTTTTACGCCTTGAAATGGGACTGGTGTTATTGTCATTTGTCCAACAAGGGAATTGGCCATACAGGTATATGACTTACTAGTGATAATTCACTCACAAACACTAACATGAACTGGAGTCACCTTTTTGACTTAAGCTTTTCAATTGTTACGATTCATGTATAAGCTATGCGTTAATATAGTGTTTTGTCCTTCTCCAGCTATGTTAAAGAGTGAATGTTGATTCCACCTGCCCATGTTTACTGAGAATGAGACCATCCATTGTCATATATTGTTTAGTTCATCTTTGTGTATTTTTCGTGTGATTATTTGTGTGTGTTGTTCGTGTTTTTGTTCGTTTTTATTACAAGTCATGGTCGTATGTTTGATGTTTGGTGTTTCGTTGTGTGTAGGTACGCAGGTGGCGGAAGAGGCAAGAAATGGTCGAAAATGTGGAAAAATGAGCGAAAGTGGTGAAGGAGAGAACAAAGAAATTCCCGTCGTTGCGAAAACCCCACCGGCGCGGAAACGTTTGGCGCTTGAAGACTCCCGCTGGTGCAGGAAAATCTTGCAGTGTGGGATTTCCGCCGGCGCGGGACGAGCAATTATTTTCAGCATTATATATGAAAATTTCGGTTTCTGGACAGGGAGGTTTTCCTTTTCTCGTTTTTGTAGCCTAGGGAAGATAAAAATACTCTGTAAAATTTGTTTCTTTCAATTTCCTTGTTAAAAACTCTTTATATTTTGATTTGGACTTCGTTTCCGTTGATCGTTGAAGACTTCTCGTACTTTGTAAGGATTTCTATTTCGTTTATGCAATGTTTATCTTTAGTTTATTGTATTTCATTTCCAGCATGATGAACTAGTTTATTCATCCAGGATTTAGTTCTTCAACTTGGAATTGTTATTACTTGTGAAATGTGAATGCTCGTTTTTCTACTTCAATCGTTATTTGTATCTTTTGAACAATTGATCACTGTTTGAATGTTTTAGTATCGAATGAGATCGAGAGATGAATTCGTTATGGAACATGGTTGAAGTAGAGTTAATCTTGACCAGAAAAGTATAGGTTAATTGTCGAGCCTGCTTGTATAATTTCATTGGTGTAGTTCTCGTCTATGAATACGAAAGTTAGTAGATAAGAATCTTCGTTAATGTTATTAACATGAACTAATCGACTGAGCTTTGCAAGTAGCTTGTCTTAGTAATTCCGAGAAGAAGGATTTAAATCTTAGACGCTTTCATTCATTGAATTCCTGTTTAATTTAAGTTATTAAATAGTTTTAGTTATAATCATCAAATTCTCACTTGATTAGAGTGTTTAGGAATGTCGTTTATTTTGTGTACTAGCTCGATTACATTGCCCTGTTAAGCTTTCCTTGAGAATACGACTTGGGTTAGCTATCCGTACTACATAGGACATCGTTCTCTTACGAGCAACTAACAGTAGATACATTTTAGTTGATTTGATGAACCCATATTTGTGTCCATCGTTTCTTGTGTTTTTAGTCTTTATCGAGTCAATATGTGTTTGGGAGGACACGCAAGTCGAGAGATAATGTGCAGAGAAGAACAGGTGGATGCTGGGCAAATCTGATGGAAAATCTGTTGTTAAGATGTTGATACGATGCGAATGGGCATAGGGCTGGAAGCTTGTAGCTGGGCAACATCAAAATATCCAATCTACAAGTCAGAAAGTACCTCCCCATATCCTTAAAGCCAACAGACAGAGTACTCGGAGGAGCCAGGATCTTGGTCAAGACCGGAAGCAATTCAGGATGCAGACGATACAGGGCAGGAACAGAGTCGCACCAGTAGTAGCAGAATTCTTTTCCTTCAAGGAAGAGGATAAGTATTGGATCTTTCTTTCCTTATCCTAGCCGAGCCTAATCAAAGGAGATATCTACCACGCAAGGAAAGAAGAATCGTGCATGCTTGGATAAGAGAGAGAGGCGGATGTGATATGCATGGAAGAATCCTTCACCAACAAGGGAACTTCCCTAAACCCTAAGTTTCCACCGCCTATATATATATGGCCGACTCCATTATGTCGAGAGAGTTCTTACCCTGTTTTAGCCGATTTTATTCTTAGTTCTGCATTCTAGGTTGAGAGAAAGTGAGGAAGAAACAAGTCCTATGGGCAAATTACTTTTATTTCGTATTTTTACTGCTTTAAGTTTAGTTGTTGGCGTGAAGCCAAGATCCTGGTTGCTGATTACACTTTTGGGCAGCAATCCGTTTCCAGATTTATGCTAAGTATGTTTTCCTTTATTTGTTTTGTATTTTTATTTAATATTATGTCTAGCTAAGTTTATTGTTTGGGTTGGATGTAGATGAAGTGATTCTAAATTACTCGTTCGAACTCGTGAGGTCTAATTGGTTAAGTTCGTTAATTGATTTTGTTCCCGAAACACTTAGGATTAATTCTAGACTTAATTGATGTTGAAGTTGATTGATCACCATCTAAATATTGAGATTAAGTCATTAACAAAAATTGGGATTAACACGAGAGTGTCTTTCGTGCCCAAGAAGGTAAAGGGTGTTGGAGAGCAGTCGATATTGACCTACCTCTTGGCTGTCTTGGGTCTGTTTATTCTTAATGCCTGTGGGCAGCATCGTCACTGAAGTGTCTTCGTGACTTTGCTGATCAAGAGAGGAGATCTTGCCTTCTGGTCAAGATCTGTAAAATTGATTAGACATAGGCTAAGTATGTTTATATTGTGACTTCGTGACCTTAGAGTATAAACTAATCTTTGTCTTAACCAAGTAATAAAATCAGTTAATTGAATATCTTTGTACCAATGAACGAGTAAAGAGTAATTAGGATCATGGATTCGAAACCCAAGCCAAACTCTTTTGTTATTTGATATTGTTACTTGTTGAGTACACGTTATTTAGATACTTCGTGACCAAAACCCTTTTGTTGAGCAACATCGGAAGAACAGATTACACCAGGTCACTTGGGTACGATCCCACTTGTCGCTGACTACTACCTTGTTGGGCAAGAGGTGTTTATACATATTATTTGTACGAAGTGTGTGACGACAACGCTCCATCATGATTCATATATTTACCATCATAGATTTGTAGTTGATTAAGCTTGGGTAGAAGAATTTATCTTCTTTGGAACTATGCTATTACTAATTATGCTATGTTATTGGGGGTTTAATTATCCTTCTTCTAAGTTATGTTTTCTTTTTGTTCCCCCTGTTTGTCTTTGTAACTTGGACATTCATATTTTTGTCAACCATCATGTGATATCATAGACTCGCATTATGGTGGTTTTTCTCCAACGCTTTGGAGAAGAACGACAGTGGAACCAACAACGAATGATCAGTCACGGATATGGCATTCGATAATAGAACTCTACGCGATATTGATGAGGATCTCCACAACCGGAAGCTTGCCGTATATGGGCGAGAGACTATGAGGCAGCTCTTTGCTTCTAATGTTCTCGTGTCTGGGATGCAGGGCCTCGGAGCTGAGATTGGTATACTTTTTTTAACTGTTTCTGAGATTCTTCATGTTTTACTATTATTATTGTTTGTTTATTGTTGGGTTCATGTTTTAAACTTCTTCATATTCGTGCAAATTAAATATACTTAGTGAAAGAAGAAGTCGAGCATTTGTCTCTGTCAGTGACTACAATCATTCGTGTTTGGGACTTTTGTCTTTAGTTTCGCCTTTATAGCTTTTGGCTTAGATATTACTCGAGATGAGAAGTTCATTGTGTGGCTAATCTCGTGTTCCGGAATAAGAAAATATGTAGAGGGTTCACGTCATTTATTTAGATAATGCTCATATTAGCACTTAGCTGTACGATTTTTGTCTATTCTGCATTTGCTTTTCATCGTGAAAGTGATTATTTTAGAAAATACTTGTATTACGAGGTGAAATTGGAAGTTTTCTGGTTTGGTCTTCTTATTGTTGTGAAGCTTTCTTTCTTAAATATTATGAACAAGCTAGCTTGAGAAGGGAAGTTTTATAACTAAGCTACAACGGAAAGTTATGTCACTAATAAGCAAAAAGGTTCATTATACCTTTCTTTGGAACTTTTCCCCTATATTCTTATTAAAGTCCTATTTCTTTGAGTCGTGTTTTTCCCATGTAGACTGTTAAATACTACTCAAAGAACACAATTTATCTTATCATTGAATTTTGCAGATATGAACATCTCAAATGGACTCTGAGATTGTCATGCCTAGTGGTGGATGTCACTTCAAAGAGTAAAGTGGAAAGTCGAAGCTCCCACCAATGTTGTAGCCATTGAGCTGAATGCATGTGAGCCTCTTTCTTTTGAGTTCTTGGTGCGATGTATATGGATCAGATGTTGAGCTGAATGGAGTATAGTTGCATTGTTTTTTTTTTAAAGACATGTTTTAGAATACTTGTGGAATTTTGACTATATTCGGATGATGGTTGTATGAATATTTTGGATAATATATTAAATAAAATTGTGGATGGTTTTGATAATTTTGTGTTTTAAAATTATTTTATTTAAGTTAATATAAATAACAGAAAAATTAAAATAGCAGGAATACATAACGTTTCTCAATCCAAACATACATAACGGAGATTTGAGCTTTCATAACGGTACAATACTCAAAAAAACTTTTGTTAATACTAAATATACAGTTATCTATAACATAATAGATCACGGAGGAAATGATCTTTCATGACGGAAACAAACGTTATGTATAACGCTTTCACTGTTATGTATGGAAAAATTAACCGGTATGTATAACAACATAGATAACGGATTCTATCCTTTAGGTATGAGCACATCATACATAACACCAGTATACGTAACGGTTTTTCTCTTACATACATATGTATGAGCATGTTTTTGGTAGTGTTCATTTGTAGAGGTAATAACAGATGATGATGTCCGAGTGAAGGGAAGGGATGACTTTTATATAGCGGCTTCCCTAAGTAGTAGTTGCATCCAAGCCTTTCAAATCTGCTTCATAATCGAGTTTGGAGTCCGACATCCCTTTGATTGGTCAGCCTTTCACTTTTATTCCCTTGTCCTTGCTTTCATCCCATTGGTTGTTGCTATTGCTGCTGTTGGAGGCTACCGTTGAAGATGTTGTGGCCCTGTCAGAACTTGTTCTTTCCATTTTCGGCAAAGTTTTGACTTTCAGCACACGAAGTCTTCGTGGTTTTGTCGTCTGTCGTCGTGATCACCAACAAGCTCCTTGGGACCTCTAGTACCCTGCTGCATTACTTCTTCTTTAATGCCATTTATCTGCTCCATTGTGCCCATTTGCAGGAATCATGTGCCCCTATATACCAGTGTGTCCTCCCAGACACAAAAAACCCAAAACAAAAGAAGAAAAGACTCGATCTAGACTTCTACATACACTATAAAGAGCACGAAAATAGGGCTCGTCAACACGTGACATGACTAACTGTTGAGATTTAGGGTATATATAAGGAAAATATATGCCATAAATCTTAAACCCATAATCATGCGTCGTTATCTTATTAATGCAATAAGAGATACAACACAGAAACACAATAGATCATCCAATCTAAACTATATATTTATAAAGGATGTACTCCCTCCGACCCACTTATATTGTCATGCTTTCTTTGTTTAGGTGTCCCACTCATATTGTTATCTTCCAAATATGAAAATTATTAACCCTTTAAAACCCTTCAAAAGTGATGGGACCTACCCACTTTCTATCTTTTTACCCTTATTCTTAATTTTCGTGCCAAACAGTACAATAACAATATCAATAGGTCGGATGGAGTATTATTTTGAGATTGAAAAAAAAAAGAAGAAAATAATATTGGATAATTATTTGAATGTAAGACTATTGGGCTTCCAAACAAAAGTTGCAGGAGCAAAAGATGTATTTTTGTAACATGGTGTGAGTTTTGATTAAAAAATAAATAAAATATTCTATTGTATTATAGAATAATCTAGATTAGAAAAAAGGCAGTGTGTTCTATTTAAAAAAAATTGGTGAAAATTATAGGTGCTTCAATTTGAATTTGGAGTGGTGTAGTCTTTTTAAAAGATTAGAAATAACATAATTTTTTAGGGGGTGTGCTTGATATTACAAAGATGATTGAGGAGTACGATTAGAATATGGTCTTGAGTGTCTTTAAAGGACCGAAACTTGTGCAATTTTACGAGTGCTGATTGAATTTTCAATCCTAGATCTTGTTTGAGATTGTAACTTGATTTGTCTTTCTTGAGGAGTTTCTGTTCTTATTAAACTTTTGCAAGAGGTTGGAAATCCCTTGTACTATTATTTTTCATATAAAGAAAAGAAAAGATGGAAAATAGTTTAAGTAATGATTTTACTTTTTATATATATATATATATATATATATATATATATATATATATATATAACGGTGCCTCAAAAATTTATTTGGTTTAACCACTTGGAGTTTGTTAATTTGATATTCCACTCTAGCCGAACAATTTACTTAAGCAAACAAAAGTCATGATTTTGCTGCAATTTGATGTTCACTAGTGATGGTCCCAGTAATGAGTATCTGGCGTAGGAAGAGGGGGAATACATCAGTAGCAATTTTTCTTACTTTAAAATCTTTTCACTGAGTTAGCTACTCAGATCAGTATGCTCAACAACTAGGAAAGTCAGTTGGAACTGCTCTACAACTGAGCTGGTCAGTTGGAGTGGATCACACAATTGGGTGCACAACTGACTTCTTAGACTGAGGGTCGGCTGTGTAGACCAACTGAGGTTTTAAACAATTTAGCGTATGTGGAAGATGGTGGAATTATAATCTCGTTACATAAACTGAAACCTTTGAGAAAACGAAGAAGGTCAAGTTCCCAAAGTTAGTGCAGTTGTGTGCAAGTGCAGTTTATATGCAGTTTGTATGATGGGTCAGTTGGTTAGGAACTCAATATAAAACACTGAATGTAAATACAGAATGTAAAGGACACAATATTTTAACGTGATTCAAAGATTGACCTCCTACGTCCATGACTTCCTTTTCGAGGAAGTAATCCACTAGATAAGCTTAGGTGTGCTTACCAAACGTTCCACTTGGTTTCCGAGTATCAAACAACCTAACCAGTTCGATTACGGGTTCGAAAAAGACCTTACAACACTTTTCCGGGCAAGTGTACAGCCTGGGCTTAGATTACGGATTCTAATTCGGGTTCTAAGGGACCTAGTCTTGGATTCTGGGTTCCAAGGGACCTGGTCTTTGATTATGGATTCAAATGGACCTAGTGACTTTGATTGCAGGTTCAAAGTCGGACCTAAGGTTTGGGGGTTGGGGATTTTCCAACTATGAAGCCTTCTACACAGAGAGAGGTGGAGGCTTCAACCTAAGGCTTAGAGACTCGATCTTTTGAGAGAGAGTCTGCTTGGACACTAATTTGTGCAAGAACCTATATTCTAGACTCGATCAAAAAAGGGCTTTTTGAGAGGCTAGATGAAAGAATAGGAGGGATGAACACTCGACTTCGACTGGTCTTCAATTGAGGTCTTCTTGCTTGAGAGTGGGGAGGTTTTGCTACTTCTTCTGCGCTGATGATTTTCTCTCTTCTATCTTTCTGCGCACTCCTAAAACTCTATTTCTTCAATTGTGGAGACCTCTATTTATAGACGAAGATCTAACTAGCCGTTGGAAAGAGCCGTTTAATCTCTACCAAAAGCATGATACTCTACCTGTTTTTCTAGAAACTTTCCTAAAATGTTAAGTGCGACGTTTGCTTTATGCACGTCGCTGTTGTCGGCCCATTTATGGTAGTTCTCCAGCTGACTTGTGTTTCTGAGTAGATTTGAATCTGGGCTGCAACTCTTCACAAACTACCTTCTTCAGTCGACTATTTTCTTCTGCTTGAAACCTGTAAAGATAAAATCCCTATACTCAAACAGTGAGCTCTAGCTAAGTTCTTACTAAAGGCATTCATCTACTCGATTGGGGTCAGTTGGTGTTTTGGTATCAATCGAAATCTTTTACTAATTTTCCCAACAACTAGTATTGCCCTAACTATCCCCAAGTAACATGGAATTTGGCTCGAAACAACTCGTACGAAATTTCATTCGTTTACTAGGTGAATTGAATTGGGAAGTGGGAAGGGATCCCCTGCATGGTACTTACCACCGCAGTGTGTCAATAACACGGTTTTCTTAACAAATAAGAACTATTTCTCTGTTTTGGCGTTTCTTCTCCTTCTTTTTTCCCTGTGTAATTCCGTCCATACATTTTCATATTTTCAGTCTTCAATTTTAAATATACTTTTTGTTATAACAATATAAAATTTATCTATTCTCATTTTTTCTCTTCTATTTCGTTCTTCAAATTTTGGAATTTTGATTTACATTTTATTTTTGTCAGGAAATATGTTAAAAATATAGTAAAGAAGAAATGAGTTATCTTGTACACATTCATAAGGGATCTATGTTGCACGGGTGAGGGGGAGAGGATGACGGGACGATACGATATGGGTACATGACAACTGAATTTGAAAAATTATAGGATGCGATTCATTGAAGATATATTTCATTATCAATATTTAATTATATGTAGTACTTATAAAATATATAAAAGTTTAACTTTTAATAAATCAAATATGTAATTCACATAATCTCTCAACCAAAGCTTAAACATTTTCAGTTATGTAATTCAAATAAGAAATAAAATATTTTTTGTTAATATTATTAGGTCAATGCACAAGTCAAAATTTCTCAAAAGATACCTTTCACGGGATTCACGAATCCGATTATTTTTTATTTTTTTTATTATTATTTTTGTAATGATGAATCATATTTGAATCCGATAAGAACTGCACTCTAACAAGAATCTAATTTGACACCATGTTAGTTTTAGGGGGATTCATGCATCATAACAAGGGATTTTAAGTTGGATGATCCAAATTAACATAATAAAATTACAAATAAGATTCACATTACTTTAGAAATAAGGTAATGAATAAAATAAGACAGTAAAAGAATTATATGTTAATATTTTCAAAATTACACACCTAGTAATAAAAATAATTTTTTTTTATTTTTTATTTTAATTTTTTTTAATTTTTTTTTATCGAGGTAAATTGCTTGTTACTTGAACGACGAACTCACGTATATAAGATATAAATCAAAGTTCCAAAATGAAAAGAAAGGAAAAAGTACAAGAAAGAATGAGAAGAGAAAGTAGATGTATATCGTAGGACTAAAAGTGAATATAAAATGAGTAACACTCCTGTGCATAAATCTGCACCATGCAGATGGATTTTAACCCGACCCGACCCGTCCACGCACTCCGCCCGATCCGCGCAGGCTCCCCTCTTCTTATTCTTCTTCTTCATCTTCTTCTTCTTTTTTTTTTTTTATAACTTTCAGCTTTATTTATTTATTTATTTTTAGTATCCAGAAATTTTTTTCAAAGGCTCCGATTTTACGGCTCCGCCTTCGCTCTTATTACTAAAATAAGGATAATCGGCGAGCAATAATTTGAATTTTTTCGGCTTGCTCCGAGGCCTTCGGCTCCGCTCGCTTGGAATCTTGACCAAAGAAGAAGCGGCAAATAAAAAAAAGAAGAGTAAAAAAAACTGAAATTAAAAAAAAAAAACGGTCAAAGGAGGTGGTCGGGACGGGACGGGTCGGGTCGGGTCGGGCGGGTATCTGTACCTTGCAGAATATGCACCGAAGTTCTATTCATATAAAATTGATTTCTGAAAATAAATTGAAGTCTTAAAATATGGAAAATGTGATAGTAAATGTTTGTTAAGGAAAGCTCCCCAATTGAATTCGAGTCTGCCTCATTTCGCTCTGACATGATTTTGTGAGACTAAAACATATGTTGTTGTTGTTGTTGTTTTTTTTTTTTTTTGCTTGATGGTTCTTTTTTTTTTCTTTTTTTTTTTGAGAAAAGTAGATAAAGAGTCTGAAATTTGTAACAGTGCAGAAGCCCGGCCCAAATCTGTTACTCCAAGAGTCCTTATTGGGCTTTAAGCGGCGGTTTGAGCCCGCTCCCAAATTGGACAAAACCCTGCATAAGCCCCCCCAATTACAAACCTCGCCACCAGAAATCGGCGTCCCCACCGCCGGCATATATCCGCCGTCCGACAACACCTTTCCTCGTGGAGTTATCCCCTTCACCTCGTCGAATTTCTTCCTCATAGTAGCAGCCATGGGCAAGAAAAACAAAAACATGAAGGGCGGCGGCGAAAATCCGCCGTCTCCTTCCACCGTTTTCGTTGCGAATTTACCCTTCTCAGTAACTAACGCCCAGGTAACTTCTCATTTACTGATTGTCTGCTTCGAATTTGCGTGCATTTCGCGTTTATTGTTTGGAGATTAATCTCGTGGTTTATTGTCTGAATATTTTAGCTGGAAGAAGCTTTCAGTGATGTCGGACCGATACGACGGTGCTTTATGGTTATGAAGAAGGGTATGCTACTCGAGCTATTGTTATATAAATGGTTATGAGCTGAGTTTATTTTTTAATAAAGTTCCCAATTCGACGGTTGTCCCGATTACATATGGGATTATAGAATTTAATATATGTATAGTTTCTGGAATATATTTGTTGGTTGAACTATGTTTGAGGCTAGAGCTTTTACCATATTTGTTCTAAATTTCTGCTTCTCTTTGCTGTTTGTTTGTATGCTAGGGTCCGTTGAACACCGAGGCTTTGGCTATGTTCAATTGTAAGTCACTTTTGGATTTTTGAGTTCTCCATTTGACTTACCTTGCATGGTGAGGTTAATATTGTATATGTTATTTATATAGTGCTGTTGTTGACGATGCTAATCGTGCTGTTGAGCTGAAAAATGGGTCGACTCTCGGTGGCCGAAAGATTGTGGTTAAACAAGCTACACATCGTGCTTCACTTGAGCAACGCCGAGCTAAAGAGAATCAAGGTCTTGTGAGTATGTTATCTCACAATGCATTCTTACATGTCGAATTTTCCGTTGTCTAGAGATTAATTAAATTCGCTGTTCAAGTTAGAATGCTATTTTTTTCCTTTGTGCTTCTACTATTAAGTGGTCATATTGGAGAAGTAATGGCAATGTTTCAATCTCTTGTTTTTTTACTCTTTTAGGTAAATCAGAGGAAGCTGTTGAAACAAAGAATGACAAAGCTGTTGAAACTGCCGTTGCAGAGAAAGCTGTCGAAACTCTTGCAGACAAACCTATTGAAACTGTCATTCCAGAGAAAGCTGTCAACACTCTTGCAGTCAAAGCTGTTGAAACTGCAGTTGCAGACAAACCTGTGAAGACTCCAAATATTAAAAGAAAAGGTTCTGCTTCTAGATTGCTCAGATTTAAGGGGTGCTTGAAACTTGTAGGGGAATGGGTATGTTTATGGTGGTGAAGAAGGGTAATGGATTTCATAACCCCTCCTTGTAGGGGGTATGTTGCATTCTCAATTGCAACTGATTGTTGGGGATCATTACCCCATACAAAAAAACCACCATGCTTCATTCCCATTCACCATCTCCTAAACCCTGCACGAAGCACATCTCCTTACATGCTCCTGCATTAAATATACAGTTATGATTTCATCACTATCAATTTGTAATGATTAGGTGAGGTAAAGGAGAAAAGGAAAAGGAAGGATGTTCCAACTGCTACCCCTGGCCAAGCAAAAATCTCTGAAAAACAAAGGTTCAGTTCTAGTATTAGATCTTTTCTTGATTCAATTAATATACTAGTAGTTTCATGTTGTTTTTATTTTTATTTTGAGCCCTAACAGCTCCTACTACTTGGACGTTAAGTTCTCAGATGTTGATAATTGTCCAATCTTAATACTTTATTATCCAACAAGTTTGTTGATATGAGGCTATTGTTACCCAAAACTTGAGTATGCTCAAAGGTTTCAAGAACATAAGATTTGATTGCATGTTTGTTAGACTAGGCAATTCACATTTCTTCTTGGTTCTCAGTGTAGGTCTTTAAGCAACTTTTGGCAAATAATACAATAAAATTGTTCTATTTTGCTATTCTAGTGTTTTATGACTCTATCCTTAAAGGGCTTATTCTGTCTTGCTATGTTATCATCCTATCTGATGAAATTTACAGCTTCGAGGGGGAATTTCTAGTTTTATGAAATGGTGAATGGGTGGTCTTCTGCTGTTAGGCTTTTCAACACGTATCTATTGGCTACATGTGAGCTAAATTGAGAATTGTGATGTTGTTGATTCTGTATACTGCCATTTGATTTGACTTATTAAGCATTCTAATTCTCTCTTAAAATACTGTATCGCGAACATTTGCATTCCCTAGTTTTATTCTATTTTATGTTTTCATAATGATTGAATATTTATGAAACCCAGTCTACTGTATACTTATTAATGTTGTAGAACAATGGTTTCAACTTATATTTTATTAACTTTGATTTGATAAAGTTGTAAAAATATGGTAATTTGAAATGGCACATGCAAATAGTCTACCTGATCAATTGTTGTGGTCTTAACTTAAAAACCATGTTAAACAGGGTTGCTAAGACTGTCATATTTGGTAGTCTCCTTAATAATGATATGGCCGAGGAAGTTCATCGTATAGCAAGAGAGGTTGGGACTGTATGCTCTGTCACTTACCCTCTTCCAGAGGGAGAACTTCAACACCATGGTAAGAATGTAGAATTTTTCTCACTGAACATTCAATAGACTAGGGATCTCTCCTTTTCATTTCTTTTTTCATTGTGTAAGCATAGGACTCCTGTATAAGGCTTTAGATAGTGAGAATAATATAAATAAGTTGTTCTAAAAAATTGAGAACAGCCCCAGTTTACATCTCAAAAATCTGAGAAAATCCTCAGGACCTATATTATATTAAATTAGTGTGCAAGAGGGTTAGATTTACCTTATTTTGGTGAATTGGCTTTTCATATTGTTCTCCACAAGATTTTACCAATATGATTATGTTATTGATGTTTTTATTGCCTGTTGTATTTATATATTTAATTTTTCTTGCCTTGAAACACTTTCTAATGTTTCTGGGAGTCTCACAAGTCACATTGTTTATTTCCTATCACACTCTTCTTTGCACTCCTATTGAATTTAGATTGCTTATTAGACTGCTTCATAATTACCATACATACAGTGTTGTATGCTCTCTGTATTTTTTATTTTACATCAACCATATCTAATTGATAGATCTAGCAGTACATGTAAATGCCATTTCACATCCTACCATACAGATTCTCGTGTTCTTCAGGCTTTGAATGCATGTATTTGGTTATTGGTGTGGTAACATGTGATGGTTTATATGATCTTCCAGGTCTAGTTCAAGATGGATGCAGAATGAATGCTTCATCTGTACTTTACACTAGCGTAAAATCAGCTCGCGAGTGTGTTGCGGCACTACATCAGAAAGAGATACAAGGGAGATCTGTTTGGGCACGCCAGCTTGGAGGAGAGGTAGAGATACATTTTGTTCTCAGGATTGTTTGATAGGCAAAATGTGTGATGATCTTCTCTTGCGAAAAGAGGCACTTTATGGACCTTTTTGTTTCACTTCTTGTGTGGATGTTAATGGGTCTCTACACTATGCATTTTTTTTGTAAAACATTTTGACTGTTGAATGTGTTGTCCCAGGGCTCTAAAGCTCAGAAGTGGAAGCTTATCGTTAGAAATCTTCCATTCAAGGTTCCTGTTGCTTATTCGTATTTACAATGCTTGCTTAATCTGTACACACTTGGAAGATATTCTTGGTGCTTTTGTTCTAAGCTGTTGGCTATTGATTTGCAGGCTAAAGTTTCTGAGATAAGAGAGATGTTTTCTGCTGTAGGATTTGTATGGGATGTATTTATTCCTCAAAATATCGAGACTGGGTATTCCTATGACTGACTATTTGTATATTTGTTTGACCTATTCTTCTTTTGATCTGCATTTATCGTTCGACTTATTCTTTGCACCTATTTTTCTTTGTCAGGTTATCCAAAGGATTTGCATTTGTTAAATTCACATCAAAGCAAGATGCTGAAAATGTATGCTTTACCGCAAAGAACTTGATACAAAAATTTCATATTTGGTAATATGGTCTAGGAAATATCTCATCATTTAATTTTTCAAGACAAACAAACCATAATAAAGAAAAGAGGGGAAAGTTTGGTGATTGAGAGCACAGAACTTGCCTAAGTATTTGAGGTTCTGCTTTTATAATGAATAAAATACTTAATGTGGAGATACCTTGATGCAGCCTGTCTTGGTTATATAATGTTGTTGGCTGCTGCTATTATTCTCGAGACGTTTGCTGTATGTTCTGATGGAAATGTAGTCTTCCGCTGGGGGTCATACCTACATAAAAAACCTGATAACATTTGTGTCATATATGGATTGCGAAAAATGAGTAAGAAAGTGAGCTCTTGCCCTGTTGTCCACCATTCTGGATTTTTACTCTAGTCTATTAACAACTTTCAGACTGTCTGCGAAACATGCTTCCAGAAATAACTGCTGCCTTCATCTCTGCTGTACATGAGTAGACTCATTTTAAATGCATTGCGAATTTCATCATTAAGATATTTAGGTCAAGAAGATTGCTATATCGTTGATTTTACTCGTGCAGGCCATCAAGACCTTAAATGGGAAAAAGTTTGGTACAAGACCGATTGCTGTTGATTGGGCTATTTCAAAAAAGATCTATGCAGCTGGCAATAATTCTGCTGCTGGCACAGGAGATGGTATATTTTTTCATTTTTTTCCTCCCACTTCCAAACAAAGGCGATCAGTCCTGATCGCAATAGCTAGGCTCTTCTGTAACAAGAACAACAAGGGAATCTGACTTAGTTGCTTATACCTCTGTGCCTTACTCTGTGGTAGCAAGCTTTTTGGTTTTTTGATGTTATAACTGATTGCCTTTCTAGGCAGCGCAATACAACTTTCGTTCTAGGGTCTACTTAGCATTTTCATGTTTTCCTTCTTCTTACCTTTTTTTTGGTAAAATAGAAATTTTATCATCAGTTTTTGAAGAATTCTCTTTTTTAATTGCATACTCATGTGCCATGAGTATATATTCGAACAGTGCTTTATTCTGTGTGTCATCAGTGAGTTTAGCCTTGTGTTTATTTGTAGTGCAAAATGCACCATATGGCATCACATATTTCACCAGCTTTTTTTCTCTTTCTTTTTTTGTAATTTAACACTAGTTGCTATGTCATTGGATACCAGCTAACACAATCTGAGCTGTTGCTTTTACAGAAAAGGAGAAAGATGATGGAAGCAGTAGTGAATCAGAGGACAATGATGTGGAACGATTGAAAAAGTCAGAAGTGGATAGTTATAATTCTGCAGACGGGTCAGATTCCTCTGACAAGGATGAGAGTAAAAGTGAAATTGATTTTGAAGAAGAAGCAGAGAATACAAAAAACATACTTCAGAACTTTATTTCATCTTCTTCTGGAAATGTTGCAAGTGGCAATGATTCAGGATTGTCAAAAGGTAATGTTGATAACTCCATACCAGTTGAGAGTAAGTCATCCGGTGCATCAGGCATCCAGGTTGCCACGACCATGAGTGGTACTGCAGAAAAACCTAAAATTATAAGGCCTCAAGAAGAAGATGAGTTGCAGCGAACAGTTTTCATTAGCAATCTTCCTTTTGATACCACTGTTGAGGAAGTGAAACAACGTTTCTCTGCATTTGGTGTAGTGGACTCTTTTGTAGCAGTTCTTCATCCTGTGACCAAGTACGGATGTTTCCTCTTATGTTTTAGATGGTTCGACACTATCGCGATATAATCAAGGTTCATGTGATGCAGGCGCCCACGAGGAACTGGTTTTCTCAAGTTCAAAACAACGGATGGTGTCAGTGCTGCACTGTCAGCAGCAAACACTGTAGGTGGTCCGGGGATTTTATTGAATGGTCGAGCAGTGAAAGTTCTGAAGGCTTTGGACAAAAAAACAGCTAACGATAAGTCATTGGAAAAGGCCAAGAAAGACGACGGTGACCACCGCAATGTATACCTGGCTAAGGTCGCTCTCCAAATTCTTCTTACTTCCTTTCTGTCATCTACCTGTTGATAGAGAACATAGCAAGACATTTACAGTTCTCATTTTATGCTGAAGTTTAATCATAACATCCAGATTTATGTTTGGCCTTCTCTTGACAGGAGGGTCTTATAATGGAAGGAATGCCTGCTGCAGTTGGAGTTTCAGCAGCTGATATGTCAAAGAGAAAGAAGTAAGTATTGGGAGCTCTTCTATGAACATGTTTTAAGATGAAAATTCTCAAACATGGACATATGTAAGATTGCATGAAAAGAAGTGTGCATAAATTGATAATGTTCTCAGTGCCACGAACAGTGATTTAATCTTTCTATTTTACTTTATAAAGTCTGAAATTTATAGTGTGCTGTATACAATAAACAGAATGGATTCTGTTGTTTGTGCACTCACTAGGATGTCACTGACTGGGATCTAAAATATGTTTTCTGTTATTTTAACAAGTATGTAGCTCTTTCTGTATCTGTAGCTGTAGGATCTTCACATGCTACATATTCAATGCATTCTACGGTTCCTTTTGAAGTTACCTGGCTAAATGTGTGATGCTATGTTTTATTTAAGCTCATAGTGTTTGTATATATGCATTCATGCTACTTTTTGTGCTCAATGGCTATTATGCATATGCTTCTATTCACCTTTATTCCAATCTTTAGCTCGTTTGACAGTCTGACCATTGCTCTATAGGTTGTTGTAGGAAGTACATGTCAGTGCTTAGTAGCTTATTTCTTGATTTTTCTTTTTGTGGGGCTATTATATGAGCAGTACTTGGTCCCCCCCCCCCCCCCCCCTCCTCTTTTAACGTATGATGACTTTGTTGCTGTCACATACTGTAGGCTGCACGAAGATAAGATGGCTAAGCTTCAATCTCCAAACTTCCGTGTATCAAAGACGAGGCTTATTGTATACAATGTGCCAAAGACTAAGACCGAAAGAGATCTTAAAAAGATTTTTATTAATGCAGTAATTTCTCGTGCAACAAAGCAAAAGCCCTCAATTCGGCAGGTTAATATTGTTATTAATAGCTAGTTTTCTTATCCTAAAGCAGTTATCTCTCGCACACACTTCATTTGTTTATTTGACACATATTCATCCACTTAATGTTTTTTTCTTTTGCAAGTGAAGATAAAGATCTTGAAGGATGATCCAAAAAAAGGAGGTGAAAAAAGTCGCCCACGTGGGGTGGCTTTCTTAGAGTTCACGGAGCATGAGCATGCACTCGTGGCCCTGAGAGTTCTTAATAACAACCCTGGTAAGTGTTCCTCTAGCTAACTATAGTATGGATTTCAATATTTAACTCTGTTATTAGAGAGCTAAAACTTTTGCAAATTGTCTCGAGAAGAATAAAAATTAATGCAGCGTTCTTGATGGGTTATAGATATTTTTGGTGCTGAACATCGCCCGATTGTGGAGTTTGCATTAGATAATGTGCAGAAGCTGAAGCTTCGGGCAGAAAAGATTGAAGCACAGCAGCATCAGGAGCAGCAGCAGGGTCCACACAATGCCAAAGAGAATTGGCGGCAAAATGATCGTATAGGTCGAGCAGGTTCCTTTGCAAACTCGAACCCGAGAAAACGCATGCCTAGAGATGGAGATGCCTCGTTGATGGAGACTTCCGATAACAAAAAAGGGGAATTGGATAACAAACATAGCCAAGGAATGGTCTTTGAAGAAGGCAAGAAGAAGCTGAAAGGACCTAAACAAGGTGCAAAGAAGAGAGACTGGCCCGAGAAGAAGTCCAGCGTACAAGTTTCGGATCAGCAGAAAGGAAGAGAGGCTGGTAATCCGGAGATTATATTACCAAAGGGAGGTGCAGCCAATGCTTGCAATAAGAAGGAAAGAACAGATGTTGGCATTCAAAGAAAAAGGATGCTTCATGATCAACGATCAACGGAAGATGACGATGGTTTGATGAAGAGGAAACGTAGGAAAAGAAGTGATCCAGTGGGGCGTGATGTAACGGATAAACTGGACTTGCTGATTGAACAATACAGATCCAAGTTCACCGGAAGCAGTTCTGCTCAACCGGAAGACAGAAAGCAAGGCTCCAAGAATCTTAAAAGATGGTTTCAGTCATAATTTTGTAGCTAATTTTTGGCCGCGGTTATTCATTTCCTTGATATAATTTGTATTAATTAAGGTGGTGAAATTTTGATCCAAATTTACTTTCTTGTTGTAACGTGAAAAAAAGTGAAACTTTGCTGAATGGATTTGGTGAAATGCAATGCATAGGGACTTGTTGGATTTTGGAGCAGATAAGTTGTCTGTTTTATATAAAGTGGAGTCTGTCAATTATGCATATTTTGTTTTGTTCCGTAGCGTGGAAAAGATACTCTAGTTTTTCCCAGCCCTGCAAACATAGTCTCATTTCCCTTTTCATACAATTTAAGTAGGAGTAATATTTTTGTTACAGTAATGTAATATTTGATCATCCACTTTTTTTGTTATAATTTAATTTAGTCCATTTCCCTTTTCATACAATTTAAATAATAATTTCTTTCAGTAATGGAATATTTCCTAATTCATTTTTTTTAAAGTATAATTTTATTAACATTATGTACTGGCGAAGAAAATTGGGTGCATTTGAACAAGCAGACTACAATTCTTTATTTTTGTTGGGAGTAGAATTAGACTACAATTATGTGGCAATATTTTCCTTTTTTGGGTTTAGTTTATGGCGCACAATGGTATGGGAATTGGGATCATAATAATTCTTGAAAACGCTTTTAAACCGACTACTCAATTATTCTTCCCTCTCACGTTTTTCTCATCATGGGAAAATCATAAATCCCACTAATAAATATAACCCCATTTTTGTACCCACACTCATTTACACTTGTAATATAATTCTCTCTCTCTCTCTCTCTCTCTCTCTCTCTCTCTCTCTCCCATTTTGCGCTTGCGATTTTCTTTTCTAATGTCCTACTAGGGGGTTGATGTGGCATACTCGTGATGGACATGGACCTCTATTATTTCCATGAGAGAGAGAGAGAGAGAGAGAGGGAGAGGAGGGAGCAGGCAGCGATGCTAATCGTCCCATTTGGCTATTTTGGTAGGGCAATATATATATATAATGTGAATGATGCGAATATATAATTGGTTAGTCGGAATGTGAAACATTAAGGTTGAAGGCAAGCACAGCACATGGATGGAACATGCAGCATACGTTTTTGTCCACTCTTTTCATTCACTCTACTTACTATATAATTAATTTACTTCGCTTCACTCCTCAATATTAATAATTCCCTTGTGCTAATTATCTCAAGATGGCGATGTTAATCTCATAGCGTAATGAATATTGAGGCTGGTGTTTAAAAAAAGAAAAGAAATAAATACATGTAAGTTAATTAATATAGGTAATTAAGTTAATTAAAGGAGTAGTGTAGTGAGAGGGTAGAGGAGAGGAGAGGAGAGGAGAGGAGAGGAGTAATTAATATGGCGGAGGCGCAAAATGATGGTGCGCGGCCGCGGCAACAAGAGAAGAGAAGCGAAGCGAAGGGATGGATGATGTCTCACGGATTTTGGAATTATTTCAGAGCTACGTCACCGACATTCTAGTTCGGGACAAAAAGCAAAATGCCCTTTCACGTGTCTCTCTCTCTCTCATCACACATACATATAATTATGTGTGTCGATCTTATCTCCCAGCACTAGATCGAATTGTTTGCAGTTTGCACTGGGTATTTGTTTGTTTGTCTTGTTTAGAGAGCCATAAATAAATGTAGGAATTCAATTCTTCTTCATATATAAACTGTAGTGTTGAGTTTGATCCACGGAGACACGTTTCTCATGATTTAACTAATTCACGAAATTTTATGGATATGGTTTATGTGGAAATATTTATTCACTACTCTGCATTTATTTCTACGATTATGACAAGGATCATCGTGCAATGCGCAATGCTTCATGTATAAACTAACTAACTATATCATCAAATCCTTTATAATAAATTAATTAACTTAAAATCTGTTTGAAACATTTTATATTGATTAAATATTAGATCCAGACATATGTCATTGGATAAAAGATTGAATTTTAACCGATAAGTACCCAAACAAATAATCTCGCACAAGACGATGTCTTAAACCATTGATCATTTATATATGATCGACCTTTTATTTTGGAATATATATATATATATACCATATATTTTTCATTTACGGTGTAAATGAGTTCTTATCTTGTTGTAATTAGTGTTTTCTTTTTTTGGAAAAAAAAGTCTTGTTACTAATACAATTGTTATATATGGTACATACAAAAATATATATATATACATATAAATATGAATACAATATAATGTTAATTGAAATACTTATAATTAAAGAGTAGAGAATTTGATATAAAACTCTCAATATTAGTATACATGCCTCTCCTTTTTATTCTTTATTGTTTTATTTCTTTTAGTACCGCAAGTTTTAAATAATTGAGAACTTGGCGATTAATTCGTCACTTAAGAAAAGATTGGTTGCAACTAACATGTGACAAGAAAAATAATGTTATAGGTCGATGAATTATGTGAGCAGACACATGGATGAACTGTAGCTAACTAATTATATGACCATAAAAAGAATTTAAGAGTATATAAAGATTGTGGGGTGGGTGGGTGGGGGTAGGGTAGGGGGGTTGGGTTGGGGTCCTCAACATTCATGAGTAGGAAGATTATCTACGTCACATGCTCTATCATTATTATTCTGATTATCATACTCAATCATCAATTACTTAATACTCCGTTAGAGAGAAAAGTTTCTTCACGGTTGATCATATTGATCCACGTTAGAAATTGATGACAGACATAAATAATGTTATTATATATATTTACTCCAAGTCCATGCCATGATTCTAATCTTTGCATCTAATCCTCATGAGTGATGAGATGACCCTTGTTTTGTTTCCCTTCTTAACTTTTTTATTTATTTCATTAAATAAAGTTACGCTTACGGCATACCTTCACGGCTTTACCTAACTGCTTTAATTTGGACGTTGGACATTCTGATTTATAAAAGTATTATCTTAATTCCAACTTCTTTATTAACCAATTACTACCTCTGTCCCGTTCAACTTGACTCACTTTTCTTTTTTAGCGTCTCCCTCAACTTGGCTCATTTCCTTTTTTTGCCAAAGATTATACAATATTTTAGTGTTAAGTACTATTTGTACACTAGTCTGTTTTCATAAACAGTGAAAATACACTTACATTACTTTACCATCAACAATTAAATACTCTATACAAAATACACTAAATACACCATTTACATCTAATCCCTTTATTTTTAATCTCCGTGCCGAAAAGAAATGAGTCAAGTTGAACGGGACCGGGGAGTAATAGTAGTTGATATATATATATATATATATAGGGTGTGGATCTGGTGAGAACCACTCCTTATATGAGAACTAGGAACTAATCCTGATCACTCATTTTTAAGAAATGTGTGGTTAAGATTAAATATCAAAATTTGACATGGATTAAAAAGAAAAGGAAGGAAGGTTATTTTAGGAAACCCAGTTTTGTTCATTCACGTTCATCTCTCTATTCGTCTCTCTCTCTCTATCTATCTCTATCTCTCTCTATTCGTCTCTCTCTCTCTCTCTCTCTCTCTCTCTCTCTCTCTCTCTCTCTCTCTCTCTCTCTCCAACAACACCACCACCCACGAAGATTCTGTTGAAGTGCACCTCCAGGTGAGTGAAACAATCGTCGTTGGGTATATAGTTGTGGATCCTGTCATTTTCTTCCGTCACCGGCACCACGTTGATCGAGATCTCTGCAACTCCCAGCAAGCTAATTAGGGCACTGTTCTTCGCCGATGTCTACTCCACCGCGATTCCGTCTGCCGACGATTCTCACCGCAATGGATAGCCTTCCGCGATGGCTAATTCGCCACTGTTGTATGAGAATTTGAGAAAGTCGACTCTGTCGTCCCATTTCTTCGCCTTTGTGGCCTCGACGGAGAAAGTGTGCGCGTCGAATAGGATCCACGTGAAGTCACGCTGCCGGCCGGCCGGACGGCCTCAAACCGACGAATCGGGCGTTGATTTGGAGATTTGGATCAAAACAAGGTGAAGTGCTGGCTGCTCTTGCCGTGGAAATAGAAAACGATGATGTCTCCTCCGATGAAAAGCGGTAGTTTGGCTTCTTATCTGAAACAATCATAGGCAGCAACGGCACCGGTGGTCGTCCGACGAAGTAGGGGGATGTGGATAGGTGGTTGTGTGGACAAAAATAAGCGTGGGGCAGAATTTATTAAATTATGCATTACGTTATTAATATTAATGCATTACATTAATATAGTTTGTGTATTATAAGTTCTTGCATTGAAGTATAAAAAAATACATAAACAAATGCATAAATTTAAATAATGTAATGCACAAATATTACATACGTAATGCATTAATTATGATAATCAATCATTTCCTATTTTGTTTATTTACCAAATCATATTGATGCATCACATAAATCATGTTAATGCATTATAAAATTGTTCCTGGAACATCAAATAATAAATACAAAAATAATGTACATAATGGATTAATTACGATATCATATACGAATATGAATACAAATACGATATACTTAATGCATTAATTGTATAAGTACACATTTTTATTAATTTTATTTGTTCTTTATAAACAATATGCATTTATGCATCAGTATGAACTAGTTTATGCATCACTTTATACTATTTAATGCATTACAATTTTGCACTGTATAAATGGCGAAAATTACTATTCTGACCCTACTTAAGTAAAAGACACGGGATTGACCAAAAAAAGCGGGTTTGACCAGCTAATTATGAGATTAAATCATATCCATTGATCTTGTAGGATGGATGGCTTAAATTGGTTCCTAGTTCCTATATAAAATGTGGTTCCTATATGATCCTATCCCTATATATATATATATATAAGTAATTTATTTACGCCCATGACCTGCCTATGTTGCTTTCCTCAATAAATATGTGACTATGATGTTTAATTCAATTGAGTGATAAGTCTCTTAAACTGCCAGATTTCTTTTTGTTATAATTTGGTGCATATTTATTACTCCCTCTCATCCATAATATTTTTATCACATTATGGACAACACAAATTTTAAAAAATTGATAGATATTAGCGAGTATAATAAGTAGTAGGAGTATCGGTAGGTATTGTGTATACTAAATATGAGAGTTGCAAGCATATTGTGTACAGATTAAAATGATAAAAATGAGAAGAATATCATCAACAGAGGTAGTATATCCTTTTTCTTTTGAGGAGTCTGTTTGGGTGTTTGAAGTCAATTACTAAATGAAAATTTTAATTAATAATTATATTTCTATGAGATAATTTTTTGGGTTAATTGTAAATGAAGATACGATATTTTCACTCATTTGCAATAATAGCACCACTTTTTATTATTGGTATAACAAAATATAACCTTCAAATTTCATTACAATTCGGATCACGCTTTCAATTTTTGGTGACTGTAACATTGATGTGGAATTTTTTTTTGTGATGTGTCTTTAGTTTTAAAGTTCAAAAATAGTCAAATATCACGTCTTTGCGTCAGTTTTCAGGTCACCGGAAATTGGAACTGTTATCTGAATTACAATGAAATTTAAAGGTCGTGCCTTAATATGTCAATGATAAAAAATAGTGCTACTGTTGTTGATGGTTGAAAAGGTTGTGCCATCATTTGTAATTAAATATAAAAATTTCCCTTAAAATCTGTAATTTTGATAACGAGAATAAAACAAAGACAAATCGCGAACTAAAATGATTTTTATTCACTTAATACGACGATCTTCTCTCTCCCCAAACTCAATAATAAAAAATTGCACCATAGTTTTCTTTTGTGCATAAGTATTCAACAAAAATATTTAATTTATAATAAAAGCGCATTTAAGCAAGTGTCTATTACATTTACGATGTATAGGACTCTCTCCGTCCCACCAGGCTTGACCTGTTTCTTTTGAATACGGGGTTTAAGGAGATAACAATTAATAGTAAAATGTATGTTTAGTGGAGTTTTTAAAGTAAAATAAAGGGGGTAGAGAGAGTGAAAAATGGATTAAAGTGAATTAAAGTGGAATAAAGTAGAATAAAGTGCGTAGACAGAGTGGGGAATAGTGAATGACACAAAAAATGAGGTGAAAAAGTAGGATGAAATGTGTAAAGTCGGTTGCTTAACAAATTAATTGGATACTGATCATTTTCTAATTATTTCCAAAAAAGAAAATCAAGACAAGAATAACCGGACAACCCAAAAGGAAATATAAGCCAATAATAAGGGGAAAGAGGAGTATTAAATAACATTCATAATAAAGGAGATATTTTATTGGAAAGAAAAACTAAAGAAATAGAAACATCCACCTTACCATCGATTAAAAGAGAGTATTAAGCTAGTTTGGAAAATAAAAATAAAAATAAAAATAAAGTATTAAACTTCTAATGATTAAGTTAACTAAAAAAAAAAAGAAATCTTATTCTTACAGATCACAATCAAAACGCGTTTTTGCAGACACGATTACCTGAAAAAAGCATCGACTTCCCTAATCTATGACATTATCACTTTGTCCTTTACTTAATTTTTGTTACGCACTAGTAACCTTGTTTAGATTTTCTTAAATTCCTCCAATTTGATGAAATTTAACAACTGTTGCTTTCCTCCACTCCACATTCACTTTACTACGCGATCTTTTTCTAAAAGATTACTAAGGATGGCCCGCACCGCATGGCCTCAGCTCCTATTTGAAATATATGTGTGTATTTGAAATAATGGTTAATAATATTGTGAATAGAAGGAGTATGCATTGGCTACTTAGTATATTTGATTGAGATATATTTATGTATATAAGGGAGTAATATTTTATTTGGTATAATTAGTTACAATATTAGTTTAATATATAGAAAATTTGCTATAAATTAATTCTTTTGGGACCGTAAAATTTTATTATTCTAGAGAGGTATTAATTAATCAATAAAATAATAATTTATTAATTAAAGGAGACACTTTATATTAAATGAATTAAAGTTAATTACATATGTATTCAACGAACATCTGTACAATGTGTAATATTAGATTATCCGGGTGAAAATGAAGTATGTTAAGAAATCTAAAACTTTGAAATGATACCATAATTAGAAATCTAATTGAAGATGAAGTTTAAGATGATACGGTGTCACTGGAACCGATTATGCAAAAGGAAGCAATAATAGCATCAATTTTTTTTTATTATATTTTGTTGCAGTTTGATAATGTCACATCAGAACTTTTGAGTGTTGTGAAAAAAGTTAAAGATAAAATTTATTTTGATATAAGTTTCAATAAAAAGCAAACAACTTAATTCATAATAATATACTATTTTTTTAAGCTAGTTATCTTTGTAAGTTTAAGAAATTATTAATTTATGATTTTGTTAGTCTAAATGTATAAAGACCTAAAGATGAGTTTTGCCATTTTTAGTAATTAAAACAATAGAATGTTAATTGTTAAGTAAATATACAATTTCGTACAACTTTCTAGCGTGTACGCATGGATTAAATTATGGCAGTTGATAACTAATTTATGTTGTAACTTGCAAAAATTAAAAGTTGCAGATGAAATTGTACATATGTCTATCTATATTAATGAGTTTATATATTATGTTCCAAATTTACAATTAGAATAAAAATATGGGCATTAAATTTCCAAGTAGCATTCCTTTTTGTATTCTTATAAAAGATATCATATGTATAAAGGTAAAGAAATGGTAGTGCAAAAATAGATGAAGCAGATAGGCAGGCGACCCACCTCGTGTTGCAAACTTAGTTTTAAACTATGAGAGAGAGAACTAGCAGACAGCATTTCCAATATATAAAGAAAAGATTAAAAAAAGGAAAAAAGAAAAAGGAATCTAGCCCACCTTGATCTTGACATTAATGCAAGCTAAGCTAAGAGACTTGTGTAGTAGTAGAGAGAGAGAGAGAGAGAGAGAGAGAGAGAGAGGTCAGTGACTCAGTTGTATTATCGTTATAATTTGTTACTACAGTATGTCTTTAATGCTGCAATTAATGTCTGAAATTGCTAGCTTATAAAAGCAGCTCGTGTCAGTAAATCTTCACATTCTCACACATTGCCATTCACTTTACTCACCGTTTTCTCCAAAAACAAGAGAAACCAGAAATGAAAGCCGTTTCAGAGTATTTTCTGCTGTTTTTGCTGTTGATTTCACTTCTCCACTTGGCTCACTGCACCGTTACCTACGACGGGAGAGCCCTCAGCATCAATGGCCATAGAAGAATTCTTTTCTCTGGCTCCATTCATTACCCAAGAAGCACCCCCGATGTAAGAAACAACTATTAGTAATTTCACCTTTTTCTCTGTGTGTGTGTGTGTGTGTGAGAGAGAGAGAGAGAGACAATGTACTAAAGCTGAAGATTTTGACAATGCAGATGTGGGAGGGGCTGATTCAGAAGGCTAAAGATGGAGGGCTAGATGCCATAGACACGTATGTATTCTGGAACCTTCACGAACCGTCGCCTGGGAATGTAAAATTCTTCTTCTTCCTCTTACATCGTGTGAAGTTTTGGTGAGATTTTCTTTCCTTGCACGCTTGGGACTAACGTTGTGTGTGTGTGTTTGTGTTTCTTTTTTTTTTTCTTGTTTTGTTAGTATAATTTCGAGGGAAGAAATGATTTAGTTCGGTTCGTAAAGTTGGTCCAGAAAGCAGGGCTCTTCCTAAATCTTCGAATTGGGCCTTACGTTTGTGCAGAATGGAATTTTGGGTAATTCACTTTTTCATAAATGTTGTGCTTAAATGTTTGTAATTACTTATGTTAATTAATTAGTACTATGTCTTTTTGGTTGCAGAGGTTTCCCTGTTTGGTTGAAGTATGTTCCTGGCATTTCCTTCAGAACTGACAATGGTCCTTTCAAGGTGTGTGAGAGAGAGAGAGAGAGAGAGAGAGAGAGAGAGAGAGAGAGAGAGATTTCATGTCTTTAATTTTAGGTAGATCAGATCAGATGTAAAGTAACAACTGTGAAAAACTGTGTGATCTGTTTTTATGATGGAAATTTTTACTGTTGAACATTTCAGATGGCAATGCAAAGATTCACTGAGAAAATTGTAGGAATGATGAAGGCTGAGAGGTTGTTTCAATCTCAAGGTGGCCCAATTATTCTCTCCCAGGCATGTTATCTTCTCTTCTCTTCACTCAACTTTTGTAATCAAACACTCTATATTTCCAGTATTTGGATCATGAACTCACTTTTGTCGTGTTGTTCAATTATTCCAAAATTTCAAGTATACTTTCACATATTTGTAGATTGAAAATGAATATGGTTTAGAAAGCAAGAATTTTGGTGCTGCTGGTCATTCTTACATGTCCTGGGCTGCCAAGATGGCCGTCGGCTTAGACACTGGAGTCCCGTGGCTCATGTGTAAGGAAGACGACGTCCCAGATCCCGTGGTACGCAACACATTTTTCCATTACTGATGATCATTCTTTAATTTCTTTGAGGTGGACTTAATTTGTTATAGCATTATAGTTGTTGTTTGGTTAATGAGTCTTGTTACATTTATCGACAGATTAACACGTGCAATGGTTTCTACTGCGACTATTTTTCCCCAAACAAACCTTACAAGCCAACTATGTGGACTGAGGCTTGGACCGGCTGGTACCTTCGTTGTCAACCACTCCCTTTCAATTGTTGACTCACTAGTCTGTTTAATGATTCTTATCGTTTTTGTTGTTGTTTTTGCTCTCAAGGTTTGAAGAATTTGGTGGGCCGGTTCATCATCGCCCTGTTGAAGATTTGGCATTTGCTGTAGCTAGATTCATCCAGAAAGGAGGTTCGTTCGTGAACTATTACATGGTAATCAAGTGATTCTGCTGTCACTGCACGAATATCATGATGAAGAAAGAAAAAAAGAAGATTAGCTCGTTCGTGAACTATTAATTTCTGATCAAATGTTACGAAACAATGAGATAGTGCATCAATTTTACTTGTGTTTTTCAACCTATTGTGACCAGTACCATGGAGGAACGAACTTCGGAAGAACTGCTGGAGGTCCTTATATTACAACCAGCTATGACTACGACGCTCCTATTGATGAATACGGTAATAGAAGATTACTCGAGCAGCAAAGATCGACATTTTTCTTATGCTAACATATACATCCTTACCGATTATTACTGTCTTATTTGTAGGCTTACCTAGACAGCCCAAATACAACCATCTAAAGGAACTTCATATGGCAATTAAGCTATGCGGGCATGCTTTGGTTGACGGTGTTCCTACAGTTACTAATTTGGGAAATTACGAACAGGTGTTGTATTTTTGTGACTTGATTTGTAAAAACTTGTATGGATTCCATTCAACGCACAAGTTTCTCAGACTTTAGAACACGCACAACTGATGCATGTTTTTGGTTTCTATTTTATGTTTTTGCCTTCTCAAAATGAAATGGCTCGATGATGCTTTTCTCCAGGCGCACGTGTTTACTTTAAAGTCGGGCCACTGCGCAGCATTTTTGTCAAATTACCACTCGGACGCGAGTGCAAGAGTGACATTCAATAAAATGCACTATGATTTGCCTCCCTGGTCAATCAGCATACTCCCCGATTGCAAGACTGTTGCTTTCAACACGGGCACTGTAAGTCGCATATTGAACCTTAGGATTTGCTCTAATGAGATTTTCCGAGTGTGCACTGCTTTGCTTCGTCTTACAAACGGATTTTGCAATGTACAGTTAAGATCAAAAACATCTTCACCACGAATGTTGCCTACAAATATCCCGATTCACTCGTTGGAAACATTCAATGAAGACGTATCCTCTGATAATGATGCACGGATTACTGTTGTTGGTCTTATGGAGCAATTGAATGTCACTAGAGATGCTAGTGATTATCTATGGTATACGACCAGGTAACTAAAGACACTTCCAATGGCTTTTAATTTCTCCAAATATGTATTCCATCAAACTCATACGAACCGAAACTCTGTGCAGTGTCGAGATAAGTCCAACTGAATCTTCTCTACGTGGAGGTCGGAGTCCAGTTCTCACAGTGGATTCTGCAGGCCATGCTTTGCATGTTTTTATAAATGGAAAACTCTCAGGTAGTACTGAATCATCTTTTTTATTACAAGAAATATCAATATGATTAAAAATAAATTACTGATGTTGTACGATAGGCAAAACGAAAACTTCTAATGTAAGACGGCATGTTTCCTTAATTACAGGATCAGCCTTCGGAACTCAGCAGAACAAAAAATTCACTTTCACAAAATCTGTCAATTTTCATGCTGGAGTAAACAACATTGCACTACTTGGTGTAAACGTCGGGTTGCCGGTTTGTTTTCTTCGTCCTTCCCTAATACAGATGCATAAAATATACCACTAGTATATTTGTACTTGCTATAACTTTGTTTTGCAAATTTTTCTTTTTTCCCATTTGAAGAACATAGGCCATCGTTTTGAGACATGGAGCACTGGAGTCCTCGGACCTGTTGCCTTACACGGGCTAGACCATGGTACACGAGACTTGTCGTGGCAAAAATGGTCGTACAAGGTCTGTCATACCATGTTTTGCTTTTCCTACAGTCATCAAGTTTGTTATTCTGATCATGTCACTAACTTATTTGGGATGATAAACCTATCCATTTTTTCCAGGTTGGAATGAAAGGAGAAGCCATCAGCTTATATTCACCAAGTAAAATTTCTTCCGTTGATTGGACAGCGTCTCTTGCAGGAAACAGGCAGCAGCCGCTAACGTGGTACAAGGTACTGATGTTTAAAATAATGCATAGAATAAAATTTATAAACATTGTGCATCTCATTTTGTTATGCATTTTAAGAGTATGAGGGATGCATTTGATAACCTAGTGTCTTGTTTAAAACAACAAATTTGATAGTTTATCTAACTATATAATAGGATAATGGGAAAATAGGATCATGATTTCCAATGAAAAAACTAGCTGTGGAAGGGCTTGGGTGTCAGATTTAATTATTAGTACACGGTTTTGCAATTTTCACAGGACTTTTTTGCAATTTTTCACATTCAGTGTGGATCAAAAGTGGTGTTAAATCCTGAAATTTAACTCTTAAGAGAAGTAGGTAACATGATATAACTCAAAAACATATTTATACTTAAACTATTTCTTCTTTCAAATGGAACTAGATAGAACATACATGATTTAAAGGACATTAAATTCTCATACTTGGCGTGCAGGCGAATTTCGACTCACCAAATGGAAACGAGCCATTGGCACTGGACCTAAGTAGCATGGGCAAGGGTCAAGCGTGGATCAACGGGCAGAGCATTGGGAGATACTGGACAACTTACGCACAAGGGCAATGCAACACTTGCACCTACAAAGGCACGTATCGACAGGGAAAGTGTCAAAACGGATGTGGGAAGCCAACACAAAGATGGTATGAAAATCATGTGTAGATGTTGTGTTGTTGGCATGAATGCATGTTTTATTAATGGATGAACTTTTCTAAGTTTTGATTAATGTTCCTTGTGTAGGTACCATGTTCCTCGGTCATGGCTGAAACCAAGACAGAATTTGTTGATAATTTTTGAGGAAATTGGTGGTGATGCTTCTAAGATTTCACTTGTTAAAAGATCACTTGCTTATGTATAGATAGATTCTTGTAGATTATAGTAATATATTATTGAAAAGGGGAGGGAAAATTAAATCATACTTGTCTTTCAAGCATAGTTTATTTATTCAAGATTGAAATCGGCCTCTGTTGTGTTTGTGTCCCTTTGTATACTCCATTCTTTGTAAACTATGGATATTCATACACATACATAAATGAATGAAGACTATGTGATTTGAAATCATTATACACCGTCTTGATATAACTTTTGTGTTTTTATCTGATTACGCATTAAATAAATTTATATGCTACTGATGCTTGTTTTTTAAATTTTGGGTTTAAAAGATTACTAGAAGACAATTTGCATACATTTTGATCTGCAGATAGTATAAAGAGAGAAATTTGCACGATTATAATTTGATAATTGATTACACCTTCATCATGATGATATAACATTTTATGCGTGACTTTGATAATATGTATATGCAATATCTATTACTAGTATTTTTCAAAAAGGAAGTGACCATCATTATTAAAGCACAACAATGTGTGGCCTTTGTTAGGATTGGGGAAATAACCGTTGGAAATTGGTTAAACTAATGGTTAGTCATTAAGTGTATAAAATGGTTACTAAATGGTTAGTAACTTTAAAAAATTGACGGTTAAATATGAACTAAATAATCATTTTAGTTAAATGATTATTTGGTTAACCAAAAACCGACCTTTATTAAGTCATAATTAATAATTTTAATATTATTTTGGTTAGATTAATCAAAATTTCAATTTAATTTAATGGTAGTTAACCGAATTCTCAGACCTAGCCTTTGTATTGTTCCTTCAAATATTGTTTTTGTTTTTATATCACGGTCACACACACAAGGCATGATAACAAAATGTATTTTTCTTCTTGTATTTTTAGTACTATATATGTGCAGTAATGCAACATCATACTAATATATAATTTCGTTCAATTCATAGAATAAAAGAAGAAAGACATTATTACTGGCTAGAATTTAATCTGATCACGATAATAATCATGATCAAAATTAGCCAAATTCTGTGTTTTTGCCAATCAAAGTTGAATAATAATCGTTTGTTTGCTGTTACAAAGACAACATTTATTTATATTTTCAGAAGGAAAACAGAACTTGGTTGAGTTGACTTTACCGTACAAATAATAATGATTTTCCCGTATTGTCCCCGTCCATGACGTTGGAATCAACCACCGTACCGTCGATCAACTGAATCCATACTCTCTCACCTACACCGCCACGCACCTGAACACTCCTCCAGGCTCCAGCACGAAACTCTTAAAGGAGAAATATTTTGGAAATTAACGATTAATAAAACCGCCCCCTGCCCCTGCCGAGCTTTCTCTCTCCAGAATCTTCTTCGCTTATACATGTACTCTCTCTCTCCTCCGCTCCTCCTCCTCCGCCGTACATCACATGGCTAAAGCTAAAGCCGCCCGCCGCACTCTCGATTCCTTCACCGTCAAGCATATCAGCAAGACCATCCGCCGTGAGTTCCGCTCTTCATCATTCTCCAATTATGATTATCCGCGCTGTCTATTTGTCTGTTTCTGTTGTCGTGCCTGCTTCAATTGATGCTGACGTTGGGCGAATTTCCTGTTTTCTTTTGCTGCAGCCGGCGACTGCCTTCTGATGAGGCCGTCGGACACGTCAAAGCCTTCCTACGTCGCTCGTCTGGAAAAAATCGAGGCGGACAGCCGCGGCGCCAACGTCAGGATCCACGTGAGGTGGTATTACCGGCCGGAGGAGTCGATCGGCGGCCGACGCCAATTCCACGGTTCCAAGGAGGTGTTTTTGTCCGATCACTTCGATATTCAGAGCGCTGATACTATTGAAGGCAAGTGTACTGTGCACAGCTTCAAGAGCTATACTAAGCTCGACGCCGTTGGGAACGAGGACTTCTTCTGTCGTTTCGAGTATAATTCGTCTACTGGCGCTTTCAATCCAGACAGAGTTGCCGTGTAGGTTAAAATTTTAGCTCATTCTGTTCCACAGTGGTAGAATATAGTGAAATGAGGCAATTTCTTGTAGACGGTCTTTTTTTTTTCAAGTTCTGGTGAAATTGCTATTCGTAGACTTTCCCATTCTCAGCGTTTGAGTTGTTATGCGTTACTAGTTTCGATTTATGGACTAGTTGAAGTTTCATTTGAGTAACAGTTGAAACCATTGGTTCTAATTTCCATCATCCATCAAATTATTGAAGAAGTTCCGATCTTTAAAGATCAAGCCCTAGAATGTAAGCAAGTTATTGATGCATGCTCGTGTTGAATAAGTTATTTGACTGTTCTTGCTCATTTTGCTGTGGCAGGTATTGTAAATGCGAGATGCCTTATAATCCAGATGACCTTATGGTTCAGTGTGAAGGATGCAGTGACTGGTGAGTATATGTAGTTATGTATGTAGGAATTTATTTTTGGGTTCATTGTTTGGTATGGATATATTTTCAAAAATATCTTGTGAGCTGAGGATTTTGCTGCATTCAAGGTGCAACTTTTGAGGTAACAGTGCTCATGTGTAGTATGATAAGTTTTCACGTTTTCTTTGAGCTCATAGTGTTTATCTCTATGCAATCATGCTACTTTTTGTGCTCAATGACTATTGTGCATATGTTTATATGGGCTTACTCTAGTCCAGGAATTGAGATAATTCTGAAATTCTTTCCCTGTTCCCTTAGAGGGTGTTTGGCTGAGCTTATAAGCTACTTAAAACAACTTATAAGCTCCTAAATCTTAAATAGTGAACAGCTTATAAGCTATTTTAAGGAGCTTATTAGCTCAGCCAAACATCCTCTTAATGTTGCTTTTTGGCTTCGGGAATATGCTGAGGTCATGAGCTCATCTCTTTATCTACAGGCAAGATTTTCATAAAATGCACAAAATTTTCTCAAAGCTAAAAACTTTAGCGGATAAGTTTTCTATATGTAGATTGCTCTTCATTATATGCATGTGAACAAATTGATATCGTGTTATTTACACGGAAAAGGAAAGTCGGTCAACATTGAGGTGAAAACAAATTTGCTGCGAAAGGATTGTAATATATGCCTATGAGCCAAATTCATATTTAGATGGTGCCAACTTTGAAACAAATCCCCTCCTTCCCAATGATCTAAAATAATCTTAAAAGTTGGCCAACCCCATGGTTGTGGATTTTCATTACTGTTCGTGTTATGTCATCTTAAGATTGACATTCAGGCAGTGTTATGTTATATCCTAATATTAGGCGTCATAACAGGAAAAAGATAAAGGTCGGAGTGAGAGAGGCCAAAAAGGATTCTGATTAGTTAGAACAAGATTGATCTACTGAATCCTGCAATGTGTCTACTTGATAAAAGTTTGGCATGGATTTTAAGTCTCACTCTAGTGTTAATATAAGTTGAAAACACATTAATGCCCCTTTTGGGCCGTCTGATACACGTGGAAGATTAAGTGTTATAGAAATAGTCAGTACAGTTATATTTCCTAGAAAAGGACCTAGTTTCTACTTCTTGTCCTTAATTTTGTGCATTAAGGTAAATAATGAGCATATTGAGCCTCAATTTTTCTTGGTATCAAATAGCAGCACCAAAGTGTTCAACTTTGCGAGTATCATGGTATATAGGTAGATCGTCCAAACCAAAGTTATGGGAGTTGGAGGCGGGACTGCGGGAGGCCCAATCGTAGGAGTAACTATGAAAATGCCTAGACAACTCATTTCCTTTTGCAACATAGATAAGAAACAGAATGTATTCTGTTGTTTGTGCACTCTCACTAGGACGTCACTGACTGGAATCTGAGAAATATTTTTTATTATTTTAACGATGAGACCTTGTATGTAGGTCTTCCTGGATCTGTAGCTGTAGGATCTTCACATGCTACTTAGCCAATCCATTCTAGAATTAGTTTTGAAGTGACCTGTCTGAAATTGTGATGCTGTATCCATATCAATATTTCATGCATTTCCAAAAGAAATCATTCTGAACTTTGGGTCAAAATGATATACTACATCTCAGTAAGCACGACATTGCCTTAGATTTGGCCAGAGTTGTATTAACATGTGTGAGCAAACCATTGATTAATAGATCTGTCCAATCATTACATCTTTGAAGATGTTGTATGTAAAAAACACTCATGAATGCTTTATGGTCTATGCTTAGCATTGTTGTTGCTAGAATTTTTATAGCAATCTTTTAGGTGTATGATTGAAGTACACGCTTTCGACTTTTTGCTCAGGTTTCATCCAACTTGTATAGACATGACCGCGGAGGAAGCCCAAAGACTTGATCACTTCTACTGTCATAACTGTTCATCAGAGGATCAGAAGAAATTACATGATTCTCATGTTTCCACCAGAAATGCCGAGGTCAAGGTAATTCAATGACTCTGCTAATCACTTTCTGTCTCAGATTTTCTTGTAAACGTGTTTCTAGATTTATTTAGAATCAGCACTTGATACTTGCACTAATTTTAACTTGTGAACTTTGATTTTGGTTTCAACTTCTAAGTAAGTTAAGGTCATGAACTTAATTTCAACGGAACCCAATTTTTAAGATATCTCTTATGCTGGCTTCCAGGTGGGTACAAAGCGCCGGAGAAGGTGATACCGATACATCGGGTATTGTGGAAGGTTTTTTATGCCGCACACCACACTGTACTGAGGTAGAAGTTGAAAATTGTAATCTGATGCAAGAAGAGAAACTATATGGGAAACATGGTGTGTCTATATTAAGTGTAAAAGACAGTTAACCTCGTTTCCTCCAGAGGTTGAGGATCTGTTTGGTTGTCTGTAATTTATATGATGTAGATTCTTTTGTTGTCCTGGCTTTCTCTCTTCCCAGGGGGTCCTGTCCTGTTGCTCAATCCCACTGATTCTCGACTTAGACAAAAATGTGACAGATGACAAGCCCTGGGATGTATATCTTTGATGGTTTGGAACTATTTACTGAATGTAGATTTATGTGTATCTGGAACAATTTTCCTTGTTTCTCCGTCTTCAAGTTTCAGGTTGGTGCAAACCCTTTGGTTGTGATCTATGGAGTCGGGATATACTCGAAAAAAAACAGCTTCTACACTGGTACATACCTCTTATGTATTGCACTGTATTTTTTTTTTTATATGGATGTACGTATTATTTTATGTTCGTATTTGGTAGTGGAAGTAGTGAATAAAAGTGTGACAAACGGTTGCAACAGGTTAGAAACGTCACATTGTTAGGTCTTTAAGCTTAAATTGAACCTACAAAGGTTTTTATGATAGTATTTCTCTGTCTTTGTTCTCTATTTCTCAACTCTGCTTAAGCTTATTATGGCAATAAGTGTTGAAAGTATGTGCAAGGCGCGTGTATTAAGATTCTGAGTGAGACTTTTGTATGCAAATAAAAAAAGAGGGCTAATATTGTTCAGGGTCATTTTCTAGTGCCCGTCTTTGTCAAGTGTCATCTATCAAGATTGTTAAACAATGTTTCACGTCGGATATCAAAGACTAGATTTTTTCTATTTTATAAACTTAAACAAATGTATACTCTTAAAAGAATTTCAAATAAAGGAAAACGTATGTTTGAGAATTGAGGTTGGCCTGTTCAAAATTAGGAAAAAAGAATTGAGCTTGGTATTCACACAAAAAGAAAATAAATTAAGCTTGGTTGGAGGGTTCAAGAATATATATATTATTAGCAAAGCACCTTTTTGATGCGCATCAGTTTTTACGATCAAATTTGGTCTTAAATGTACCAACTCTAAGATTTTAATTAACCTTTTTTTTTTTTTTTACAAAGTAAGCATGTTTCTGTACAAATGCTTCTTCAGAGGTGCAAACATTCCACCTCAAAATCGTGACTTTTTTTCCCTGGATGAATTTACACTACATTATAACAACTGAAAATGTGAGAGCTTGTACATTTTTGCTGCAGCAAAGCCAAAATTCGAATCAGCTTACTGCATTCAGATTCTTCGTCAGACGCGGGCATCATTGAAATACTCAACAATCTGACCAATCAACCAATGTAAAACGCCCTCGGAGCAAGCTAGGTACTAGATTTACCTGTTGCTGTCGACGACGTATGATGGAGGTCACTGCTTTCGGTATTATGCAGATTGGCACAATAATCCCAGCAACTCTCAGCACTAAAAGCTGTTTCGAAGGAACGGAGGGGGGAATGGGGAAATCTTGCATTCAGGTTTACGGAGCCTGAAATTTCTGATTCTCATATGCTACAACATACCATGATTCTCAAAATAAATTTTTGGATTTGTTCTATTGTGATGTTACTATGATGAGTGGACGGTCTTATTCTGGTTCGTGGCAGAGAAGATGTCAAGAAAATTTAATTAATGTATCGATTTGCAAAATAACTGCTCCTCTCAAAATTTAGATTTGGTGCTAAATGTTAACGTTAATGCTGTGCTTTTATATATTAATAGAATAGATGGAGGGTGCTTTCTTATTAATTTGTGATAATTTCTTTGATTTTATTAATAGTATTCAAATGTGAAATTGAGTGCATAAACGATTGTGATGTAAATTACCTTAATCCGCTCTTAATATAACATCTTTTTAGTTGATTGTACCACCTTCAATGTTATTGTTTTTTCTTGACATATATGTACTTTCTCTAACACTTCCTCCGTCTCGGTACTCATGGTTTTCCCCCCATTTTAGGAGTAAATTAGGATCTAATAAATATTTTAATCATCCTACATCCTTACTTTAAACCCCAGCTCTCTCTCTTCCTACATTCTTACCTAAAATCAATTTATTCACCTATAAAGCACTTTATCAATAAGAATTAGATATTCTATAAAATCTATACTAATATAAAAAGAGTCTTGTTTTACAAAATTTATTTTACCTAAAATATCCTTATTATATATCTAAATTAAGGGCAACATCGTAATACAATATATTATATTTATAAGTAATATATAATATAACGTATTTTGTTATAACAAAATATTAAATCATATGGAATGAAACTTACTTTTTTAACAATTTATCTTACCTAATTTATTTGATTTAGTATATAGACTCCTATACTTTTCCTCTTTAAAATCAAATTATCTTTATTTAATAATCAATCACGCCTATGCTAATTGAAACGGCGAGTTTGAGAGTTTCTCATATAATTAGTTGAGAGAGTTGGGTAGCTATTTGACTGCTATAATTGGTGCTATGATATAAAATTATCAAAATGGACTCCTAGCACTAGCAGCTCTTATGGAATATAGGTACGTCATATTTCACACTTATTCGCAATGGGTAATTTGTGTTACTTTGCTATAATTTGAACAATTTCTTTTTTCAATTTTGAAGTAAGTGTTGTGATTATAGATGCAGTTTAATGTTTAAATTCCATTACTTCTATTTTCCAAGTAAAAAAGAAAAATAGATGTTGTTTTATTAGTTTGAATATCTATTAATTAACTCTCAATTCTCAAGTAAACTAATGACTCAATGCAATAAAATTCATTAATGCAGAGCTTATTCTAGAACAAGCCATTCTATTATGTGTTTTCATTTCTTTTGTTTTATTAAATATACTATTATTATACACCAACATATATTTTTTTTAAATTATAGTGATGTTATAGACACAGAGATAATTATAGATACATAGATAAAATAGAATTTTACTAGCTTGCTTATACCTTTTTCACTTCATATATCACTATACCTTTGATTGAATAATGGAGATATGTTAATTGTAGGATTCATAATAAAGTATGATGATACACAATACATTAAGTTCACGCCGTTTTCAAGTAATTTATATTGTTCAATCATTATGAAAAATATTTTTACTATATATTCTTTACTTTTTCTAATGATCCTATATAAAATTGTGAGAAATTGCAAAAACAAAATTATTCATGAAACATTGTTAAATAATATCTTTAAAATAAAGAAAAATATAAAATATGCTCATCAAAATTCATTTTTTTTGTAATTATTATGTTTACATGCAAATAAATACAAGTTATATTTCACATATTAAAGCCTTACAAAAAGTAGTTCACATATTAAAAGAGAAAATTAGATATCAATATCGAATTATTATTATATCAGAAAAATCAGTTACTATTATTTACTTTAGGCTCTCATAAAGTAAGACATTGCTATCGAGACGGAAAGAGTATATATATCAATATATAGTTGTGCATGTGCACTCTAATATTACGAACATATTCATAGATATAAATTTAATTCAAATGATAACCATATTAGGAGTAAATTTTATTTAAGATACACAAAGTACCTTCTATCAGTATATGTTGTGGTAACATGTGCACTCTAATATACCAATATATTCATAGGTGTAAATTTAATTTAAATATTAAGCATATAAGGAGTGTATATTATTAAAAATCATTAGATTATGTACCTTCTATAGCACAAATAAATATGTTTTCCATTGGATCATTGCACTTTATTATGTTCAAAATGTAGTTACTTTTATAGAAAAGTTCACATTGAATTACATCCAATCTTAACTATCTAGGACTTCAGAAAAATTGAATCCACGTATTTTATTTAATGATGACAAACGAAAAAAATAATTAAATAGTGTAAATATTAGTTATCAAATTTTGACATATAGCTAGACAAGAAAAATAAAAGTGCATATCCTTCATAATTAAATATTTTGTCTTTATATATATATATATATATATATTTTTAAAGATCATACTTAAAATTTTGAGATATTTAAAAAACCTAATGAAAAAACTTAATAAATATTAAAATTACTTTAAAATTAAATTAAACATATAATCTACCTATTGAATTTTATTTGTTCAAATTTTGTGTTAACGTGCGAACGCACGTTACTTATACTAGTTACACTAAACATGTGGGGACACCAACTTTATCAATAAGAATTAGATATTCTATAAAAGTACACTAAACATGTGGGGGATACCACATTTTCATCCGTAGTATTCGTTTCTGTGCGATGGACAGTTAAAAAATATGTTGCATAAATAAAAATATTAAATTGTATTATTAATTTAATAATTTATACCTACTACTTTAAAGCATAGAAATGTGAGATAAATTACTTATTCACACACGGATTTGTCTGATATGACCTCATTATGTAAACATTGTCAACACACCCGAGCACCAACAACTCTTTTGACAATTTAACATATATGAATCAAATAAGAATCATGTAACCCTCGAACGTTAATAGACTAATTCATAAATGTAGATGAAGGTATCACAAATTGGGATTCTTGCACATGTCGAAATAATTCATAAATCGGTTAATGTTGCTATGTTATGGAATAGAAAAAAATACTAGGCACATGATATGAAACCAACCTCAATATCAATTGATTTTTAAATTGGGGTATGAAAGAACTAAGATTGATAACATGATATCTCATCATTACAATTTACAAATGAGAGGAAATTTCTAATGCTCCTAAGGCTTTCACGTCCACACTAGCTCTACTAATTAACTAAGCTCCCATCCATGCACAACCCAATATCCAGTTACCAGTTATATAAGTTGACATCCTTAACTCATTTCAAATTGTAAATAAACACATTGTTACGCCAGAAGACAACTATCAATACCTATTATAAAAGAACGGATTCTTACAAAATTTGATTTGCCTAATATATCCTTATTATTATATTTATTTTAAGGACAATAGTGTAAAACTATATAACATTAATTATAATATTAAATTAATACTACAGTCCTACTCCTACTATAACTCTTTTTTAATATAAACTAGTATAAGTAACGTGCGTTCGCACGTTAACACAAAATTTGAACAAATAAAATTCAATAGGTGGATTATATGTTTAATTTAATTTTAAAGTAGTTTTAATATTTATTAAGTTTTTTCATTAGGTTTTTTAAATATCTCAAAATTTTAAGTATGATCTTTAAAAATATATATATATAAAAAGATAAAATATTTAATTATGAAGGATATGCACTTTTATTTTTCTTGTCTAGCTATATGTCAAAATTTGATAACTAATATTTACACTATTCAATTGTTTTTTTCGTGTGTCATTATACATTAAATAAAATACGTGGATTCAATTTTTCTGAAGTCCTAGATAGTTAAGATTGGATGTAATTCAATATGAACTTTTCTATAAAAGTAACTACATTTTGAACATAATAAAGTGCAATGATCCAATGGAAAACATATTTATTTGTGCTATAGAAGGTACATAATCTAATGATTTTTAATAATATATACTCTTTATATGCTTAATATTTAAATTAAACTTACATCTATGAATATATTGGTATATTAGAGTGCACATGTTACTACAACATATACTGATAGAAGGTACTTTGTGTATCTTAAATAATATTTACTCCTTATATGGTTATAATTTGAATTAAATTTATATCTATGAATATATTCGTAATATTAGAGTGCACATGCACTACTATATATTGATATATATACTCTCTCCGTCTCGATAGCAATGCCTTACTTTATGAGAGCATAAATTAAATAATAGTAACTGATTTTTCTGATATAATAATAATTCAATATTGATATCTATTTTTCTCTTTTAATATGTGAACTATTTTTTGTAAGGCTTTAATATGTGAAATATAGCTTGTATTTATTTGCATTTAAACATAATAATTACAAAAAAATGAATTTTTGATGAGCAGATTTTATATTTTACTTTATTTTAAAAATAATATTTAACAATGTTTCATGAATAATTTTTTTTTGGCAATTTCTCACAATTTTATATAGGATAATTAGAAAAAGTAAAGAATAGTAAAAATATTTTTCATAATGATTGAACAATTAACATCATTATACTTTATTATGAATCCTGAACCCTGAATCCTACAATTAACATATCTTCATTATTCAATCTTCATTAATATGTGAACCCTATGCTAATTTTTGTGTTTATAATTATCTTTGAGTCTATAACATCACTATAATTTAAAAAAAAATTATGTTTGTGTATAATAATAGTATATTTAATAAAACAAAATAAATGAAAACACATAATTAAATGGCTTGTTCTAGAATAAGTTCTAACAACAGGGACTGCAAGTTCCAGAGGCATCTGCATTAATGGATTTTATTGCATTGAGTCCTTAGTTTACTTGAGAATTGAGAGCTAATTAATAGATATTCAAACTAATAAAACAACATCTATTTTTCTTTTTTTACTTGGCAAAATAGAAGTAATGGAATTTAAAAATTAAACTGCATCTATAATCACAACACTTACTTCAAAATTGAAAAAAGAAATGGTTCAAATTATAGCAAAGCAACATAAGTTACCCATTGCGAATAAGTGTGAAGTATAACGTACCTATATTCCATAAGAGCTGCTAGTGCTAGGAGTCCATTTTGATAATTTTATATCATAGCACCAATTATAGCCGTCAAATAGCTACCTAACTCTCTCAACTAATTATTTGAGAAACTCTCAAACTCGCTATTTCAATTAGCATAGGCATGATTGATTATTAAAAAAAGATAATTTGATTTTAAAGAGAAAAACTATAGGAGTCTATATACTAAATCAAATAAATTAGGTAAGATAAATTATTAAAAAGGTAAGTTTCATTCCATATGATTTAATATTTTGTTATGACAAAATACATTATATTATATATTACTTATAAATATAATATATTGTATTACGATATTACCCTTAATTTAGATATATAATAAGGATATTTTAGGCAAAATAAATTTTGTAAAACAAGGCTCTTTTTATATTAGCATAGATTAATAATACAGTCTTACTCCTACAATAGCTCAACTTAATATATTAATTAATAATGTAGCTCTACATGTTCTATTACTTGTGAAAGAGGAAAGACACATACATTTTAATAGCTCAACTTTACTTCGTGTCACAGCCCCAAATCCCGAGGGACGGCAGAAGCCGGGGTGCGACTGAGGTTGGATTAAAGAAGCGGGGAAGAAGGGGGCTAACTGACTAAACATACATGAAAGGCGTCAATAAACCATGAAAAAGACTTTAATATAAATAAGAATCGCTAAGGATTACTCGACAAACGTACACAGAAGAAACTAAGTTCATATTTACAGACTTAAACTACAGTGTATTGTTCAAAAGATGCATCTCAAAAGATTTAGAGTTCTGCAGCGGAAGAGTTCTAACTAAAGCATCCTATCTTTCAACTCAACATCAACCGTCGCCGCTCACCGTCGCTTCAACCTGCACATTTAGAAAACAATGCAGGGCTAAGTACAAACGTACTTAGTGGGCACGATGCCGAAATCATAAACATAAGTAAAATATGGCATTTTATAATCATAGCACGTCGGGTTTTTATTGAAAAAGGACCCGCGTCTACTAAACATTTTCGTTTCTCATAAATCACTCGCGCGAGCATTTTCTGACTAATGTTACGTTCAATGACCAATTCTCATTCACCGTGGCTGGTACCCCTCAACAGGATATCACATACACCACAGGTTACAAAGTGTACTAACTCTGGAAAGCACTTAGCAGCTAACTCAGAGCCGATCGTTAGTTAACCTAGTTAGATTAACTCTAAATCTGGAAAATACGAATGTTGACTCAATAGGTACAAGAGAACTCACATAAAACATAAAACAGTTCATGCCATAATATCACTTTGAAAACACAGATATCAAAGCGATAAAGAAAGATTTTCCGAGCATTGCTCGTTTTATTTTGTATATAAAAGCCCACCTCGATATACAGAACTAAAAGCACTAGCTTCCAATCTTCAGATCTTCCGTCCTTTCTCTACAGTTGGCTTCCTCCTTCATCGTAAAATAATAATACTTAAAAACGGGTCGTAAAAGATAATCGATCAAAGAGAATCGAAAAAAGTTTTTAGTCGCTTCATTCTTTAGGCATTTGCACGCTTACTAGTTTTATTTTACTTAAACGGGAACGAGACTCGTACTAATCCCGTTTAGAACTCGAAAGGTCTCATACTTGACTCTTAGGTCAGTAGAGAGGGTAGTCGATAACTTAATACGACTTAAAAGATTATAAGGAGCTAAGTTGGAAGGGATCAACTTAGAAAAATTACGTTTTAGTTCATTAGAAGACTTATGAAATTTCTCGCTTACTACTTCTTTATTTGAACGGATAAGAGATAAGATCTCGACTGGTTTTTAACCCTCAAAGCTCCATACTTGACTCTAGGGTCAGTAGGAAGATATTCGTTAGCTAAAACGGCTTAAACGATCAAAAGAAACTAAGTTGTGAACGAAACAACTTCGGAGAATTGAAACTGAAAATTTACTGCGCAATACAGTGACTCTGGAGACTGTCCAGAACAGAGGATTTGGAAACAGGGGATGAGCCCTGTACCACTGGAAAGTTTGGGATGTCTAGTTTACGCTCCAATTTATGGATCGCAAATCCGATAAACGAGCTAAAAGTTATTACAGTTTCCAGCGAGGGTCGCAAAACTGCCGCGAAAACCCTAGTTGCTCGATAGATTCGACGTATAATGTCTTAGGTTCGTTCTAAGCTCTCGTATTCGATTTCTTTAGAAACTGGACCCTCAAGGCAGTCATCACGTACTCCCATACATGGTGAACTCCTTCTCAAAACTCGATCAATAGCACGACGTTCTAAACGTCGGCTTTCAACTAACAATTACTAAACCAACAAGTTATTCAAATTTGCGTTCTAGTTCTCGACTATAACTATAGCTCATGTTATATTAGCTCGAAAGCTCATGACGTCAACTACAAAGTTGTTCTCAAGTCCATCATAGACAATAATATCAAATTAGAATTCTCATTCGACTTCTCAGTTATTAGTTACGTCTAGTTGTTCGTCTCTTACGCGATTTTCAAAGTTGTTGGATTCCGTTCAAATTTTACGTCATTAAACTACATCTAACGAGAATCACTTTTATGCATGCAATCATTTCATATCATCACTATATTTCAACTTATAACGTGTTCTTCGTCTCTTACATTCTGATAAATATTTTTAGAAAAATCTAATTAAATTCCCATAATCAATTAATATCAACTACAACATAATTCCATTATCAATTCATCAATTAACATCAACACATGAAAACCCTTAATTTCCTAGATAGTTTCGGTATTTATAAATATACTAAGAGAGTGATTTTCTTCTCCAATTAACATCATTTACTCATTAATCATCCTACTATAACATTAATTGAACAATTGAAATCCAATTTCATACTAACATGCATAAATCCCCAAATTCATACTCAAACCCTAATCGAATTTTCACAAAACATGGAGCTTTCGATTCCTCTTTGTTCTAATCACGAATTAAGCATCTCTTAAGCATGAATCTATCATCAATTGAAGAAATCCAAAAACCCTATAATTATCCCTACATTTTCGGTATTAACAAGGAGATTAGGGTTCTTAGTTTTGTTCGATTCTAAACTCCAATTAATCTATCTAACATATCCAATTTCATTAATCCAAGATCGGATCATCTATTTCAAAACTCTAATTTTCGATCATAAGAAGAAAATGAAAAGAAGAAGATGATGGATGGATAGAAGTTAAGAGGAGAGGATTACCTTGCTAATTAATGAAGAAAGTATTAAGTTTGGATGGATGGATCAAGACTTATGTGTTTCTTCTTGATGTTCTTGAAGCTTTCTTCAAAATGACAAAGGGTAGTAACATAGGAAAGAGGGAATGTGTTTTTTATCCAAAAAGCAGAGTGGACACTTACATGTAAGTGTCCACTCTGCTTTTTGGACAAAAAACACATTCCCTCTTTCCTATGTTACTACCCTTTGTCATTTTGGACCCACAATTTATTTTTAACACACTCTAATTAATTTCCTAATTTTCTACTAATTAAATCCACTAATTAATTAACCTACCCAACCCAAATCCAATTAAACCCAACCCAAATCCAAAAAAAAAAAAAACCCAATTCCCTCAAATCCAATTAAACCATAACTTTATGCTCTTCTGCCTCTCTCATCTCTCTCGTTCTCTTCGCCTCTTCCTTCTGTGGAACCCTAAATCTCTATCTCTCATTCACTCCGCCACTCTAATCTCTCTCATTCTATTCGCCAGATTTTCTGATTCTCTGCAATCGGAGATGTCTCAGTTCAATTCCCCGTCTCCTGCTCTGATTACGCCGCCTCCTACTCCGATTGCGGCAATTTCGCCGCCTCCTGCTCTGATTGCACCGGAGTCCATGGTTATTGAGGATGATGAATTCCGCTGCTCTGACTCGCCGATGACCATGCCGTTCCATGAGAAGCTGATGTCGGAGTCGGAGTACGATCGGTGGCGGGCCAACTGTAGCCTCTTCCCTGATGAGCAGGAGAGTCCATTATTGGCGGAGTCGAAGAAAGACAATCTCTCCATTTCTGAATCGGAGTCTATCTCTCTGATTTGCTTCCACCATGACCCTCTCTCTGATTTCAGAGCTGATATGGTGGTGCTACTTGTGCCCATTTTAATCGAACCGGCGGTTCTGAACCGGAACCTGACCACAGGTCAACGGTTTTTAACCGGACTGGCAGTCAACGGTTCCGAACCGTAACCGGAACCGGCTAAAGAAGAGCCGGTTACGGGCCTCCTTGTCGTCGAATCGGAACCGCCGGTTACGGGCCTCCTTGTCGTCGAACCGGAACCGCCGGTTTTACTAATTAAAAATATCTATATATATATTTATGCGTTGAAAACCGACGCTTTTCAACTCGAACCAGCGGTTTTTGGCGATTTATTTTTATTTTTATTTTTATTTTTTCCAAACCCTACATTTTATCTATGAATACTCAACCACACTTTCTCTCCTCCATCCGCCTCTCATTTTTTCCTCATTTTTTCTTCATTTTCTTCTTCTTTAACTCAAATCTCAATCCATTATATTTTTCTTCTTCTTTTTCACTTCAAAATATTCATTTTCACTTCATCATTTCAACATTAAATTAATAATGCCTCCTACAAGATATAGTCTTCATGAGCTCTTCACCAAATACTATACCCGTAGTGAGCCATTGCCCAACCATGAAACGACAACTTATCATGTTCGTTGCAATTATTGCAATTGCATTTATACGTGGAAAAATGGTGGAGGTTGTGGCACGCTACTTTATCACATTCAAATGAAACATCTAAATGAACTTGTCAACCGTGAAATGGGTAATTGAGATTTGGGTGTAATGTTTGTAGAGTTTATTTTTAATTTCAACTTTCAATTCAAGTTGTTGTTTTGTTCTTGTTATAATGTTGTTTGTTTGTAATGTGTAAGGTGTTTGTAATTTCTTGGTAATGTTTCAACTTTCAAATGTTTGTAATTTCTTCGTAATGTTCACTTCAATTTAAGTTTATATTATTTAGGATTCGTTTTTCCTAAAATAAAAAAAATTGGCGGTTTTGAACCGGAACCGGCGGTTAAATGGCCCGAACCAAAATCGACAATAGTGTTTCCGGGCCGGTTACGGTTCAAGGCCCTCCGAACTGTGAACCGGCGGTTCAGGGCCCGGAACCAGCGGGCCTTGAACCGTGAACACGTCTAGGTGGTGCCAGAGAGTCCAGAGATGGGATTCGATGACTTTGATGACATAAGTCTGAGCTACGACGATTGGAAGGCCAAATACATGGCTAGGGGTTTGCTACCGATGAGTCTTAACCCTAAACACTAGGTGATTGTGTCCTCTCTCTCTCTCTCACACATACACACAAACACAAATACAAAGCAAACTTTTTAATCGTATAAGCACATGAACATGAATATCTTCTGATGGTCCCGATACGAGTTCTGGTGTATGAGGGAGGGGGGAATACACCAGTTAGGAATTTTAAAACAACCCCCTGAAAAATATCACAACCGAGTAAAAGGACTCAGCTGGAATCACAACTGAGTAGGAAAACTCAGCTGTGAGAGTGATGCTATGCAGAATGTGGTGGATAAAAAATAACTCGTAAAAAAATAACTCACGCTCAGATGCAAGGTTGGTCAATAACCAAAACAGTTAAGATGCAAAGATATGCAGTTTTGAGTGCTAGTTAGTTGGTCAGTTGGATATGCAATAAATTAACTGAACTGTAAACACTAGCACACAAAGGATTTACGTGGTTCGGAGAGAACTCCTACGTCCATGGGGAGTTGTGAGTCCACACAACTCAGTCCAAATTCTTTAGGACTGGAACCACAAAGCTTACGCGGGCTTTGCAACCGTTAAGATAAGTTTACGGGTACTTATCAACCTTACAGATAAGTTTGCGGGTACTTATCAACCTATCTACTCAATTTCGGGAACAGTAGGATCCTAACAATCCTTTTTAGGGGATGTGTGAAAGGGTGGGTTTCCAACTAATAGCTCGAACTAAGGAGTGAGCTAAGATCTAAGCTTGAACAAATGAAGACTCAAACTAAGATAAAAAACACCAAGACAAATTCTAACACTCTATGAACCCTCAACTAGTGATGTTCTTAGAGATTGAATGCAGTTTAGCTTGTGTGCAGTTTTTCGTTCTTTCGCTCGTTTAGACTCTTATCGCACTTCTTCTCTATCTCTTGGTGAATGAATGAAGGCCTCTATTTATAGGCGGAGAGAATCAACTAGCCGTTGGATGAACCGTTGATCTCTGTTCTGTGAAAGCGATGGCTTGTCTCTTATCTCTGCTGATTTTCCCGATTTGGCTACTGTGAACTTCTGCTTTCCATCTGAGACAGCCTTGTGTTGGGCCAAATGAGGTAATGACAGAACGTCAAACCTTCACGTGACTTCCTTTTTGAAATTCAAATCTTCAACCTTTGACTTTCAACCTTGTTTAGTCGGTTGAGAAGTTTTGGTCTTCATTTGAGTGGTCTTCAGCTGATGTTCCATCTGATCGATATCTTCATCTGACCTTCTGTCTGAATAGGAACAGTTGAACCCTCAGCTGCCTTGAACTTCATGTTGTCGATCTTATCAGTTCGAGTCCTGCAACTGATGTTCTGTATCTTGAACGCTCAGTTGTCTTTCACATATGATGTTCTATCTCTTGAACGCTCAGTTGTCTTTCTTACATCTTCCTCCTTGAGCTCTCAGTTGTCTTTCTTACATCTTCCTCCTTGAACTCTCAGTTGTCTTTCTTACATCTGATGATCTATCCGAGTAAAGCCTTGTTGTCGTCTTCAGCTGGAGTCCTGTAAAGATAAAATCTCAACATTGCTCAAACAGCGAGCCTAAATACTAACATTAGGATCTGGCAACATCTACTCGGTTGGGGTCAGTTGGTTTTAGAATCAATCAAAACTTTACTTAAATTTCCCAACATCTTCATTTTGTATCATTGTTTGCGTTGACACCAATATTATATCTTTTAGGATTGAGGGATTAGAAAATGAAATTTGCATCTTAAAATTATTATGAAATCTTGCTTTATAAAATAATTTTTGACAAAATATCATAATTTTGTTCTCCTATTGATTAACAACATCAATTTTTAAGAATAACGTAGGCCATTGCCCTCATTGACCTAGCATGTAGGCCGACCTTGTATATATATATATATTTAATTATAGAGTTACAGTTCTTTTGTTATATATATATATACTATAAGATATGTACAATAAGAATAAAAATTCATGAAACATAATAATTTAGAATATATTGTCTCAAGTAAACATACTATATGATGAGATTATGACAAACTATTTTATATTAAAACAATATTATTTAATATATTCACGCCATAGTAGGTTTTGAGTTCTCTTATTTTGTGAAAATTATGTTGCTTCTAGAATAAAGACGTCTAATATTTTTCTAAAAAAGTTGAAGATATGGCTTTGATACATACTTACTTTTTAGTGTGTCTTCCTACTTAAAAAAAAATTAAAAATTGTTTTATTTTGTTACAAAACTGTGTGTGTGTATGGGCTCTATGCGAAAATGGCTTGTTGCTATGCCCAATAATGAGGCCCGAAATTATTCAGAAATTCATGGGTAGTAAATTTGGGCCTTTGTGGGTTTTTCTTGTAAATTTTAATTTCATTTTAGGATGATGCAACGATGACTCAAAGCCAATGGTATTAGTCCCCAACCTCGATTGAAAGCGCCGTAGTCAGAATTCGTCAAAAACCAAGCGACGGCGAATAACGCAGCTGAATAGCGACGATCACTACGGCAACGAATTGGCCCTCGCCACCACCACCCACAGACGCGAAACGATGAGGGGAAGCCAATGGTATCGGTCCCCACCCTCGATTCAATGCGCTGTGGCCAAAATTCGCTAAAAAACCAGACGGCGGCGAATAACACGACTGAACAACGACGATCATTCCGGTGGCAAATTTTCCATCACCACCACCACCTATAGACACGCAACGTTAAGAGGAAGAAAATAGTATAGGTCCCCACCCACGATTCAAAGCGTTGTGGTCGGAATTCGCCAAAAATCAGGTGGCGGTGAATAAAGCAACTAAACAACGACGATCGCTCCGGCAGTGAATTGGTCCTCTCCACCACCACCCACAGACGCGCAACGATGAGTCGAAGCCAATGGTATTACTCTCTGCCCTCGATTCAAAACACCGTAGCCGAAATTCGCCAAAAACCAGGCGGCGGCGAAAAATGCGACTGAACAACGATGAACACTTCGGCAATGAATTGGCCATCACCACCACCACCTACAGAATCATAACGATGAGGCGAACCCAATGGTATCGGTCCCCACCGTTGATTCAAAGCGCCGTTGCCGGAATTCGTCAAAAACCAGGTGGCGACGAATAACACAACTGAACAACGACGATCACTATCAGTGTTACAAGCAGGTACATGGTGGATCCTGAAAAAAGCCATTGGGAAGCTTTGAAGAAAGTTTTGAGGCATCTGAAAGGATGTACTAAGAGAGAAATTTTGTTTGACAAAACTAGTGATTTGGTGGAGCCACCTTTGGTTTGATACACTGATTCTGATTATGCGGCAAATCTAGATAATAGATGATCTCAGTCGGGGTACATCTTCAAGTTTGATATGGGGTTAGTTACGAAGGGACGAAATTAGAAGCTCAAATCTGAAAGAGTTGAAGATGAAACCCAACTTGGTCCACTTGAGAGCTAAAAAAAAAGGGTGAGGAATTCAGCCGTGAACCTGTGAGAGCTGAAGAAAAACCTCATCCAAGCCCTGACATCTGAGACTTGACGCTTCAGAGCTGACATTTAAGCCTTGGCAGAGGTGACGTGATTGGTAGAGTTGACGTGCTTCATACCTAATCTCCTAGACCGAGCAGAGCTCGACCCCAAAAATTAGTATTATATGACCTTTCACAACTCAAGAAGACGAAAATACCCCGCACTATAATAAGCTTATAAATACCCATTTTCCTAATCTGAGGCAGGATCATTATTAGTATCTTCCACTTCATTAATGTTTTCTTTTTCTTTTTCTTCATGATTTTTCCCTTTTATTCCAAGCGACTTTCTCCTCCTCTTGGGACCACGTTTGTTTATTGTTTTTTCCCTTCGGTATCGCTTTTTCTCCGCATTCACTTTGTTAATTGATTTTCCTCTTTCTCTACTTTCCTTTTGGTTTAATGACATAGAGAGACAATTTTTCCTCTGTTGGTAGAGCTTTAATCTGGCTCTACCAACTGGCGCCATCTGTGGGAAACCGAGCTGAGTCTTGAGGTTTCCAGATCTGTAAAAATATCTATGAAGGTTGATGGTGAGAATCAGTTATCTCTCTCGAAATCATTTCTAATTTCAAGCGTAATCCCTTTGATTTGAGCTCGATTTCCGATCGGTAGAGGAATCTTTGTTTACCTGCTGCTCACGCCAGAATCCCAATCTCATATCTCTCTAAATCTCTTTTTTCGCCTGAAATGATTTCCTCTCCTTTCGCTGAAACTAAAATCCTAGAAATCCTGTTCTCGTTAATGATTTGAAGATACAAACCCCAAAATCAGTTATGAAATCACTAAATTCTTACCTCTTTTTCCTTCCGGCAACTACTTTCGCCATCGCCCGATGCTGTGTGTGGCTGTTTTCTATGTCCACGTGGCATAAGCAGTAAAATCAAGTCGAATAAAAAAACGAAACCAACACGTCGATAAAATTAGAAGTCGATAAAAAAAAGAGTTCAAGTGTAACAAAAAAGAAAATAAAGAAATCCAACAAAAAGTCAACAAAGATTAGCTTCACTAATTATTGTATTACTATTACCTCTACTCCTTAACTTTTACACCACTCAAAATACCTTTTTCAGTTTTCTCAATCTCCGTGCCTGGACCAAATGAGACACTTACATTTGGACGGAGGGAGTATAAGATATTTTTAAAGTAAATAAAGTGTTGTTGATGTGATATAAAATGATTTTAAAGTGAATAAAGTGTTATTCATGTGATATAAAGTGATTTTAAAGTGAATAAAGTGGATAAAGTGATTTTTTTAATTATTTTCAAAGAAAATGTTACAAGATAAATGAGACATCCCAAAAAGGAATATGTTACAAGATGAGCGTGACAGAAGGAGTATTAAAATTAAAAATAACATGTTGAAAATAACAGATTGAAGGGGGTGATCTTCGTCAATGATGATGCGTTCTTAGGTGCTCCATTTTCTTTCTTCATTGAACTGGTATGTGTTTTTTAGGAATCGTTGGGTTATTTCTTTTAGTTTTTTGCTATAATTTGTGGAAGGGGCGGACGAAAATGTAACTAGATTTGTGGATAAAACATATATATCTCTGAAATTGCAGTTTCCTTACTTGGCCTAAATTCTCCATTACTCGACAAATTCAAAATGGGTTCTTGGAGATTTGTAAGCAATTTAGCGATTTTGATTAATGGAGAGAGTATATGCATAACTGTTCAAAAATGAACAACACTAGCATATTAGTCTTTGATACATATATTATCATAAATGAAAATATTTTTTTTTTCTAACATCTACTTATAAATTAGTTTTCTTACTCAAATTATGATGTATTTTTAGCCACCATGATTTATGATAGGTATTGTATAAATCATTTAGCTATATAGATACAAGAACCATTTTAAAGATTAATATATATATTAGAATATTATTTTAATTTAATCTTTCAAAGAACACAATATTTAACATTTTTTCTTTATTTAATAATACAATATTGAAGTATTTTGTTGGTTAATTGTACATGAAAATTCAAACAAAAATAATATATAATAATCTTCTTCTTTCACTTTCAAAATACAAGTTATGTATGTCACTCATCATAACAATTAATTTTCTAATATATAATTATTTTCACAAACTATATCAGATGTGGGCAGCTTTTACCATAATGTGCGTTTTATATTCTTTTAGCCACTAAGGTCGTTAATCAAATTAATTAAATTATATTAGATCTTTTCCAATATCATAATTTTTTAAAAATTGTACACAAAGTAGAATATACCCCCTCCGTCTTGTTCAACTTGACTCATTTTTTTTGCACGAAGATTAAAAATAATGATTAGATGTAAGGAGTGTGTTTAGTATAATTGGTATAAAATATTTTATTGTTTATAATAAAGTTGAGATTGTGCTTTTCATTGTTCTCTATAAAAGGTGTGTTTATAGTGTATTTGATATATAATATTTTATTATTGATCATAAAGTAATTTTTTTGACAAAAACAAAAATCAGCCAAGTTGAATGGGACAATCCTAGTTGAATGGGGTGGAAGGAGTATTTTTAAATTATAAATAAATTTTCTTATCACTCTTTGAATGAATATGAGTTGGGTTTTAACGAGTATCAACCCCTACCAGACCTTAATAAGACAAGTTTGGAAATTATCAAATGTGTTTAGAAGGTGATGGGTATAATATTGATAACCGTGAAAAGTTTCGGTTGGGTTTAAAATTAACTACAAGCATGCACTACCCAAACTCATATATGTATATAGTAAATATTAAATATTTATATAAATATAATTATTTTTAAATTTAAATATTAGTTAATTTATTGCTTTACTCTTTTCCTTCCAAATACATAAAAATCTTTTATTTTAATACATTCTCAATCATTCTCGCTATCTCGAGTCTTTTAGTTAATTTTTTTTAATTTTCAATACTAGGTAAAAATTATTACCATCAACTTATACGCAATAATTTAGAATGACAAATAGGATTGAAATGAATAAGGACATCCCTTTTTTTAATTAATTTTACTTGTAAGATTAAAATATGAAGGTTTGTTGGTCATGCATGATTGGATGACGAAGTTATAGATTGATTTATGTTAAATTTTGTTAGTACATATTTATATTGTAACAAAACTTATGTTAGTTTTTATGTATTAATTATTTCCTGTACTATTTCTATTATTTATTGCTACTGTTTACTTTTTATATAGTGCTCATTTTTAACTGATAACCATCGGATCCAATAGGTCTGGAATTGATATGAGTAATAAAATATTTTTTTAATTGGGTTTGGGATGAGTATCGCTGTACTGGTACAGTAAACAATGATAAAACTAAAACTAGTAAAATAGCATACTCGATCAAATTAAATTGCCAAATAAAATATGTGCTACTAAACATCTTAATCAATTTGCTACTAAACTTCAAAGTCTAGATGCTACTAAGGAATTATATCCTGTAAATCCCGATCCTCTAGATAAAAGCTAAGGGTGTTAGCATGTAAGAGTTGCGCACTACGTTTGATCACCTTCGATTTTGTGGGGGATTGATGGGTTTTAATTGCTGCCGACAGATTTCCGTATTGAGTTTATCATAAATCATCCTGCGAGAACAAATTCATCTCAATCTTGGCTTGAGTTTAAAGTAACCAACAAATGCATTTAAAAAGAGAAAAGAAAAAAGAAAAAAAGAAAAAGAAAAAAAGGTGACCAACCATTGAAGGGGTATAAATTAAAAGACTTGATGGCCCCTGAAGAAACTTTGGTCACTTCTTCAGCACTAATGTATCAAATTGAAGGCTACATTCACAATCTTCACATAACCAGTTATCAAGGTGCTCCCATACATAACCTGAGGTGATGATTAACATATTGCAACATTTAACTTGAAAATATTGCTCCACTAATACCATTTGCGATATGTTTTTTTTTTCCTTAAAAAAAAAAAAAAAAACATATCGCAACATTTAACCTGAAAATAGAATATTTGGTTTTGGAAGCATATCAATAGAGTTCTTTCGTACAAAAAAAAGTTTTCAGCATGATTATACAATATTTGTGCTACAAACAAAGATCAACTACTGCTAACAGTGTTAGGTAGAATAAAGAGCTGAGGCTCAACAATGACTCTTATGCACTTCCGAAAAATGTGAATTAATAGAGCTTTGTTGCATCTGTCAAGTCTTCATATTCTTTATTGGCAATATAAATCAAATTATAAACTCATGTAGCTACGCACAAGTGTTTGGCTGCACATCATATACGTAATTTGTCATGGACTACATGTTGCTCTAATTAAATAATTCTCAAATTGCTTAATATTAGTTGAAGAATGATTACCTTAGCTTAACAATTTGTCATGGACTACATGTTGCTCTAATTAAATCATTCTCAAATTGCTTAATATTAGTTGAAGAATGATTACCTTAGCTTAACTGCATAAAAACATGTACTCCTACATAAAAGCATCAATGGCAAAAGTCAAGCGAAATTCGAATTCCCTCATCAACAAGATTTTCATCTTCTTTTCACTATATAATTAACAAATTCTCAACTTGACAACTAAAAGTTTCGGTTGAGAACAAATTGGTTGACATGCATTTTCAAAAAAAAAATTTGATTTGTTCATTAAGGTCAATAGAAACATACTCTGGACTGGACGTTCTAATGAATCTCATAATATCTCTCCGGAGGCTGAGCAATGGAGTATAGGATCGTTTGAATTTTGAACTGATTCAAACCATCGCCGCTGGGCTGTAGAATTTATTTCTCTTCATTTTGGATTGGAAGATCGAGAGAGAGATCGTGGGTAGTGGGAGCTTAAATCGTTTATTTACCCTCAGAATTCTGAAATGACCTTAATGAAGAAGCTCTTGATGATATCGCAGGATAGTAACTTCGTTGGGAGGGGGCAAAATACAATTTCGCGATGTGCCGATTGCCGACACGTATATACCACGATGTTGTCTTGGAAGTATATCCGTTCAACAAAGTAGCACGTTTCTTCTATGATGGCGGCGATTATGGTGATGCCAGATTCAAAGATTTGTTATAAAATAATGGATCGTACGTCTTCCATCCTACTGCCGAATTGGGAGATTGTCGCAGTTCCACCAATTCATATCTTTTCAGTGGGAAATTCAAGTCGTCATTGTCGTTTGCGGTTTGCAAAATCAGTTGCCGACGACTGCGGTGGGAAATGTTTGGGGAGTTGTCACACCCCAGTTCTTGAGGGAAGGCCCGCCAAGGTGAGACGAGGGGAGACCAAGAGACGGGAAAGAAAGAAAGGGGCATACTTAACACATATAGTAATTTAACCCACAAATTTAATAAAATGAGGTGACAAAACCCGCTACACCCTTTAAAATTAAATATGGAGTAAACATGTGTCTAGCATAACAAAAGAAGTTGAACATTCACTTCACCAAATGGTGTCATCATGAGTGAGTGGGAACTCAAGCGTCCTAGAGAAGCTGATGACAAGACACTCTCCATAAAAATGATAAATAAGACAAGAGATACATATTTGTATATTTATATCTATATCTATATCTATACTATCTATCTATATACTAATATAAAAAGAGCCTTATTATACAAAATTTGTTTTGCCTAAGATATCTTTACTATATATCTAAATTAAGGCAATAGAGTAATATAATATATTGATTTAATTAGAAATCGAACTTACCTTATAATAATTATGCTTTTATTCAAAAACAATATCTACATACAAACTTACCTTGTAACAATTTAATTTCAATTTAATTTAGTTTATACCTTACCTACAAACTTACCATGTAGCAATTTAATTTAGTTTACCTAATTAATTTAATTTAATATATGGACAACCTAGAAGTATGGTGGTTTTCGTGAGTTGATGAGGCTTAAAAATAAAATACAAACCAGAGAAAAAATCAAGTTTCAAGAGGAATTAGGTGTTTACTCCTTCAAGAACAACTAATCTCGAAATTCAATCATCATGAATTAAATATTTTTCTTGCAAGAAATCAAATAGACTTTGAATTGATTCAATTTGCTATCGACTGCTACAAAAATCACCGATCGACCAATAATTTCTTTGAAGGTAACAAGCTCGGAAGGGTGGTATGTGTTTGACTCTTTTTAAAGTTTAATTTCTCAATCTATGATCTTAATGAATTTTTTTTCAAGGGTTCTCCTTCAATTCAATTTATCCTATTGCCTCGGTTGATGTCCTAATCGATGGAACGTTCTGTCCTCCATCTACTGCTCATTTTCTCTTCTCAGTTGTGGTTCCCTTGGTCGGTTGAGCTTGCTGAAAGGTGGAGGTTGGATTACTTTGGGGAGATTCAGGTTCAACTGTGTTAGGTTCGACAACCTTGACTTCCATAGCTTTGATGAAGGTCGATGGAGGGATTCCAGTATCCTTGATTACATCATAACCGAGTCCTAACACGTCATTTATCTGTCGGCTGTAACTGATGAGATTCTCGATGATCTTGGATGACTGATATAGCTTTATTAAGTTGTCCTTCTCAGTTTGCAACTCCTTGAGGAGGACAGCTATATGCTCGGTTTGTCCGTCCGACTTCTTTATCAGCTGGTCGATCTGAGCCTCTTGATTTTTCAACTGATCTTGCTACTCCTTGATCTGCTTCGTCAACTCCTCATTGGTTGGAGCATTAGTTCGGTTGACCTCATTCAGTTGACTTTTGAGATTATTTATCTCTTCAGTTTGACTCTTGATCAGATCGTCCTTTTCGGTTAAGGATTCTTCAAGTTTGGAGAACTGTTCTTGAAGACTCTTAAATTCAACCGATTGCTGATGCAGTTCCTCACCCTAATCGGTTCCAAGTGCCATGAGGCATTGATCCTGACTGATAGCGTTGTTGGGGGAAGTCAGCTCATCCTCATCTTCAGTGTCAGTGAAGATGTCCATGTCATCAGCTGCTTCTTCTGCAACCATGGCCTTGTTCTTTCCAGCTTGCTTGGCCCTTAACGCTTCTCTCTCTTTCTTCGAGAGGTCTGGACAATCTGCTTTGAAATGTCCTTCCTTGCCGCATTCAAAGCAACCGTTGGTCACAGGCTTTGAGTTATCTCGAGTTCGGTTAGATTTGTAGAACCTCTTGTATTTTTCGAACCGAGTGTCCATGTCAGCTAGCTTCTTTGACAGGGTGGCTATGTTCTGTTGCAGCTCTTCTCTGCTTGGCTCCTTAGTAGCCGTGTCCACTGATCTTGTTGGCCTTGATGTTCGTGGCTTTGAATAGTCAGCTCGGAGTGCTACTGACTTTGTGGTTGTACCAACATCCTCATGTCGACTCGTCTGAACCGAGGACTGAGTTGACCTTCGTCGGTTCACCTTGTACTCATTTCCCTTCAAAATTGAGAACAATCTTTCAGTTCCCATCTCACCAAGGTCAGCTCGGCTCTCATGGATGTTGGTGAAGGTATCCCATTCAGCTGGTAGAGCTTGTAATACTTTGAGGTTGATTTCTCTCAAAGTATATTTTCCTCTTCGGATGGACTGGATCCTTCTGATAATGTCCATGAACCGGAGCTCTAACTGATCAATGGTTTCATCAGTTCTCAGGCAGAAGTTGTCGAAATCTTGGCAAGCATGTGAGAATTTATTCTCCTTTGTCTCGTCGCTTCCTTCACTTAGCGATGCTAAGATATCCTACATCTCTTTAGCGGTTTCACACTTCTCTATCCAAGGCAGATAATCTTGTCCAACTGTGAACATGATCGTGCTCTGAGCCCAGATGTCCAACTGGCTCACTTTGGCTTCCTCTGGAGTGTAGTCTTCTGGCTTCTTCTCCACTAACTCCACAGTTGCATCCCCATCGTTGGGATTTGTAGGAGTGCGAGTGATTCTCTCTCTGATGATGATCGGTCCGGATGTTAGTACTTGTTGCATCCGATGATGCTTTGACAGTAAGATCTTCTTCATCCGAGTTCTCCAGGATGTATAGTTCACAACCGAGAACATGACCACGATCTTGTCCTTGACATCCATCTGCACACAACAACAGAAGAAATATGCAAGCAGATATGCACTAGCGTGATAAAAAGATCTGTTCAGTTGACCACTGAAGAAAACACCTCGAATTCACACCTTGTGAAACAGAGTCAACAGTCTTTTGAACCACTGCTCTGATACCACTTGATGGTCCCGATACGAGTTCTGGTGTATGGGGGAGGGGGGGAATACACCAGATAAAACTTTTTAAAACAACCCCCTAAAAATTAACACAACCTAGTAAAGCAACTCAGTTGGAATCACAACCGAGTAGGAAACACTCGGTTGGAAGTGAAGTGCTGTGCGGAATGTGGTGGAAATTAACCGTATAAAATTAACTCACGCTTAAGTGCACGGTTGGTCAATAACCAAGACAGTTGGTATGAAAGAATGCAGTTTGTATGCAGGTTAGTTAGTCAGTTGAATGTGCAATAAGATAACTGAAAATAAACACAACACACAAGATTTAACGTGGTTCGGAGAGAACTCCTACGTCCACGGGGAGTTGTGAGTCTACACAACTCAGTCCAAGTTCTTCTGGACAAACCACAAAGCTTACGCGGGCTTTGCAACCATTGAGATAAGTTTACAGGTACTTATCAACCTTACAGATTAGTTTACGGGTACTAATCAACCTATCTACTCAGTTACGGGAAGAGTAGGGTCCTAGAACCTTTTCAGGTGAAAGAAAGGGTGGGGTTCCAACTAAATAGCTCGAACAAGAAGTGAGCTATGATCTAACACTCTATGAACTCTCAACAAGTGATGTTCTCAAGGTTGGATCAAAAACTACAAAGACAGAATCTAACTCTCTAGAACTCTCAACTAATGATGTTCTTAGAGGTTTTGCTTGAGTGCAGAATGAAGTTGTTCTTTCATTTGAATATCTCTTCTCACTTGTCTGTCTCGTATTCCCATAGTCTTGGTGAATGAATGAAGGCCTCTATTTATAGGCGCAGAGAATCAACTAGCCGTTGGAAGAGCTGTTGATCTCTGTTCTTTGAAAGCGATGGCTTGTCTATCATCTCTGCAGACTTTCCAGATTTGGCAACTGTATGCTTCTGCTTTCCATCTGAGACAGCCTTGTGTTGGGCCAAATGAGGTAATGACAGAGAGTCAAACCTTCACGTGACTTTCTGATTTGAAATTCAAATCTCAACATCAGACTTTCAACAAGGGGTGGTCGGTTAAGATTTTCGATCTTCATCTGACTTGTTCTTCAGCTGATGATCTTCTTGGTTCGAGTCCTACAACTGATGTTCTGAATCTGAACGCTCAGTTGTCTTTGTTGTATCTTGAACAGTTGGGTTCGAACGCTCAGATGACTTTCTTCCATCTGATGTTCTCGTACAACTTCTTCCTTTGAATACTTAGTCGATTTTTGCATCTTCCCCCTTGAATGCTCATCTGATGAACGCTCAGTTGTCTTCCTCACAACTGATGTTCTATCCGAGTGAAGCCTTGTTGCCGTCTTCAGTTGGAGTCATGTAAAGATAAAATCTTAACAATGCTCAAACAGCGAGCCTAACTGCTAACATTAGGATCTGGCAACATCTACTCGGTTGGGGTCAATTGGTTTTGGAATCAATCAAAACTTTAATAAATTTCCCAACACAGACATACTGGTACTAGGACTTGATTTTCTCGAGAAACACATGCCCTGGAGAAGCATGGACGAAGGGGTGGAGATTACAATCAATAATATCATATTATTGATATAATGACGAGTCCATTCTCCATATACATCTCTATTGGGATGTTATATGAAAAATATAAAGCAGAATATTTTGTTGCTTATTTATGATTCAGGTGCAGGAATCTGCACAGCAAAACGAGGAGTTTTCCCAGATGAAGTAGAAGATGAACTACCTCGTATTGCCAGACGAGATTTCTTGAAGAAAATTTTACTCTTGTCAAAAAGAGTAAAGGAAACGGAAATTCTGATTGGAAGAGCAGGAGATACACCATGGTATAAGGTGAAAACTCCACCAATCTATTTTCATGATACTGGTGCAGACATCTTGTTGGGAAACAATTTTCTACAGATGTTAAAAAGACATACTCAGGATAATGAGAGACGACGATTGGTGTTTACAACCAATTGTGATCATAAAATCATTGTCCAAAGGTTGCGAGGAGCGTTGAACAGACAAATGCCACTGACCTTTCGCAGCAAGCATGGTGATGAAGGAAAACTTTGACACCCAAAAATGAAGGATCAGAGACGATTTAGCGAAGCAGTTCTAAGCTGCATCAGAGAAGAGGAGCTCAAGGAGATAGAGATCCAGATCCTTAAAGCATCCTTAATATCTAACAAAGATATTAGGGAAGAGACACAAGTATCTTTGGAAGATGTCAAAAAGAAGATCAGAAGAAGTTACAATGAGAATCCTTTGGCATGGTGGGACAAGAACAAACTCAAAGCAACCTTGAAGGTGAAACCATGCAAGGAATATTAGTTTGTCAGATACAGACCAATCTTGATGAATCTTAAAGATCAACAGGATATGAAGGAAACAAAGATGTCAATGAATCTTGATTTGGGATTGATAGAACTAGAGAACTCGCCTTACAGCAGCCCCGAATTTCTGGTAAGAAATCATGGAGAGATCAAACGAGGTAAACCCAGACTTGTCATAAACTATAAAGGGATTAATGATATTCTGGAGTTTGATGGATATTTTATCCCAAGTAGGGAACACCTTATTAATTGCATTAGGGATGCTAAGGTTTTCTCTAAGTTTGATTGCAAGTCAGGTTTCTACCAGATTCGCATGGAAAAAAGCAGCAGAAAGTTTACAGCTTTCTCTACTCCACAAGGGCATTATGTTTGGATCATGATGGCAATGGGGTTAGCCAATGCACCCCAAATATTCCAGAGGAAGATGGACAATCTTTTCAATGATTATTTTTCTTTCATGTTTGTCTATATTGATGATATTTTAATAGCATAAAAAAATATGGAGGAGCATGCCAAACATCTAGATACCTTTGCAGATGTTTGTTACAGTGAAGGTCTTGTACTATCAGAAAAGAAGGCAGTCATTGCAACCAGAAAAATAGAATTTCTGGGCATTGAGATCGATGAATCAGGAATTGTGTTACAAGATCATATTGTGCAAAAGATCCAGACTTTTCCTGAAGATATAAAAGAGAAGAAACAACTTCAAAGTTTCTTGGGAGTTGTTAATTTTGCAGGTGCATTTATCAACAATCTTGCAAAATATAGGAAGGTATTCAGTCCTCTACTAAAGAAGAATGTTCCGTTCATCTGGACAGATGAACATAAAAAAGGAATGAGAGAGTTAAAAGAGGTTTGCAAAAATCTCCCAAAACTCTCGATACCTCAGGATGAAGATGACTTAGTCCTGTATATGGATGCAAGTGATTATTGGTGGGCAGCAGTCTTAACCAAGATCACTCCCCACGGAGAAGAGCCCTGCAGATATTGTAGTAGTTTATTTCAAGAAAGTGAGGCTGTGAGATGGCATATCAACGAGAAGGAGTTCTTTGCAGTGCGAAAAGCGTTTAAAAAATGGCCTTTATTTTTATTAGCAAAGAAATTTACTTTGAAAGTTGATAACACACAGGTTAAAGCTTTCTTAAAAAACAAAATGGAATCTAAGCCTGAAAAGGCTAGATTAATTAGATGACAGACAGAATGTCAATATTATATTTTTGATATTGTCATTATTAAATCTCATGAAAATATTCTTGCAGATTTTTTGACAAGGGATGGAGCCAGCTGAAGCAACATCCATCCTGATAGCTCAAAGGCATTTCAGAGATAATCTGGAATTGCCACTTGAGGAATGGAACGAGTGCGTTCTTCATGCTAAACAAGCAGGAAGATTGCAAGCTGCTGATGAGACAAAAGTCACCAGCAGAATACAAGCATGCTTGCTAACCCAGTGTCAATTCTGGGATGCAATGCAACCGGCCCTCTTCTGGGATTCCAAGGAACCTTTGGAAAAAGGAGAGTTTCGAGTACATGGCTCTAAACCTGTAGCAGGGGATTCCAATACCCTTTGCCCAAGTCCTAAGTTGGTGGTTTCTTCGGAACCATTGGCCCAAGGAAAAGATGAGCTTCAGGGGTCAAACCCTAAAGCTTCATATCAACCCAGCACCTCTGGGGTTAAAGAGGGAGTGATTAATCTTAGGCCAATGACTGACACCTCTAAGATTAATATTGACAAGATTGACGTTTTTTCTTCATAGCAGGTCTATCAAGACAATTGGGAGAAGCTTGCTACCAGGAGGAATATCAACCCAGAAAAGATGAAGGTTGATGTATCGGGGAAATATCCTCGAGTGTGGACAATGCCAGGTGCTAACTCACACGAAATCAAGAGGTGGTATGATTTCGGGGCATTAGCCTCAGTTTATACTACATCACCATCATTCCAAGAAATCAAGGGTCTACCAAGATGGATCCAAGATGTTGTGTATGAAGCCTGGTCTAACAACTCATCGCTTAGCCGGCGAGATATACTGGAGTTCTACTTCATCAGTGCAGCTCCAGAACCAGCAGGAAAAGGGAATCATGAAGCCTTTCACTACATGAGGCTCAGGAGACCTGATACCAATGCCTTGGGACGAATTAAGGCACCCAAGGAGGAAGGGACAACACTAGTCTCAACAATGTCGGATGATCTCATCTCAACCAGAAGAGCATGGGGTCTATAGGTCTGTCTGACGGAGATGGACAAAGTCAAGTTTCCATTCAAGTTCTATCAGAACTCAGTAAATGGATCATTCATGTTAAATACCATGATAGGAAATTCAACCAACTTCGCAGAGGAAGCTTTCAAAAGAAAGGGGAATCTGCTTTGGGAAAACAGGATTGCGGGAAGTAAAGAGACTCACCGCAAATTTTACAACATGACTCATTTTGGGCATTGGTCTGAGCACGTCTGCTCAGAGTGTCCGAATCAGAAGGAGCAAGAGTTCGGAAAAGGCTTTCTTCCCAAAAAAGGGTAACAGAAGGCTCGTTCCGACGAGTACGCAGAGCGCAAGCCGATACCAAAGGCAAGAATGTCGAGGGCCCCGGAAAAAAAGTAGATTCCTGACTCAAGGCAAAAGAGTCATGTGACTCTACGAAGACCACTCGCCAAAGAGAAAATGACATCGGTGGGTGGATGAACATGAATTACCCACTAAATTACAAATGGGTAAAGCTGCAAGAGAAGGACCACTACCAAAAATTAGTGATCCATAAATCACGGGTCATCAACTTCAACCGAAAGTTGCTTATCTTCATGTAATAATGGGAGGCAAGATGGACTAGCTTCATAAGAGGTCGGATGTCCTCAAGCAATAATGGCAGGATCCGCTTCACGTGAAGAAAAAGGAGCCAAGGATAAAGAATCCAAGGCAATAATGGAGTGTGAGAGGTCACCTTAAGACCTCTATATAAGCAGGCATAAGCGGAAGCAGAGGGATTATCGAAAAACCACACAACCAAAATCCTCTTTGCTTCATCTAGAATAATTTGAGCATTGTGCTTTTCTTTTCTTTTCTTTTCTTTTCTTTTCTGTTCAATGTCTCCTCCCTAAAGGAGATATACTTATGGTGTAATAAGTTTTATATAATTCTTAAATAAAGATCGGCTTTTGCTCATCCCTTCTAATATTTAAGATTTTCCTTGTGTATCGACGGAGCACCCTACACCTCAGGTAGGAAACGAGCAACAGTTGTGCTGGGTGTTGCTGAAGAATTCTGCGGGTGGAAACCATAGGTTATGATTGTGTGGTTGGACGAGGTCCCTAAAACTCCAGGCGAAAAAATCTGGCAGCATTACGGTCAAAAAGGTATGAAGTTGATATACGTAGGATTTATTTATTGCGGAAGTGTGATGGGCCTAATAAGTTTTGAATTGATTATCTCCATATTGAAAAAATGGATTTCAATAAGCAAAGTATACAGAAATATATATATATATATAACTTACATTTATTTGTCAGACAAAACCGGTTAGTGGTATTCAAAAGTGGTATGAGAAAAGACTTCCACGTGGCAAGCATCTAAGGTCTCGACCTTGGGAAGGTTAGCCTATCATGGACAATCCCAAGATGATATACAATACGAAAGCTTGTGGAGTTTGCAGATGTCAAATCAAAATTAGACAAAAAAAAAATAGAATACTTTGGTAAGGGAAATATAATTTCTTTTGATAATAAAAGTACATGCTAATATATATAGTGTAGTATAAATTCAATTAAATCATAATATCACTAAACCTAATTACATGCATCGTATTCTCAAATTAATAATTACAGTTCATCTGCTAGTTTTTACATTCTAATAGTCTCCTCATAATTCTATCCTTATTTCAGTTATTCTACATATATTGTTGATCATAATTATATCTCTATATGTGTTTGTATAATTTTTCTATGGAATAGTTTTCATAGTTTTTGAATTTAATATTTTTTATATATCAATCTATAATTGTAATCAAAAGTAAATTTGAATTATTATAAATATGATATTGCAGATATTTCAGGAGCTTTGGTACAAGTAGAAGAAAACAAATTGGTTGATCCACGACCATGATGACTTTCAGAAACATATTTTTCATGAATCAAAAGTATGTTCTTACACTTTTATTTTTATACACTGTTATGTTTGAATAAAATTTCGCAATATAAATAAATATTTATTTCATAAATAATTATTTAAATTCCAATTTCTATCTTTACAGACCTTGAAGATATGTCTTTGGGAAGATGTGGCGAAAAATGAGCGGAACGAATTGCAACAAATAGTAGATCAAAAGCCAACTATTGCCATCTCATATATCTATGCAAGAAAGCAATATGGTAAAACAAATAGGATTATGCATTTATTATATATGAAAAGGTACATAATAATATTCATTTCTAACTATCTCTTATATATTAGGTTATACTGAATTACATAAATAGCACAATCAGATCCATATTACAGATCACACCAACACATGAAGAGCTTGAACCGATTCTGTAACCGTAAAAACGACAATTATTTTTAGTTTGTTCCAAGTATAAATGTAATGGATCAACTAATTTTAATGTTGATTTATACTTAATGCAGTTCTTGTGATGTTAATGATCCAACTAGAACCACTAAGTTGTAATGGTAGAATGAGCGTGCAAAAGAAGTGACTCTCAAAGATGTGAAAGAAAATCAAGATATACTACTTGAGGTACTGTCTTTATCTCTATCTCTCTTTTTTCGTTCTCTCTTTTATTAGTTGTATATGAATAATTTTGTGCTTTTAGATTTGGTATAATATTTGGAGAAATAATATTATTACGAGAAAAAACCACCTCACTTACATACCACGACTGAGTTTTTTCACTGCTTGCTCACTGCTCACTTGTCAATCACTAAAAAACTACAAACTTTACATGTTTTAATTTGTTGCATGTTATGAGCTTATATTATCATTATATTATTTAGATAACTTAATGTTCCACAAAACTACTTTCTTTCATCTTCTAATATGAGAAATAAATATAACAGTAAAAGAATCCAATAACATAACAGAAGTTGAGCTAGGAGAGTTGACTTCTAAAACAAAAATAGTAGTAGTATTAGTTTTTTCGTGTTCATTTAAAACAAAAATAAAAATAAAAAAATAGCATTAGGTTGACCTGAGACTGTTTGTCTCGCTTAATTTTATACTCCCTCCGTCTTTTTAATTTGTTTCCATTTACTCCTTTTTTTTCCAATTTATTTGTACCTACTTTAACACATTTACAAATATACCTCATTCTTTCACCCTATTTTCTACATTTTTTTCACTATGGACCCACCACTAACAACCTTTATTCAATCAAGTACCATTTTATCACTGCCCTTACTACTTTATCACTACATTTTTTCACTATGGGTCCACCACTAACTACCCTCAAATACACCTTTATTCCACCAACTATCACTTTTTCAATTTTCTTAAATCCCGTGCTAGCACCCAAATGAAAATAAATGAAAAGGACGAAGGGAGTATAATGTTTTCAAATGATTTGAAGGACCTTATTTTTCATTTTTTTTAAACAATAGATTTGATAATTTATTCAAATATTAAAGCAATTATTCTCTATTATTTGGGAAACTGTGGCACGCTCTCAAAGAATTGACGTATTAATGGGTTTTAGTTTTTTTTGTTGACGAGTGCAAAGTGATTTTTTTTTATTGTATATATATATTATGTTAGCATTAATATTAAAACTTTTGTTGTATTGCAGGATGTTTCTTATTGTTTCAGGTGTATTGTTGACAAGATTGAAAAAAAAAATGTCAATTTGGTTTGATGCATGTAAAAAGTGCAATAAATTATGCTAGAAGAATGGAGAAATTACAGTATGCGGAAAGTGCAATGAAAAAGTTATTGAGACAACACCGAGGTAATAAATAATATTCAAATACATTAATCATTTTTGTAAGATACATATACTAATCATTATTTAAAACAATCCAAATATAGAATAATAATGACTGTCGTAGAAGATGAGTACAACGCACGTGTAACAATGTTCGATGTGGTTGCAGTAGTATATATGGGATGCCCTTGTAAATTAATAATATATTTCATCAATGAATGAGGTAAAGATATGTTAAAAGCAATTACTTCTTTAATATTTATACTACTTAAAAATCTTTAAATAAAATTAAACTTTATACAAAAGTAACAATTGGATCTTTAAATAAATTAAACTTTATAAAATATTTATACAATGCATTATGAGTCACAAATTATAGTGACAAATATGTATTACGACACATTTACGCGATATTAATTAAAATATTTCGTCTCAGCAGACTCTTCATTAGACCTCACTTGGAAGTGAGATCTCTTTCATTGGACTTAAAAGCTATATTGGCACCGTTGGCTGAGCGTGCATTATTATCAAGCTGACAAATCGATTGAAGAAAAATTGATTTTCAGACTTCAACAAGAACCTTGAGATATTAAGAAGAATGTAATTTCTAAGTTCTAAGAGCTACAACTAAAACATGCAGACCAGGGAAAACAACATAGGCAATGAAACAGAAAAGCAAAGGTATCTGAATACTATCCATCACTCATGAGAGTTGAGACAACCATTGCTAATTCTTGATAGAACATAATAGTAATCAAATCCATTCTAAACCCAAGACTAGTTCTATCTATATCCAAATATCATTGTTACAAGAGCGAATAAACACATAAATTACAAAAAAGAAAGCTAGTGAAAGAAACTGATCTGATAAAATGTCCATAGAAAAATTCACAATCACTACAAGATTTATAACTTTGAATTAAATGCACATCACCACAATCACTGAATCACTCACATATCAGATAACAATGAATCAACATAGTAATGTACTAATTTTTCATTTTGGTAAAAAATTATTTTTATTTAACAAGTAAACAAATAAAGTACAACCATCCAAAACTCAATGTCACATGAAATCCTATCCACTAACTCAAGACTGCAATAATCTAGTTAGCTTACGATATGCTCTACATCTCAACGCAGCAAGCATTTGACAACTCCTGATCACCACATTCATTTCAGCTGCAACTCCTTGAGATCTCCTCCTATTCCTTTCTAATGCAATAATTATTGTTAGTGTTATCTTTAACAATAAGATTGCAAGGAAGTCTAAAATGATAGTTATCTCCATCAATGAGCACAAGCACAAATCCATATGGATTAAAGCTTAAAAAAATCATCCAATGTGAATATAATACGTCAAAAAACTATGCATCATATGCATATATATGTGTATACATAGCGAATGAAGCATACAATCAAAAAAAATTGAAATTAGAAAATAACATTAAATTAATTCATGAAAAGCAAAATACTATAACCAAGAGTCTTGTGTTCTCCTTTGATTAAGTTATTGCTATCTGCTCGTAGTCCATACCTGTTAACTTCTCATTTATCTCAACAATTTTTCATAAAATAGCAGGTACTTTTAAGTAAAAATAATTTTTTTACAAAAAGAAACATTGCTCACCATCAATGCTTAATCTGTAACTAATGTCCAGCAGAATTCCTGTTCGAGTCTTCTTCACTCGAATTCAATCAAAAACAGACCCCAACCGCCTCACCGAAACAAAAGAGAGAAACACGATCAGCAGAGTCAAGTTGACGCAAACTGAGCCTAATTTTATAATAACCTTTACAAATATCAATCTTCAAAGGAATTCAATTACTAGGAGGCGTACTACAATTACTGTGATATTAATGGGATACAACAAAAATGTGATGGAGGAATTCATTCCCTCTCTTCTTGCCGACACCGACCTTGTCCCCCTACTCCATCGTTCTCTGTGTAGTTACTGTGAAGGGTTTTGGTATAGATAGATGGAAATAGCATGACTTTTTTTTTCAGCCCTAACTTAATTATTTATAATAGGTGTTTTATTGGGGTATAATTTATTTTGATGAGCTTATACTAATTTATTTAAATTATTTAAATAGGAAGGAATATGTATCGCTAAATGAAATCATGTCGATTTTTTTAATTATCTTAGATCCGAGTATATATATTAGATCAATCTTTTTATTGAAAATTGGATGGCACACAACTGTAGAAAATTAATTATATGACATTGATAAATTATGACATTTCATTGATGGGTCGAAAATAAATTATTGGAATTAAATGACATAGTCGCATTTAAATTGTGACACAATATATAACTGATGCAAATATACAACACTAAATACAACACTTTTCTATAAATGTTGTATAATTATGACATTAAATTGATGCGTCGCAAATAAATGACTGCAATTAAATGACATAGAAAAAAATATCGCATTTGTGTCACAAAATTATGACACATTATATTAGTGACGCATATAAACGACACTGAATGCAACATTATTCTATATATGTTGTATAATTATGACATTTTATTGACATGTCACACATAAATTGTCACATTTAAAGAGACAGAGAAAAATGTGTCGCACTTGTGTCAAGTAATTATGACACATTACTTATGTGATGTGACGTAAATATATGACACTAAATGCAACAACATTATATATATGTTGTATAATTATGACACTTTATTAAGGTGTCGCAAATAAATTGTAGCAATTAAATGACATAGAAAAATGTGTCGCATTTGTGTCACAAAATTGTGACACATTATTTAAGCAATGTAAATATAGGACACTACATGCGACACTATTATATATGTGTTGTATAATTATTACATTTTATTGAGGCGTCGCAAGAAAACTGTTATAATTGAATGACATAAAAGCAAGTGACGCATCTGTGTCACAAAAATGTGACACAATATTAATATGACGCACAACTGATGCAAATATACAACACAAAGAGTATAAGTGTTGCAATTTTATGGCATTTACATGTAATGTCGTGTGCCTCTATGTCGCATTTGCCCAGTTTTCTTGTAGTGAATATGCTTGCATTTGAGACTTAACTGTGATATATGCTAGCATAGGAACCTTCAATCTTCATGTGCTTTTGGAAGTTTGTAAATTGTTTCGAGTCTTAGTCGGGGAGAGATATTTTGCTAATCCACTTTTGCATTTCTTATCGAGAGAGGGAGAGAGCACATTGTCTTTGTGATTTGTTCCGCATGATTTGGATTAAAGTGATTAATAGGTTATTAGAAAATATCCATCATTGTTGTTGAGTTGAATCATTTCCATAGAATCGACCCTCTTATTATCGTTAAATTCTCTTAATTTTTCTTTGTTGCTTTGTTAAATTGCCTTCAATTGCTAATTTCCTTTTTTAGTAAATCAAAATCCCCAATCATGAACCCTCGAAAGCTTGAATAGTAGGAAAGTGTCTAATCTTTATTTTCACTATATTTTTGAATTATAGTCTTCGTAGATACAATACTCGACTTGCTATATTGCTACAATAGTACCGAATAGTTGCGGTTTTATTGCTAGTTAATTTTGTGATCACATTATAGTACTCGTCTTAATTCGACTCAATTTCTCATCTATTTTTTTTTTTTAATAATTATTGTTAGAGCAATATTTAAATATTATAAATTATTTTTTTCAATAATATATTAGTTGAAATTTGGTTGAATTGGATTTTTCTTTTCTGAAGCTGGCCAAATTGTTAAGTGAATAATCTAGTAGATAAGAAAGGCGTATAACTATTTGATGGCGACGAGATTGCTCTTCAATACTTAGCGAAACTTGATCGTGGGAGACTCCCTTTGGTTGATTAATTTACTTAAATGCTTTTAGTTATTTTTATGTTCTGTTGGACCTTTTGTTTTTCAGCTATTAAGACTTTTAGTCTTTTGCCTACATGTATTTAATACCTACGATGAGCAGAGAGATGGATGGTTGTTTTTGATGAATAAAAATTATTGGGGTATCTTCCCTATTTCCTCTAGTTTTCACACTTCTCTGCATCAGTTGGTATCAGCAGACCAGTATAGCATCCTTCGATCATGCCTCCTCGCCGTGACAACCACGCTGACGTGCAACGCAATGCGGAGGTTGCAGCACTGCGCCAACAGATTGTGGGTTTGACGGCTGCTATCGACGAGATGCGCTTACAAATGCATGCACAATATCATGGCGGACAAAATCCTACAGAGAATGCTCGTCGACCGCCGCCCTCACCTCACTACTTCTCCAATGATGACACTCTCTCTACCATGAATCCCTACGCTCCTCGCCCCGAAAGCGATCGTTATTGGGAGGCTGGTTTCAAACTAGATATCCAGAATTTTACTGCGGTCTCGATGCTGCTAAGTTTTTGGATTTAGTGAACTCTGTCGAGGAGATTCTTGATTTTAAGGCGGTTCTAGACACTCGTTGTGTTCCTCTGGTTGCTACATGGTTCCATGGTCGTGCATCGGCTTGGTGGCAACACCATAAACTTAAATGTCAACGTCAGCGTAAGTCGTAGATTAACACTTGGGTGAAATTCCGTAAACATCTCGAACGTGAGCTCCTTCCTTTTAATTATGGTCGTACTCTTTATCAGCATCTACAGAATCTCAAGCACGGTACTCGACATGTTGATGCATATACTGAGGAGTTCTATCTCCTGGTTGCTCATATTGATCTTCATGAATATGTTGAACAACTTGTGTCTCTCGTTATATTGGGGGTCTGCGTGTTCAATTTTAGGCATGTTGAATCTATTTGTGCCGATTTCTGTCTCTAAAGCTCATCAACGAGCTATTTTTTTGGAGCAATAGTTTACAGGACGAGCTCCATTCTTGTCTACACCTCATCTTGATCAAGCGCCTCCAACACTTTCTACATCATCCACAAACCTCCAGTACCATCCACCACCGCCAGCACAACCTCTATCGGGTCGCTCTACAGCACCTATACGTTACTCTTTTGGCAAACCAGGCCACTGACAAAATGCATGTCCCAAGTCTTCTGGGACTCGTGCACTTTTGGCGGATGACTCTGGTCTCCTCAATTATGACGATTCTTCGTTATTTGATTCTGCCTATTTTGATGAGATTCTTGAAGAACATCTCTCCGATGATATTGGTCCAGCTTAGTCATTTGCCGTGTTTGTTTGGCTCCTCGCACAGTTGAGCATAATTTTCAGCGTCATAATATTTTTGAATCTACTTGCACTATTCTTGGGAAGGTTTGTCGGTTTATTATTGACTCTGGATCATGTGAGAATGTCATCGCTTCAGAGGTTGCTGCTAAATTGGGATTACAATCTGAGCCTCACCCGACTCCTTATTCTCTCGCTTAGATACAACGTGGCAATTCCGTGACGGTGGATCATCGTGTTTTGGTGTTCTTTTCTATTGGCCAGAGCTATGCTGACTTTGTTTGCTGTGATGTGGTACCCATGGATACGTGTCACCTCTTTCTTGGTCGCCCGTGGCAATTTGATCGCTCTGCCATCCATGATGGTCGTCTCAATACTTATACTTTCACTTGGGACTATAAGCATATTGTGTTTATTCCATCTGTGCCTCCATCCCCACCTCTTCAATCAAATGGTCGGGTTCTCTTGCCCTCTCGGTCAGACTTTTTGGTTGAAATGCAGTCTGCTTCTGTGGTTTTCTTACTTCTTGGCCATGAGCTCGCTCCTGATTCCTCTGTACCAGATTTGGTGGCCCCATTACTTGCTGAATTTTCTGATATTTTCCCAGATGATTTGCCATATTCTTTGCCACCTTTACATGATATTCAACATCACATCGACTTGTTGCTCGGATCTTCTCTTCCGAACTGACCTCATTATCGTAGGAGTCCTTCTGAGCATGAGTTACATCGATAGGTAGAGGACTTGCTTCGTCGTGGTCTAGTTCGTGAGAGCCTCAGCCTTTGCACTGTTCCAACGCTTCTTATCCCTAAAAATGATGGTTCTTAGCGCATGTGCGTAGACAGTCTGTTGTGAATAAGATCATTGTGCGCTATCGGTTTCCAATCCCTCTCTTGGATGATTTCCTTGATCAATTGTGCAGTGCAATTGCGTTTAGCAAGTTGGACTTACGTAGTGGTTATCATCAGATTCGGATTCACCCCAGAGACCAGTGAAAGACAACTTTTAAGACTAGAGAGGGTCTTTTGAATGGTTGGTTATGTCGTTTGGTTTATCAAACACCCCGAGTACTTTCATGCGTGTGATGAACCAAGCTCTACGTGCATTAATTGGGACTTGTGTTGTGGTGTATTTCGATGATATACTTATGTATAGTCGAACGATTGATGAGCATCTGGGACATTTACGGAGTGTTTTGCTGATTCTTCGGCAAGAACAATTTTTTGCAGCTCCTAATAAGTGCATTTTTTGTATGGACAATGTTTTTTTCCTTGGCTATCGTATCGCGGGTTGTGGAATAAGTGTGGATGACTCCAAAATTACAGCCATTCGAGATTGGCCTACACCCAAAACCGTAATCGAGGTACGGAGTTTTCATGGTTTAGCTTCATTTTTTCGTCGGTTTATAGCTTATTTCAGCTCCATTATGGCCCTTATTACTGATTGCATGAGTGAGAAGACTTTTGTATGGACGTCGGCTGTCGATGAAGCCTTTTGTGTTATTTCACAAAAACTCACCTCGGTTTTTGTTCTTGTTTTGCCCAATTTCTCTATTCCGTTTGAGCTTTCTTGTGATGCTTCGAAGGTAGGAATTGGGGCCGTGTTGAGTTAGACGGGACGCCCTGTGGCTTTTTCAGTGAGAAGTTATCTGGTCCAAGCACGAGGTACAATACATATGATGTGGAATTTTACCCTGTCGTCCATGCAGTCCGATATTGGCGCCATTATCTCTATCAGCGTGAGTTCATCCTTTTTACTGATCATGAGGCTTTACGACATTTGGAGACCCAAGATTCCATCTCTTCCTGACATGCTTTGTGGGTTGTTTTTCTTCAACAGTTCACATTTGTGCTGAAACACCGCTCTTGGTCCTCTAATCGCGTCGCCAATGCCCTCAGCCGCCGCTCTCTCTTGCTTACTGATATGCGGGTCTCCGTTGTCGGTTTTGATACTTTCCATGATCTTTACCCTTTCAGATCCTTTTTTCAGTAGCATCTATGTTGTTGCTTAAATTGGTACGTCCTCCGACTTCTTATTGCTCGATGGGTTTCTTTTTAAAGGCCTTTGTCTTTGCATTCTTGAGTGTAGTTTACGGCTAAAATTAATTTCTGAGCTTCACTCTACTGGTCATGGGGGTCTTCATTGCTCTATTGAGTTGGTGCGTCGTTCTTATTTTTGGCCGTTTATGGGTCGTGATGTGTCCCATTACATTGCTCGTTTTCGGGTGTGCCATGTTGCTAAGGGCACAACTTCTAATGCGGATTTATATCGACCTCTGCCCATGCCCTCACAACCTTGGATTGCCATTAGCATGGATTTTGTTTTGGGATTGCCACGTACTCAATGGGGTCATGACTCTATATTTGTTGTGGTTGATCACTTTTCAAAGATGGTTCATTTTTTGCCTTGTAAGCGTACAACTGACGTTGTGCATGTTGCTCAATTGTTCTTTCGGGATATTTATCGTTTGCATGGATTGCCTACTTCAATTGTTTCTGACCGTGATTCTCGCATCCTAAGCCATTTTTGGCGTACACTTAGCGTCTTTCTAATATCCAGCTGGACTTCAGCAGTGCGTATCATCCGCAGACGGATGGGCAAATCGAGGTCATCAATTTCACTTGGTAATTTGTTGCGCTGTCTTGTGGGCGACAATATTAAATCTTGGGATCTAAGCTTAGCCAGACCGAGTTTACACATAACTCTGCTGTGAATCGGAGTAGAGTTTTGGCCCTGTTCTTCATCGTGTTTGGTATGCTTTCCCGCGGTCCTGCTGACCTTTTTGCTTTGCCGTTGCTGACCCGTCTTGATGTTCATGCTAAGGATTTCATCTCTGAGCTGCAACGTATCCATGCCACAACTCGTGAGAAGCTCATTGCCTCCAATGCCAAATATAAGAAGGTTGTTGATGCTCGACGCCGCCATGTAGAGTTCGGTGTCAACAATTTTGTGAAGGCGATCTTGTCCAAAGACCGTTACCCTGCCATGAGTACAACAAACTCTCTGCTCGTAAGATTGGTCCGGTGGAGATTCTTGAAAAAATCAATCCAAATGCCTATCGTCTCAAGCTACCTAGCCATCTCCGCACTTCCGATGTTTTTAACGTCAAACAATTGGTCCCATACTCTGATGATGCTTTTTCGGGTGACGAGACTGATTCTGATTCGAGGTCGAATCGTCTCAATGTCGGGGAGAATGATGGTGACGAGATTGTTCTTCAATACTTAGCGAAACTTGATCGTGGGTAGCAGAAGACTCGCTTTGGTTGATTAATTTACTTAAATGCTTTTAATTATTTTTCTGTTATGTTGGACCTTTCATTTTTCAGCTATTAAGACTTTTAGTCTTTTGCCTACATGTATTTAAGACCTACGATGAGCAGAAAGATGGATGGTTGTTTTTTATGAATAAAAATTATTAGAATACCTTCCCAACTTCCTCTAGTTTTCACGCTTCCCTGCGTAACTATTATTTTGTATTATTTATATTTGGATTAAGTTATACTATTCCTTTCAAAAAAAAGAACTATAAAACTACTATGAAAATTAGAATATTATGTGTTGTTCAAAGTGAGAAAAATACATCCTTAATATGATTTTTCTTTTTTAGAGTAAGGATATATCTCGTACAATTTAATAACACAATAAAATATTAATAATTTTGTAGAGTTTAAATAGAATATAACGTCTTTAGATATTCACAACTGAACAGATTAGATTGTGTATCATCGTTCTTCAAAGTTTTAGTTGATCTGGTTAGTTCAAAGAATATATTAATTTATTTATTTTGATCTATTAATTGTGTTTATATATAATTGGCAATTAACTAACATGTTGTCCTAAATCCAACTTTATAGTGCTTGAATAGACCTTATCTTTTTTGTTTCTTTTTTTTTTCTCTAGCGCAAATTTGGTTTAACATGAGTTTGCATTAGAACAAGAGAATAATATATTTTTTATATGAGTTTTTATTTTATTAAAAGTAATATATATATATATATATATATATATATATATATATATAGATATCTTGTACGAGATCCTATCTGTTGCCAATGAGAATATATACAATTAAAAAAACTTATGATAAAATATACTACTATAGTTTATCTGGTTTAATAGTTCTAGAGAGAGAATTGCTAGAGAGAGAGGTGAGGATTTTGGCTTCAGTGTAGGTTCTAGGAGTAACCGTTCCGAGTGCAATGGTGAGGCATATACAATACCGAGAGAGAGGTCCTAGGGATGGCGAGATGCAGGTTCCAGGTAACGCTGATGAGCACGATTTCGGCATGGTCACCTAGAGACCGGAAGGGAAACCGGTGAGAACTTTCCTCTTTCGAAACTTCCCTCCGACTAGCTCGGAGAAAGAACTAATCTCAAAATTCAAAGAGGTGGCCATGGTGGTGGATCTGTTCTGCCGAAGGAAGAAAGACAAACAGGGGAAACGGTTCGGTTTTGTAAGAATTGTCTTGGAGAAGGGAGGGGTGGAGGAGGAAGAGTATGTGCTTGACAAACTCAACTCACTATGGATGGATTCGTACAAACTCAGGGTTTTCTTTCCTAGATTTGACAGAAAACTCAACGACGAGGCCGTAAAAAAGCCGCAGAAGGTTCCAAAGCTCCAGAATATTCCCGAGGCCCGGATTGATGTGGGTCGATCCTTTTCAAATGTAGTCAGGGGTTGCAGCTGCATTTGCAAGGCGAATAAACAACCATATCAAAGTATCGTTTTCATTCCAGTTGAAGAAGAGTGTGAATGGCTTAAGGATGCTAGGGTGGGACTGATCAAGGAGGCGTTCCCTTGGGAAGAGTTTGGCGATGACATTAGGGAGGAAGTCAAAAACCTGCTTGACATCAAGCCTATGGGTGAAAATCTCATTCTTATTAGAAATTTATTTGTTGATCCCGTCGGAGAAGTAAATATGAAAGACTGGGAAAGACTTTGGCTTTCGTGGAGCCGGCCATGGAAGCCGACTGATGTTAGTCACCGTCGTGTGGTGTGGACATCGTGGTTCGGGGTGCCGCTGCATGCTTGGACGGAGAGATTCTTCAAACAATTAAGTCTACGTTTTGGAGTTTTCCTTGATTGGGATTCTAACACAAAAAACAGATCCAGGCTTGACATGGTTAGAATGAAAATCTGGGGATATTCTACCAATCAAATAAATGAAGTAATCAGAGTCACTATAGAGAAAATAGACTTCAAGATCAAAATTATTGAGGAAACGCCTCGGGAGGAGGAGAACGAGTATGAAGATTCAAGCTTTTCCGCCGCCGGAAGTGAGGATCTCCCTCCCAACGAGATGTGGTCAGACGACGACAATGGATCGGAAAAACTCTTGGGTGACAACAAAAGGGAGGGAAACGTATTGATGATGCATGGTGAGCTAGAGACAAAAGCGGGTGATGGTGGGGCTGGGGCCGATACAAATTCATTGGTGAGTGGAAGAGCCGGTTCCAATCCCAACATAAAGGTTAAGGCGGCTGGGAAGGATATGGAAGAATCTGGTGGAGCTTTCGATAAAAAGGCGGCTGCTAGATCTATGAAAGAATTTAATGAGACGGAAACCAGGCTGGATCCTAATGCTAATTGTATTATTAAATCGGGCCCAGTCATACATAATAAAAATAGAAGTGGTGACCCAGCTAATGGTGTGAGAGAAAATATTTCAGATCTTATTGTGGCCCAAAATGATTTGGAGGCCTCGAATCCTTTTCCCCCTGGTTGGGGCCCAAGTAGCAACTACAATAACTTGGCCCTTAACGATTCATTGAAAACAACAAAACAGACTGGTGAGAACAATAAGGCGGATCAGAACTCAACCGAGTCTTCGTTGAAATTTTCGCCGGGGTGAGGGCTGACGCCTCGATTCATTCAGACCGATTTAACCAGAATTAAATTGGGCGAGCATAAAGAAGATCGGTGTGAGCGAATCCTGACTGAGAATGTCGTCGAGAGCAATTCACCAATTCAGGAACCCGGTTGCGAACCCTCGAAAAAGACGGAGGATGGAGTATTGTCGAGGAATGATTTGAGGGAAGTGGAAACGGTAGTGGAAAATCAACTTCAAAAATCAATTCCTAAAACCAAGAAGAGGAGGTCTTGTCAGTCGATTAGGAAGAAAAAAGCAAATATTCGAGAAGAAAAAAGAAAGGTGATGGGTAGATTTCGAAACTTTATTGAAGAGTTACAATCACCCGATGTTCAGGAAAATAGGCACAACAAGTTTTGGAGTAATCGTGATGAAGGAAAGGGCCCCAACAGACGTGACGCGGCGGAGGTTATAAAGTTGGGAAAGTCCATCGGTCTTGAATTGGTGGTTCCAGAGGATGAGGTAAAAGTCAGAATTGAAGCAATAACGGAGAAAAATGTCGAGGCAAATAAAGAGGCTAGGAGAATTAACGTCCAGTGTGATCAATGAAGTTGCTCAGCTACAACGTTTGTGGATTGGGGTCGAAAGGTAAGAGAGCTGGAATTAAGGAGTTGATTAGAAAGGAAAATTTTGATTTATGCTTTTTGCAATAAACAAAACCGCAGGACTTCGATGTTATAGTTTGCCGGAGCCTAACGGGCAACAATAATTTTGCATGGGCACCATCAGAAGGGCGGTCTGGTGGGATTGCTACTCTGTGGAACCAACAAATATTCTCAGCATCGAGTTCCTGGGATATGAAAGGTGCGGTTATTTTAAAAGGAATGTGGCTACCAACTGGTAATGATCTACTACTTATTAATGTTTATTCCTCGTGTGATTTTGCTGAGAAGATGGAGTTGTGGGATCGGCTGGGATTAACCATAAATCAATGGATGGATCTGTGTATTGTGATGTGTGGTGATTTTAACGCGATCAGATACGTTTCGGAAAGAGTTGGAAAAAATTCAAATCCTAGTAGTAGAGAACTACTCATGTTCAACAACTTTATTCGTGATGCTGATCTGGTTGAATTCCCCATACAGTCTAGGTTGTTTACTTGGTATAGAGCTGACGGATCTTGTAAAAGTCGAATTGATCGATGCTTTTGTAACTCCCAGTGGGCCGGGGAATTTCCGAACCTATTTTTGCAGGGAAGGAAACGAGGGATGTCTGATCACTGTCCGTTGATCCTCGAGGAGGATACTCTAAACTGGGGTCCAAAGCCGTTTAAATCTCAAAATGCTTGGTTTGAACATCCAGATTTTCTTGACTTCATTAAAGAAAAATGGATAAACTACAAAATAGAAGGATGGAGTGGCTTTGTGGTGAAATAGAAACTGAAGAGACTACGAGCAGATGTGAAGCTTTGGAAGGATAAGGTGTTTGGTAAGTTGGAGGAAAGTATTGAAGGTAGAAGAGACGAAATTTTCCGACTTGATGTCTTAGATGACGCATTTGGCCTTGATGATGAAGAAGTTATTGGAAGAAATAAGGAGAGAGCTCTGCTTATTCAAGAAACGAAGATGTGGCACAATTCTCTTCAACAAAAGGCGAAAATAAAATGGCTAAAAGTCGGGGACGCCAATAGTTCGACTTTCCATAGATATATAATGGGAGGAGGGGAGGAAATGAAATCCATGGAATTGATATCGAGGGCGCTTGGTCTCAGGACGTTCAGGAGGTCAAAGCTCATATCAGGAAGAAATTTGAAAATCATTTCAAAAGTGCGGGCAAATGATGTTTTAAATTCCCGGCTCATCTTGTTGATCTAAAAATCTCGTCTGAAGACAACAATTGGTTGATAAGGCCTTTCGGGGAAGAAGAAGTTAAGGCAGCCTTGAGATCGTCGGGGGACTTTAAAAGCCCGGGGCCTGATGGCTTCAATCCTTTTTTCTTTCGAAGATGCTGGGAGGTTATTAAGGAGGATGTGATGGATTTTCTGAATGAGTTTCACGATAATGGCAGACTTACAAAAGGGCTTAATCACTCCTTCATCACTCTCATCCAGAAAAAGGCGGCATCTAGAGATCTTAAGGATTTCCGCCCAATCTCTCTCGTCGGAGGACCTTACAGGATTCTCTCTAAAATTCTGGCGAATCGATTGGGTGGCATTCTCAATTCCATAATTGCCAAAGAGCAATCAGCCTTTGTGAAAGGTCGACAGATCTTGGATTGCATTGTTTCATTAAACAGAGTGTTTGAAAATGCAAAGGATTGTCGGGGTGGCGGCTTCTGCTACAAAATTGATTTAGAAAAGGCATATGACTCAATCGAATGGAGCTATCTCTTTGATATGTGCAGGGCCTTCGGCTTCTGTGGAAAATGGGTGACGTGGATCAAAGAATGTGTTGAGTCAGCTCATGCCGACGTTCTCGTAAATAGGAGTCCTTCCAGTGATTTTAAAATGGAAAGAGGATTGAGGCAAGGCGATCTGCTATCCCCTTTCCTTTTCATCATTGCGGCTGAAGGTATTGGGATCTTGTTGAAAAGAGCTACTCGTCTAGGCCTTTTTAAGCCTATGGTTATTGGGTCAAATCGACTCAAGTTATCCCATCTGTAATTTGCTGATGACACCATATTCCTTGATGAATGCGATGTTCCTAAGAAAATTATTATTGATGTTGGAAGCAGTGTCTGGACTTCTCATTAACAAAGACAAGTGTCAGGTTAACCCAGTAAAGACGGATCATGGAATGATTGAAAATATCGCATCTATTCTTAGGTGTAAAAAAGAAGAAAGGCCGTTCAAGTATCTTGGAGTTAATGTGGGAAGAAATCACAGAAAGGCAAATGATTGGAAATATGTGATCGATAAAGTGAGTAATCGCCTTAACAAGTGGAGTAAACTGAAAATCTCTTTGGGATGTAGAATTACTTTAGTGAAATCCGTGCTCTCGGTGCTGCCAATGTATGTTCTCTCTATCTTTAGGGCTCCTCTGACTATGATAAAAAAGTTAATCTCTCTCCAACAAAGATTCCTTTGGGGGGCGGGGTGTGTGATAGGAAGATCATTTGGGCAAATTGGAATTCTCTCTCAGTACCAAAACATCTTGGGGGTCTCGGGGTTAAGGATTTTGTGAGTTTTAATAAAGCTTTAATGGGTAAATGGGCTTGGAGGGCTTTAGAGGGTGGGGCTGATCTCTGGCTCGATATTGTGAAGGGTAGTGTAGGCGGGGGGTGGGCGGAGGTTGTCAGGCAGAGCGGATTCGGGTTGCTTAATTCGAGTTTGAGGATGAAAGGTTGGTGGAGGGAAGTTGTTAATTGCATTAGGGATGAGTTAGGGGGTTTGCTTGAATTGTTCTTGGAGAGGAGGGTTGGGAACTGAGAAAATACATCTTTCTGGGATGATAATCTGGGTAGGAGAAGATCCGCTTCGATCTAAATTTCCTCGGCTGTATGAGTTGAGTTTGGACAAGTTCTGTTCAGTTGCTGAGGTTGGGGTTCGGGTAGAGAATAGGTAGGAGTGGAGATTGGGTTGGCGGCGGAACCTTAGGGGGTGGGAATCTGATTCCCTTAACAATTTGTTTGATTTGATTAATTGCAGGAATGAGGCAGCGGATGAACCTGATAAATGGTTGTGGAAGTTGGAGTCAAATGGATCATTTTCAGTGAGAAGCGCATACACAAAGCTACTGGAAAGAAAGTTGCAGTCGGAACAGAGAACGAACAAGCTGTGTTGTTTAATCTGGCAAAACATGGCGGCTCCTAAAGTTCAAGCAACTGTTTGGAGAATAATTTGTCGAAAAATTGCATCAAAAAGTGAATTGAGGAAAAGAGGGGTGATCTTGAGAAACGGTGGAAATACTTGTCATTTGTGCGGCTGTACGGAAGAAACGATCGATCACCTGTTTGTTGAATGTTGTCGAGTGTGGAAACTATGGAGTATGTGCTTAAACTGGATCGGTATTGATGCGGTTCTATCTAATAAGGTACATGAAAATTTCGTTCAATTTTGTTTCTTGGCTGCTCGGAAAAGGGATCGGCAATTTCTGAACACCGTATGGGCATGCACGGTTTGGCTGATTTGGCGTCAAAGAAACGAGGTGTTGTTCAACAACAGAGTGTGGAAGTCGGATAAACTACTGGGGGAAATTAAATCCTATGTTTGGAGCTGGTTGCGAGAAAGAAAAATTCTTGTAATCAAGGCATTAGATTCCGCGATTGGAGTTCTTATCCTTTGCTTTGTTTGTAGTTTGATTTGATTTTTGTTTCCTTTGTTTGATGCGTTCGATGATAGGTGACTGATACTTTGTGTGGTCAGTCGCTTTGTGGGCACTTCGCATGCCATTGAATAAATAAAAAAATTTCTTCTTCTTCTTCAAAAAAAAAGTTGATCTGGTTTTTCAAAGAATATATTAATTTATTTATTTTGGTCTCTTGTTTGTGTTTAGAAATAATTGGCAATTAACTAATATGTTGGCCTAAATCTAATTTTATAGTGCTTGAATCGGTCCTTACATGAAAAGCAAAAAAACTTCTCAAGAACTAACTTTAATTGCGATTACTTAAAACTGTAGAAATAACATCAAGATTCGAATCGGTTGGTTTCAATTCGATTACTTGATAAGAGAGAATCATGGATTTGTTTACAATCAAAACCTAATTACATGTATAATTAGTTGACAAAGTGGATGAATAGTAGTATATGATTGGAAGGCCTTTCCTCAAAGTCAACTACTTTCTTCACATTTCAAACTGTAATATTCTTCCCTTGAGATTTTGTCTCAAGATGAAATACTTGGCTTGTGACAGTAACATTTGCAAGAAATAAGTGAGTAGTTGCTCACCTGTGAAGACAGAGACATCTTTTTTAATTCTCTCTTTTTTCTTTTTTTTTTTCGATTTTCAAAGTAAGTATGTTTTCTGTACAAATGCTTCTTCAGAGGTGCAAACATCCCACCTCAAGATCTTGATTTTTTTTTTTTCCTGGATGAATTTACACTACATTATAACAGCTGAAAATGTGAGCTTGTAAATTTTACTGCTGCAAAGCCGAAATTCGAACTTGAGATCTTCAGCTTACTGCATTCAGATTTGGCTCATTTAAAGGCAACGGGCTCGATTCTTCGTCAGACGCAGGCATCGTTGAACTAGCCTGTCAATCACCATTCAATGTGGACGAACATTAGATGGGGTCTTTTCCCATTTCAAATATTCAATTTATGTAGTGTCAATGTAACCAGTCAACCAATGTAAAACACCCTCGGAGCAAGCTAGGTACTAGATTACCTGTTGCTGTCGACGACGTATGATGGAGGTCACTGCTTTCAGTATAATGCAGATTGGCACAATAATCCCAGAAACTCTCAGCACTAAAAGCTGTTTCAAAGGGGGGGAAAATGAGGAAATCTTGCATTCAGGTTTACGGAGCTCGAAATTTCTGATTCTTATATGCCACAACATACCATGATCACTGGGAGAGAATAGTTCCCTGCTCGACTAACAACCACCGGAAGAGTATGCCGCAAGATTAGTAGAATCATGAACTGCAGGAAATTGAACGAAAAATGATGGATATAAGCCCCAAGAGATGGCTAGAAATCATTTAGCCTAGGTGAAATATTCACAGCCTCGTACACTTATCAACACCAAATGATAGTTGAGCACACTGTGATTGAGCCGTCATGATCAATATTTCCATTTTAGCACTACATCAACAATAAAGTTTGTGTTGTGTGAGCGTGTGTTAGCCTAATGGTAGAGTAGTTAATGTCCGAGGCAAGGTCTCTGGTTCAAGTCCATTGTCACGCGGCCATTAAAATTTCTTGTAGAACAATCAAATCAAAAGTTTTGTATTGCTTATTGTTTACTTAGGAATACTCAATATAGTATCATGAATAACATGGCATTGAAGATTTCTTTTAACAATTTCTTCAATTGAGAGAGAGAGAGAGAGAGAGAGAGAGAGAGAGAGAATTACTATTATGGCAACTGTGCGGCAGCAGACTATGCTTCGTGACGTGGAAACAGCATACTCGTCATATTCTGGGTCGAGGAAGCTATGATCCGTGGAAACCATAGCAATAATGCGAGGATTGTTCAAATCTCTTCTGGCAATTTGCCAATTCCCCCTGATAAAAACAATCTTATTAATGACAGGAATAGCGAGAAGAAACCATTGGTTGCATAAGATCCTTGAACATTTCAAAGTAGCAAGTATAAAAGTGAGAATTACCTCAAATTCATTGGGAGTCCGCCAAAACGGAAAATCGGGGGCGGTGCAGTATATCCAGGCTTAAATTGCTGCAACAAAAATCCGCATGCATAAGTTGGTAAGCAGAACTTAGGGCTAGAAAGCGACATAAGATGCGGCCTGAATGAGAGAAACAAGAAAATAGAACCTCACCTGATGGCATATCTCACACATGGTGTCACCCTTCTCATTACACCACTTTTGTACACATCTACGATGAGCATACTGAAAAAAGCAACAGAAGAACACACAACGTAATTACGTGTCAACTACTAGAAATGTGAACAAGTATTAACAACAAGGATACAAGTAAAGAAGTGGGGTATTTTGAATATTCGGGTGTCAAATGGCTTCATTCGGTTCAAAAGCAAGGCAAACCTTCAATTTCCTTTACAATAGCCACTTTGTGTAAATCTTTATACATTGTCTAAGTGAAAGTCACGTGGAAATTCTGTATGCACGTCTCAACTATGGAAAACAAGACCAAAAGAAACTACTCCACCTCTTTGGATCATCAGCTCTATCAAAGACAATATCTACATGCAGTATTATTGCCAATGAATTTTATTTTCCAACAAACATCTGATATAAAACTCAAGTGCCATAAAAAATTAAAGATAAACAAATAAATCTGATAGAAAAGATATAAAGTGAAGATTAATTAATAACACAGTCATCAAACATCAATTTGCTCGATGACAGAAACAACAGCAGGACCACCAGCAACTAACCTTCAAGCTTCCAGAGCAAGAGCAGGGAGCCTCCATATTTGAATCAAAATCATCATCCTGGCATATCCTGCACTCGGCCACCTTTCTCGGAGACAAACTACCGTCAGAAGCCTTGTGGTAGGAATAGTCGATTGCTGCTTCATCAATAATCACAGGAGCTGCCTGCTTCAATCCACTCCCAATTGCAGCCTCCAGAGTCGATTCAGTGAGCAACCGATCAACCAGCAAGACGAAGTGATCCCCCATCTTATGTCAAACAAGGGAAGTTTTATACAACGAGCTCTTACCTATCACAACTGCAACGTTACAAAGAAGTTCACACAACACATACAACAGAAATAAATTTAGGCTGATAGGGAAAATAAAGGTTGAATCTAAAGTGTGCTGTGAGTCAACCAATATGCAATGAAATTAATTGTTTATTTAAGTGTAGTTGAATAACAACAATATTTCAACAATACTGCCAAACCCTCTGAAGATAATGGTCAAAAAGGTGGAATGCAAAAGCTGGAGATAAATGAAATAGTCTTGACAAGAAAAAATGTAAAATATAAAACATGTCATTTGCTTTACCCTTTGAACCAAAATCTTCAAAGAAACCCAAAAAAACACCAAATATAACACAAAACCATTTCACAAGAACACCCAAAGAAACAATCCCACGATTCATAACATCAAGCAAACATAATCGTATGAAATTAAGCATACTCAGATGGGAAATAATTGATCTTTATCTTAAAACAAGTTTATTACAAAGATAAAGCACCCAAAAAATGTGACAATTCCAGCAAGCATGCTATACGAAAGAAGAAGAAAACTACCACACCTTCCACAAGAGAAACAAAAGAACAAAACAGAGGCAAATTGAAGAATACCAAGATGCAAAAAAGTGATCTTTAACCCAAGTCGGAGATTAATTGGAATAAAATTGAGATACAAAGTGAAGGGACTTTAAGAGAATATACATAGAAAACATAATAAGTCGGGGGAAAAAGAGACTTACAAGAAGGGTATCGGATAATCTGAAAGCTAAGAAATCTCTCCTTTCCTAACTAAAGCAACAGATTGAGTGTTCTCGTTCTTAACAATGTAATTCAAATTTCTTGTTCAAATTCCTATAGGCAATGATGCCTCACCGTATATATATATATTATATGCACCATATATACACGCGCGCGCACAGAGAGAGAGGAGAGAGAGAGAGAGAGAGAGAGAGGAAAGAAAGCTTTTTACGAAGTTCGAAAAATAAGAGAAAAACAGTGCAAAAATAAAAAATAGTCCGAGAATAGAATAGTGTCTTTGAGCATTTCAAGCACGTCCCCACCATTAATAATTACTGTACTAGCGACATTTGTTAAATTTTTGAATTTATTTTTTATTTAAATCATTATTTTAATAGATAATTTGCTGTTTGCTGTAGAAATTTAACGGCAATTAAACGATTGCTCTCACTTTTCCGTTACTTTTGAAAGCTGATTTCATTAGTACTGTACTAGTATCATTTATAGTTCCCAACTCCGTTAATTATGAAGCTAAGTTATGGAAAGTCATTTCGAGATGTTAATTCAATTTCTAAAGTAAAGATCTCTATCAGTTCAATTAATAAAGTGAAATAGTAAGTTGTATTATAATCAATATTTAATTACTTTTATAGGAGGTTACTTACTTTCTTAATTGAGCTTATTTCAATATATTCAACTGCATATACATACTCAGATTTATTATTTCGGTACATTTTCTTGGACACCATTTGTCTAAAATTTATAGCCATTTGGTGATTTACTTTTCAATTAATTCCATATTTAAAGTCGACGATTCATTTTAGTTTCAGGTGGGGTATAATGAATTAATCATTTCACTAAATGATAAACTATAACTTGTGGAAATATGGAACGGCATTTTCTGAAAATAAATAAATTGGCATCGAAAAAATGTTGTGGTTTAACAAATTGCATCAACTTATAACGTACACATGGCAAGATACAACCTTTTATCTCTAGATCATAATTTAATTGTGAAAAGATGTACTAATTTCAATATTAAACTGTAATTTTCCATGAAACAATCAACATGTTTTTTGTGATTGGTATGATGGAATGAAGGATGGAATGGAATGACATTCCTACCTCCATTCAATTACTTTGATTGGTATGTGTTACGATTCATTCCATCCGGAATGGTCATTCCATTATTCAAGGGATTAGTCATTCCTTACTCAAACTGTAATATTAGTCATTCCTAATGCTCCTATTTTTATATTTTTACAATTTCATCCTCATATATTTTACAATTTGTCAATTTTATCCAAAAAAAAATCAATCAATTATTTCCATCAATTCAAACTTATATACATACACATGCCTATACACACATTGGACTCACACACTACACACACATACATATATATACACACACTGCACACTCACACACACACCCACACATATACACACACTGCACACACACACACACACACACACACACACACACACACACACACACACACACACACACACACATCCTCCGTTCACGAATAAGTGTTCATTTTGGAATAGTAACCATGTTCGTGAATAAGTGTCCACTTTGACTTTTTATACAATACTACCCTCTTTAATTTACAAAAATTACTATCTTTTGCCATTTAGGACGCCATCTCACATCAACTTTATTTCTACCTTTTTATCATCCCAACAACTTTATTCTTACTTTTTGGTCAATACCACATTTTTTTGTCATTACCACTGTTTTTTTGTCATTATCTCACTACCCCTATATCCTAACTTTTACCCCACTCACTTTCACTTTATCAGCTTTTTTAATCTCCGTGCCCAGTACAAAATGGACACTCTCCGTGTTCAGTACAAAGTGGACACTTATTCCTGAACGGAGGAAGTATATACTTACACATTGCACACATACTACACACACATATATATACACACATTGCACACACACACACATGCATATACACACTACACACACATAGACACATATATACACAAATTGGACACACACTACACACACTGCATACACACTGCACACACATATATATACACACACATTGCACACACACACTGGAGACACAAACATACTGACACATACACACACACACACATACATAATGTATCAAAGAATATCGATTTCATTTTTTAACTCGTTCCATTCCATTCCTAGCTTTATTCCATTTCATTCCTAACTTCATTCCATTTCTAACCTCATTCCATTCCTACCTCATTTCATTTTATCATATCAATCACCTCCTAAGAATTACAACAATTCAACAGAAATTATTTTGACAAAATATCCCCAGCTCCTTCCCCAACCATCTCGTATATACATACCTTTTAACGACAACTAACCCAATATTAAATGCATTTAAGCTATATAGTAGTATTCTTTTTCATACGTATTCACTTACGATTTTCTACCCTCTAATTTAACCAAAGTCTATTATGTTAAATGCTAGTAATATATTTCATTTAGGATGTTGGTGAAGGGTTGTATACTGAAAGCAAGCTTTTTATGCTTGTATATATTTGATACCTTGTATCCATTGTTATTCTTCTATCTGAAATATTGTTATTGCATGATCATATTATAGTCCAATTATCTCATACTTAGATTATATGATGTGTGGTTTATCACAGAAGATCTTATAATCGGTAAAGTTGAGATAGAAGTCGTGTTCACAGTTGAGACAACTTCGGACGAGTTGTCGGTTTTAGACTGTAGCATAAATGGAAAATAGTTTGTCTTGGCTATTTATTTATGCTAGTACATTTATGTATTGAATGGATCACAGTGAGATGTGTTCTTATATTCTGACTGATTAAGAATCAAGATCTCGGAGACTTAAATGATCTTAACCTTAATTGAATTAATCGGTGTGAATGATTGATTGTCTATTGCTTTGATTTATCATGGGTGAGAGCTCTGTCTGAAGCTCAATATACTCGATATCTTGGGTGATAGCGATTGTTGTTTGGCACGCGATTGAATTGCAATAAGGATCCGTATCCTGCTAATAACAGGCTGATAATATCCTCTCGATGAACTTAATAAGTTTATCGTATTAAACCCTGCAGGTGGAATTAGTTCCGATACGATAATAAGTTTAAGTGGTAGCACTCGAGATGTCGTTTATTATTAAACGAATGATTAATTAATTAATGGACCGTCAGAGGAATTAATTAATTAATGGATATTGAATATCTTAAACACGGAGATTAATTAAGTCAAATGCTAGCCCCGACTCACCTAACGAATTTAGTGGTAATTCAGTATTAATTTTCTAGTGGAATAAATTAATACTTGTGTCTCGATTTATATTCTTGAGCTGAATATGGAAATCGAGCACTGGGAGGCCAATACTTTATTCGAGCTAGTAGATCCCCGTTTGGCCCAATTAAGGCCCAGCTCTCTATGGGGCCAGCCGTCTATTATTGATCTATTTAAGCCTTTGGGCTTTGTTTGATGGATCTAGTTAGTGGGCTTATTATTTAGGTATTTAATTACCTAGTATAAATAATAAGGAGTCCACTAATTCTCCTCACTTGTCATTTACGTAAAAACAAAAGAGATAGAAATCTGGAGAGGAGTAGGCGGCGGCTGTCACCCATAGGAAGAGAGAACTCGAAGCTTGTAGTCACCCTACATCGAGTACTGCTGTGGGAAACAAACGGAAGATCAACTCTGGAGTTATTAACCTCTCAGTTTACAGGTATATCTCGTTTCCTACTTCTTTAGGAGCATGCTTAGGAAGGATTTTGTATGAACTTGTTAGACATCCGGAATGGATCGTGGGTACACGAGCCGTATTTCAATATACGGTTCCTTCAGTTGGATCATGGATGGATGTAGCTAGGTGGCGCCTTAATACAAATATTTTTTTCTGTGGATAAATCATAAAAGATAAGATTATCCAGTTAGAATTAAAGATGTCTATATACTTATCTGGCAAAATACGTATACGAATAATAACAAGAAAAAGAAAAAAACGCCATGTGCATAATTCTACGCGACCTATATCCAATCTTTGATCAAACTTAATTGTAATATATGGAGTAATACATTATGGCTCTCACTACAAGCAAATTATACATTCTTACTTACATTATCGTCATATAGCGTTCGAATGATGTCAAAATAAAAATACTAGCTTTTTCCGCAATCGACATACTCTCTCCGTCCCGCTAAACTTGTCCTATTTTTGGAATCGGCACGGAAATTAGGAACAAGAGTATTAGATGATAAAAAATGTGTTTAGTGTAGTGAATAAAGTTATATAAAATACATTTTAATTGATAAAATTATATAAAGTGTTTTTTAAGTGACATAAAATGATATAAAGTGGTTTTGAAGTGATATAAAGTGAATAAAGTGATTTCTTAGAGCATGTACTACGGTGTTTTAGCAGAGGGGTCGAAGGCCTGGGTCGAGCCGCTCAACGCAGCCTCCGCTCGACGCATGCGGAGTCCAAGCCACAGTGGAGCTTAGACGCAAGGTTGGGTCGAGCGAGAGGTCGAGGATTGTGTCGATTTTTAGACACAACCTTCGACTCAACTCCTTGCCACGCGTCGCCATGAGAGAAGGAGAAGAAGGAGAAGGCAGTTGTTGTGGTGGTTTCAATTTTTTTTTTCTTAGTTGCAGGCGCCGGCCATGGAGGTGAGGTGAGAAGAAGAAGAAGCAATGGGTTGAAGAAGAGAAACGGGGGTAGAGGGTGGGTAGTGGGCTTTAATTATTTGGGTTTATTTGGGTTTTTAGGTAGTGGGTTTTTAATTAGCTATATATATTGTAATTAAGTATTAATAAAATTAAAATTAATAAAATAAATTTGAATTTAATTATTCTCTTAATTATTGTATTTTTATTTTATTAATTAGTGTATGTTTTATTTTTTTAATTAGTGTATGTTAAATTGTTATTTATTAATTTTTGAATTTAATTAAGTAATTTTTTATAATATTAATTACAAATAAAAAAAATAACAACAAAATAAAATCTATTCAATCATTAAAATCACGCTTTTCAGTGCTTCAACCTAGGTCTTACTCAACTCCATTATAGTGGAAAAATCAACCTAGGTCTTACTCAACACCACCAATCATTAAAATCACGCTTCTCAGTGCTTCAACCTAGGTCTAGTAAGACCACCGTAGTGGATACTCTTAATAGGACAAGTTGAATGAGACACTAAAAATGATAAAATGGGACAAGTTGAACAGGACGGAGGGAGTATAACTTAAAGGGAGCTAAAATCGATAATTTTCAGCTATGATATGCTATAGTAAAAAGTTGCTAACGAAAAAAAGAAGGGAAAACATGCGAATAGTGCTGAAGCTCCCCATATAGTATTCAACCGTACTTTTTATATTCCGTGTAAAACGATAAAAATCATAATTCCGAGGCTTTTCAAGATTTAGGCATGGTATGTGGAGGCTGATAAGAACTAGACCAACTCCTTCCCATCTCACATAGTGGTGTAATAGTTTCACTCTGTTTGGTGGTGTAGTGATCCCACATTTATGTGATATAGAGGTCTCACATTTGTGATGATGTAGTGATTTATTGATAATATCTTCAAACCTCGTTGTAACTAAAAAAAAATCTCTTGTTCAATATTGTTGTTGTTGTTATTTTAAGTTGAAGATTAAATTCGAATTGGGAAATCTATATAATTCCTCATTGAAAAGTAAGTCATTTTAGTCCGCCATGAGTTGAATTGGTTTAAAAATGAAGTTGAATTGGGAGACTTATCATTTGAAAATCCTAATTATATATTAAAGATTTTATATTAAATCCTATTCTAGCTTATTTTGACGTCCAAATTCAGCCACAAAACTTTGACTAGAAGAATAAAAATTTGATGATGCGTGTTCAAGTTGATTTGGTTGCTCACTTTGGTACACTTATCTTTGATAAATTAGAACCAAAAATCGTCACTCTCAAAACTCAAATTTTTTAGGGTTTGGTTTGTTATGACGATTAAGGTCATAGCTTTTTCATTGGTTTGGTTGGCCACCTTACTTATTCTATTCAATCTCGTTATATATTCCACGTAATTATATATATAATCTAATTATGATTCAGAATCTACCGCACTTTTGCATTTTTATATGCATCTTCATATTAAATGAAAATTGAAAACTGGAAAACAAAACAAAAGGGATCATAAAAATACGAATATTTGGAATAATTAATCTACATTTGTTTAAAAAATATTTCTTATGTACTATTGATACATAAATAAATTGAAATTTTCTATTTTAATTAATAAGATATGAATTGATAAATATTAAAATCTAAAGTAAATAAGAGGTTGAACAACCAATTCAGAATCTGCAAGATAATATATTGGAGAATTGTATCCCAGCGATGATGGTGGCCATAGATTTTTAGATTAGTTTGTTCGAGATTCCTAAATAAGGTAATTGCTTATTGATAGATTATGAGGAAGACTTTATAAATTCGAAAGGAAAATTACTTTTCAGACCTAATGGCTAACTGGCTAAGCCATAATAACTGCTGCTGGATTCCGTGAACCGATTTTTGTAATTTTCGGTTCTTTACAATTAATTAATAGTATATGTCATTGTAATTTCCTCAAAAAAATTAATATCTTTGAATGATTAATTAACTCTTAATCTGTTTTGGAACATTAAATGTCCACGTGGAATAAACTCAAAATCAGGGTCCTTTCGTAAAATGATATGTTTATTCCATGTCAACAGTGATGGCAGGAGGATATCTTTCTAATAAATTGAGCAGGTGAGTTAGATGATCCAACTTAGGTATTTCTTTATTTTTTTATTTATTTTTTGTGAATGTGAAAACTCAGTTAATCCTTTTCTTTTCTTTTTTTTTTGAAAGGAACGAGTCAATGGTGGGGAACAGAATCACTAATCATTAATTATGGTTATATAAGCTTATAATGTACACCAATCACTAATCAATAATTATGATTAATAATGGAAAAATATAATAATACATGAGCATTAAAGCATTTAATAAAAAAATCCGATCTTAGAACATTAATTTCCCCAGAAATAGTTAGTGAATAGTCTAAATGCATGGATTCCCTAAAAGAGTAGATAAGTTGAAGCTCATTTGAGTTGAGGTTACGCATCCAATTATAACTTCCAAAACACCAATAAAATGATTTAATATGGGTTTGGATTTGGAAAAGAAAATTGCCAAATAAAAATGACTTCCAAAACACCAATAAAATGATTTAATATGGGTTTAGATTTGGAAAAGAAAATTACGAAATAAAAATGATCAGAAGTGTGAGTTATAACATTGTATGTATTCGTTCACATTTTAAGGAGAAATTTAGGTGTCTCACTTTTATCACTTGACTTAGATCTCATTGGCTATATTATGTAATTATATGTTCTAATAACTCACTGGTGATCCTTTCAGGATTTAAAAATAAATAAATAAATAAATAAACATAAAAATTTCTAGTTCGATTGTTGCTCCAAAACCAATTTCATGTGTATGGGCTGATATATGATTTTGTTTTCTGAATATACTAGATATTGGGCCAAAAACTTCCGTGCCACTTGGAACAAAATATAGCAATGTCACATGGTAGATAAATACAAATTGATGGGCCTCATATCCGTTAAAGATTGTGTAACATTTTCATATTCGTTAGCTTTTTTTTTAAACGTTCTGGGAATCCGCAACCGTTATTTCCGCTACACTGAGTAATCACATCTTCTAAATATAAGTGTGGTAGACTAATCTATAAAGATGCTTTATGAATTCGAACTTAAAATCTTTCAATCTTAGATACCCACTTTTACTACTATATCATCTGGAAGAACAGATTGGTTAGCTCACTGTTATCAATACAGGTCGTCTATATATTTATAACAACATCGATTAGATTGTAAAACGAAGCGATTCCGACCGGGCCCACACTACTCGGCCCAGTAAACTTCGGGCCCAAAAATTCCATCGGCTCAGCTTACGAAACTTTAGCATAACTCGGGCTCGTAGGTTAAATGGTCATTCCAATCCGAATTGATCCAAAAAGAATTTCAGTCACAAATTATATTACCTTCTTTCTTTTTTTTTTCTTTTTTTTTTTTTGAGAATTATACTCCCTTAGATCACAAATGAGATATCTTGTTTTTTTCAGTTTGGTCCGTTCCACAAAAATAATGCATGTTCCATTTTTGATAAGATAGCTCATGCAATCTATTTAATTTAATCCTTTATTCAACCCAAATTTATGCTTTTTGCCATTGTTGAGCCCACCTAAATTAAAATAATCCAACAGACTTAACGATTAAATCAAACTCATTAACACTGAACTCAAACAACCTAACCTACTGGAATCATAAGTTCATAAGCCCAAATCAAACCCCACCCATTTTGGGCCCACAACCCCTGTTATTGCCATCCCTCTCCATTTCTCTCAAAACATATCATTTCCACCAAACCTTTCTCGCTTTCATTTTCACTCGGCATATGATTGCGGCTGTGGGATTGATTAAGAAGATTAAGATAGTTAATTACTTTTTAAATCCATATATAATGGAATTCATGCTCCACCCACAACACACTCCATTTATTTTATTAAAATTCATGCCCTTTCCTTTTCGAGGACAGAAAAAAAGTATGACTTTGTTTCGACTGCTCCACTCTCAGTGCTTGTTTGATTCAAACAAAGGAATGGAAGGGAATGGAATGGAATCAAATGAAGGAGAGAAATAATAACAATAACTGTTACTTTTATAGCGTATTTGGTTCAACAATGGAAATGAATTACATGTAAAAAATTTGTTACTCCTCTAGTTTGAAGGATAATATTTTGGGGGTTTGGATTACCCTCAAGTAAGGGTAATAATTAACCCACAATCCAAGCTAAATAAAAAGTAATGCATTCAATTAAGTGAATACCTTTCCATGTCAGAAAAATGTCCAACCAAACATCGATTCAATATATAACAATAATTTTCTATTAAATTTCATAGAATATATGCACATACATAATTTTGAAGTTGGTGGATGAGTATCAGATATGCGCATGTTGAAATTTATAAAAGCAATTATGGATAAATAATACTGTATCCGTCCCGCTCATTTTGTTCCCTTACTGTTGAGCACGGAGATTAAGAATAAGTGTAAAAAGATAGGAAGTGAGTAGGTCCCAACATTTTAGAAGAATTTTAAAAGGTAAATTCTTTATTTATTTGGTATGTGATAAATTGAGTGGGACATCTATTTAAAGAAAGTGAGACAAAATGAGCGGGACAGAGGAGTAGTATAACATATAGAATTGAAATAAACACATCAATCAAGCACAAAACTATTTAATAAAAAAAACTGCAGTAATAAAATTTCAAGAAATCATCGTTTGCTTAACGAATCGTGGATCATTTTGCATGACGATGGCTACGTGGATGATAACACTTTGTTTAATCCCAGTTAACCAAATATTGCATAATTCCAAAATGCAGACCTCGATATTAATTGGTGCCACTTGTTAACCATTTACAGTTTCAGTTAAATCGATCTGCACTAATTTGATTCTCAATTTTTTTAATTTATCTTAATCTTAGTAATTAACTTTTTCGTTTTGCTTTTTTGTTAATAATTAGAGCAACACATTTTATAGTTCAATTTATGGCGCTTATTTCATGTCCAATGTTGCATGTGGACTATTGACTTCTCAATTTGACAAAGTAAGATTGTTATTTCTGGTGTTTGGTTAAAAAAATTACTCCCTCTGTCCACGAATCAAATATCTACTTACTCATATTTTTTTTTCACAAATTAAATACCTACTTACCTTTTTGTACAATCATATCCTCCTACTTTTCTTTTATTTACTACCATTTGTTATTGATGGCCTCACCTTCCAACAACTTTATTCCTACTTTTTATCATCATAACAACTTTATTCCTACTTTTTGGTCAGTACCACTATTTTTTTGTCATTATCCTACTACCCTTACATTCTAACTTTTACCCCACTCAAAATAATTTTATCAATTTTCTTAATCTCCGTGCCGGAACTCAAATGGATATTTGATTTGTGAACGGAGGGAGTATGTAATTTATATCTGAAAGGAGAAGAAAAAGTTTGCCCTAGTGAAATTAAGGTTGTTAAGGCCATTCACAATGGCGTGCTCACGCGCGCCGCTTGCTGTGCAATTGTGGCGGGTCACATCGAGCTCTAATTTGTCTTTGTAACGGCGAGCTCCATTTTTGGAGCTCACATGTATTTTTTTTAATTATTAAAAAATAATTTCAGAAAATTGTAAAATTATAATTTTATTTCATTAAATAAAAAAACATTACATTAAAATAGGAATAATATAAAATGACTACATGAAATACCAACCATATTTTTTCTTGAGAAGTTCCACATATTTCCCGTGGAATTTCTTCTCTTCGGGTCCCATGTTGTCGGTATTTCTCGTGACGATGTGATAGTCGGTCGTCCTCGTAAATTCCGTCACGGCTTCTTTCATCATGGTGGTGGCATTGGCAAGTTCCACTGCAGTGGATGTCTCGTTTGACTGCACTTTCTTCTTTCATCTTGCGACTGTCTTCGCCCTATTTCTACCCATTGGCCGCTCAAGGCGACTGGAGTGCTATGTGCCAAATTCGTTGCCCGAAGCCGGAGTGCCTGACCAAGCGTGCTCATGCTCGGATTACTCCCCGAGACCTAATTGTGCACCGAAGTGGTGTAGCTCCCATCTTCGCCCGTCTTCGTTCTCTTTGGCGCCGCTAGGATGAGGAACTTGGCGGAGTGGACTGTTGTGAAATTCGGAGTATCTTTTACTATTTGCCACGTCTCCAAGTGCTTGAAGGACCCGCCTTTGGAATTTTGCCACTCGCAGAGAGCCCAAGTCAAAATGTCGATGTTGCTCTCGCCGCTTCGCATTTGGATCCTGCACTCCTCGTGCAATTGTTGAAAATTCGCCAATGAGTGTTTCACTCGATCCCAATAGTTCCAGAGCTTTTGTGTGTTCCTTTTCGGCGTTCCTTGGGGCCGAAGCTCGCGATATCATAGCAAAATACGGTGCCAATACACATCTTTCTTTCGCACGTTGCAGACGACGGGGTCTTGGCTAATGTCGACCCAACACCGAGCCAAGACTTCCATCTCGGCCTCGGTGTAGCTTTGCAGCTCGTTGTCATCCTCAGAGGAGGACGCCACCATCTCCCCCCGCCGTCGTTGCTGTGACCGCACGACTGCCATGCACAACCGCCACCATGGCAACCACGACCGCTACCACGGCTGCCACGACCGGAGGCCACTTTTTTCCCCTTCCTCTTCACCGACGACGTGACTTGCGGCTCGATCTCGTCTAAGTTGACCGTCGAGTTGAAGTCCTCGGGAGACAATGCGGGATGTGAAGGATAGCCGCCGCCGGAGGCCGCAGGATGTGAGGCTCCGAAGTATTGAAACGGTGCAAAGTCCCCCGGCATGAAAGTGAGGAACGTAAGCTCCTTGTGTCGAGAATTGAGGCACAAAGGCTTGAGAAGACGAAAATAAATCTCGTTGGAAAATCGGGGAATATATGTTTTGACGAGGAGATGGACGAGGGTTCGGGCTATTTAGATCGATTTCTTCGGAAAATGGTCAATTGGTGTTAAAATTGGCGTTAGGATCCTTTTTTTTTTTTTGCAAGATGAGAGTTGAGAGTGGTGTAGAGAGTGTGTGATTTGTGTGGATGAAAGTGGTATATATAGGATTAAAATAGAGAAATTAAAAAAAAAAATGAATGTCGTGATCGTTGGCGATCGCAACAGCTACAGCCACGGCCAACCAGCGATCACCAAGTGGCACCTAACACCAGTGGGAGCGTTCGAGCTTGAGCCCGCTGAATCGAGCTTGAGCTCGCGAGCTTCACGCTCGCCACCGTCGTGCGAGCGTTGAGCTTGCAAAGGCAGCGGAGCGTGCTCGATGCCGCGCATAGTCTAACAAATTGTAAAGTATCTTATTAAATATATATATGCCTTTTGCCAATTCTAGTGGGTCTTGCATTTGTAAATTCTCAAAATAGCATAGTTATTTAGTTACGAAACCAAATTAAGTTGATAAAGGTATATTTATGGAAATTAGGAAAGAAAAAAACCAAATGTGGGAAATATATTTTTGTTAATAAAGTACGAGTCAGATCGATTTTATATGATTGTTGATGAATTCTTTCGTTGTATTGTAATCTATATACATACCTACTTCTGTCGTTTTGGCAATTCACCCACTTCTATCGCCAAAGCATGCATGTCACATCTTCTAGATTAAATGCTAATCTTGATTTATATAAGAAAATTCCCGAAATTATCCTCGAGCACGGAACAAGATAGAATTATGGAAATTAAGAATTGAAAAAAGAATAAGAAAAGCTTATATCTTGTTAATTGTATAGGAAAGAGGACAAAAAGAAACCTAATTAATGTTTTTTAGAAACCACCAAAAGAAGACCTCATCAAAGTATATAAGAAGTGGATATATAATTAACCATGATAGAAAAAAGAAAAAGGGAAAGAGCTCCCGACTTACATGCAAGTTATTTGATCGCTAATTAAGACTTGAGTAGGTAAAAGTTAGGTAAAAGATACTGATCTTAATTAATTACTCCCTCCGTATCGAAACAAGTAGCTCGTTTTTTATATCGAGGTATCCTATAACAAATAATTCGTTTTCAAATAAGTAAACAATTATTTCTTCAAAAATTATAGGTCATATCACTTTAATAAATTTTCACATTTCACCTTAATACCCGTACTAAAAAAAATGAACTACTTTTTCTGGAACAGAATGAATGGTATTTAGAGATGACCCAGTAAGGGCAAAGGTCACTTACAACTAATTAGCTTTTAAGTTGAAACTGTCGCAAATTTTGGTGAGTGGTGTGACACGCTACTTCTATATAACATAAATAAATAGTGGTTGTTGATTTTCTTAGGATAGAAATAAAAATTAATTTGGTATAAGAGTGTGTGTATATATATAAACTATTCTCCCGAGAAAACTTGAGAACCATGCTAAAATTAATATGTCATCACATGCTCAAATCTATATATTCCCATATTTGATACGATTCATGCTTTTTTGCAAGGTCGGTCCGGTCGAACACGGGCCCAAGACGAACCAATAAAAATGTGCCCTAGATTTGTCATATAAAATTATAATAGTATCATTTTAATACAAGCAAAAAATATACATTAATTGTAAAAAATGACTTCATTTAACTCTTTTGATTTCATTTTCATTTATAATATCATTTTGTTTTATAAATATATTGTGAGGAGATTTTTATCTTTTCAAAAATATCATTATTTAATAACAAATACATTAACTTATTACTTAACTCAAAAACAAATTAATAAAATAGTGTCTTAATACATGTCTAAAAAACAGTTCAATAAACAGATAAAGATTCAATAAATTTAAAATAATGTAAGTATTTTATTGAATTTTGAACATATTTTATTCATAATCATGAACAAACTATTATAAATATGAACCAAAATAAATAGTTTAGGGGCTACCCTATATTGGGATATATCATGAATTGTGCATTCATTCCTTTCATAAAATCCAAACCAAAAAGGTAAATAAGAATAGACAAAAATAATGGAAACAATAATAGTAAAAAAAAAAAAAAAAAAAGAAATCCCTAAACATAGAAATATAATAGAAACAATAAGAAATAAAAAGCTATAGAAAAGATGGATTCAGGGCAATCAAACCGTGGTCTCTTGGTTGATAGGCGGGTGATATGCCACCAATCTAAGAGAGAAGATAATTGGATTTTTGATACCAAATAAATATATATACCAAATATATATATATATCCAGAAATAATAAAAATGGGCCCAAAAAATTTTTGGTCCCTAGGTACCGGTTTCTTGTGCCTATGCACGGGTCCGCGTCTGCTTTTTTGTATAAACATTGATGCTTATATAAAATCATGCTTAAATCTATATATATTCATATTTCAAATAATTACAACCACAGATCATACAAAGATCAATGGTTAAAATTAGTTCCTAGTTTCTCACACTAGGATTCTTATTATATAAGAGGCTAGATTTAGGTAATTAATTAGTTAATTAGGTGTCCATATCTATATAGTTAACTACTAACACATCCATATGTTCCTATCACAAAGTACGCTGGCCTATAAATAATTAATCTCAAAGTTTAGAGTAAACAGTGTGGAAATGAATTAAACTGCCAAAATATTCAAAAATCTAATATATAAAAGGATAACTTTTGCTAAATTAACTGAACAGAAAAATCATATTATATGGCTATGGCATTCAGTTGCAGTAGCTTTTGCAAATCAAGAAATCCCTATTTCTCTTGCAGGTTTAAGGTACAAGTACAACTTCTCCCTCAAGCGAGATCCCAACATTTTGGAGATGAAGGTATCTAATTCATGCTTTATCTTGTTGTACCTTAACTGAGCTACAATATTTCTTCTTCTTTTTTTGTTGTCTTGTTTGGGATATCATTTATTTTCCAAGAAATAGTTATATAGGAATTAAACCCCCCCAAAAAACACCTTTTAATTTAGTGGAATTTCTCTAACACATGATTATTAACAGAGATTTAATTTCTTTCGTCATTCATACGAGAATATTAATTCAAGATTCATACACAAACATATCATACTCTCTCTCTCTCTCTCTCTCTCTCTCTCTCTCTCTCTCATCGTTGCATTTGTATGTTGAAAGAAAATTATTGTGGGAAGAAAGTGGACGCAAACATGAGTATTTTGAGACGCAGAATGGAAAGAGTGAGGATGAAGGAAAGGCAGCTCAACAACACATGTAATAACAAGGTGGGAAATAATGGATGGAATTACAGATCTTTTAATTCCCAATACGACGACGTGCAGAAGATGCACAGCTTTCTTATTGCCTCATTTCAATTGGCCAATATTGTTTGTACCACCATTGGACTTGTTTTTCTCACTGGCTCTCTTTTCATTTTCCTACTTTCTTTTATTTTCTCTTCATCCTTAAATTAAAGCAATTAAATATATATGTTCTCCAAAAAAACCTCTGCTTAATTATTTCATTTACTTTATACATATATATAGTATTATTTTTTATAGTACATAAAATTCAAATGCAAAAAAGAAATTAATACATACTCAATCGAGTTTACTTTATTTTCGAATTCAACGAGAGGAGAATAAATGGTATATTTTTTATATAATATATGTTGCTTGAATTGATTTTTATTTGTTGTATATACCAGTAGACACTATTTTGAGACAGGCAACGACATTTTTATAATTTGAAGTTGTGTGGATTTTATTTTTATTTTAATTTCAGCATCAAATTAAGGACATCATTCTTTTTTCTTTTCTTTTTTTTGTGGAAAAAATTGATTCTTAGGTCAATTTGTTTCCAAATACTTGGTTAAAATTGTGCTCAGCTTCGAGCATGCTATAAGTATTTTTGGTTTGTCGGAAATTGTGATACAGACTCAGATCGTGAAAATTTCGATAGTTTGAGTACATAATTGATATATTTTTTAGTATTCAATAGTTTATGTAGTAAAGTGTAGTTTTCCAAAAACAAATTGTAGACCATACTATTAACAGATGTGTAGTATTTTGATAATATTTCACTTGAAATGTATTTTGTTGTTGTTGTTGTTGGCTGTTAGATGCATGTCTAGCTAGTATTCACTATTCATATATCAATATCATGTGGGTGTGTCACAATATTGGGACGACAAAGCTTTATTAATTTGAAAGTGCTATTAGTTTATATGGAGTATGCTTTAGAGACAAATAAAACAAGTAACTAATTAGGATCATGAAAGAGTAGTAGTTGTTAAAATTCGATGATAAATTTATTTGCTCACTGTTAATGTGGGACTTGGGGGTTAACCTACGAGTTTAAGAGGCTCGATCTATTTCAACTTAGTGTCCTACCTACACACGAACCGTACAATTGAGATTAATTAATGGTATGAACAGTTGGTGAAATTAAACTAATAATTCAAAATTGTTTATTCTAATTATTTTAATTCATATGTATATATAATCTTAATTAACTCAAAAGCTTGAGTGGGAAGGATCATATTAAGATCCTCCGTATCCAATAACATATTTGACATTTTTATACATATTGCAAAAATGATAAACCGGTTGGATCCTTTATTGCATGCAAGATTGTATCATGTTAATTAATTATAAAATTTCATTAACATGCACGTATATATCAATCATTTGCGGATGCGATTAAGATGGTAATCCGACTTGAAAATTGACACGTTGGAACTACGACGTGTCCGAGTTAATCCTTTTATAGTTGTCAGCACTAATTTGGCAAGTGATGAGATCTAATTTTATTCTATTTTAAACTTTAACCAATTGTGAAAAGACACTCTCCCCTGCAGAATCAAAAGATATTTTACACCTGCCTCTCCCTCTCTTCGTGCTATTTTCTTTATTCATATAATATTAATATATAAAGTATTGGTATCCTTAATCAAATGTTGTACTATTGATAATGTTAATTGTATGACGTATGTTAATTTAATTAAATAAATATTAAATCCGAAATAAGACACCATTTGAACTCATACTCGGCTCGCCAAGCTCTGATTAAATTAATTAGTATTTTTATATATATTAATGGGCAAATTGCATAAAACTTCAGAGTTTATATCAAATTTGAAGGATTGTATACGAAAAGCAAAACTTTTGTTTATATATAATTGATATTTATTTCATTATAATTCTTCTATCCGAAATGTTTATTATTGCATATTAATTATTTGTCCAATTATCTCAATATTAAAGATTATATAGTGTGTTATATATCACAAAAGATTATATAATCGGCATCTTATGAGATATAAACTAATATTCACAATCGAGACAACTTGGACGAGTTGTTGGTTTAGATTGTAGCATAATAGTAATAAATAGTTTATCTTGACTATTTATTTATGCTAATACGTTAATCGTATTGAAAGGATCACAGTAAGATTAATTCTTTGTTCTGACTTATTAAGAATTAAAGATCTCGGTGACTTAAATAGTCTTAACCATAATTGGACTTATCAGTATGAATAAGTGTCTGACTATTGCTTTGATATATTATAAATGAGAACTTGATAGTGGTTCGAAATTTCGTATTTTGGGCAGTAGCAGTTCTTATTTGATATTGGTAAAGCTGCAATAAGGATCCGTGTCCTATGAATAATGAGATGATGATATCCTCTCGAGGAACTTAAAAAGTTTATTATACTAAACCCTGCAGGTGGAATTAATTTCGGTATAATAATAAGTTTAAGTGGTAGCACTCGAGATAATTATTTAATAGTAAATAATTAATTGATTAATTAATTGTTGTCAGAAGTATTTAATTAATTAATGGATATTCGATAGTCTTAAACACGAAGATTAATTAAGTCTAATACTAGCCTCAACTCAACTAAATAAATAAGAGGGTAAGTCAGTATTAATTCTTTAGTGGAATGAATTAATATTTATATCTGATTTATATTCTGGGCTGAATAGATTAAATCGAATATTATCGGGCCAATCTTATTAAAGCTAGTAGATCCCTGAATTGGCTCAATGGCCTGTGTCTCTAGTGGGCATAGGCGCCTACTCTCCTACGGCCCGTAAGGGTCGTCTAGGTTTAATGAATGTGAGTAGTTATTTATCTATAAATACAAGGCTCATAAGACTCATTATTGCATTCTAAGCAACTAAAACCTAGAGTGAGAGAGAAAAACCGGTGCCCCCCTACTGTGAGAGAGAGAGAGTTCGAAGTCGATCCCATCCATCGTCATACTCTAGCCGGGAACAGTTCGGAATGTCAACTCTGGAGTCGTTGTGCATCAAATTTGCAGGTATTCCGAATAAACATCCTATGATTGTAATTAAATTCATAGGAGCATGCTAGGTATGATTTTTATATGTGTTTGTTAGATATCCATAACTGATCCATGGGTGAAAACGAATCAATTTTCAATAATCGGTTCCAACAAAATTCGTGTTTTAATCCCGACTATTTCAAATTCTATTACAATACCTCACCTTTCAATTTATCTCAATTGCATCTCGGCAAACAATTTCTCCAAAAACTAAAGGTGAAATGTCCAACTTAAAGTCATGCGGCGTTCAAAATGAGGTCGTTTTAACCACCTTATCATCCCCCTCATCCCCCCTCTCTCTCTCTCCCCCCTCTAAATGAGTCCAACCACTCTGCCCTCCAATTCCGACAATCCCCTCGGCCACTATCTGTGCAACATCCTCTGACCCCAATCTCTGCTTCATCGTCATCTCCAACCTTCTACTTATCGCCTCCGTCATTATCACCATCAACACCTTTAACATCATCACATTCCACTTCGTCGCCTCCAACACCGCACTAATAATTAAAGAAATTGCAAATGCGCAACATCAGAGCGAGGCGGAGTTCTGAGTCCATCCAATGAACATGTCGGAGATGAGGGCGGTGGAGACGAGGGGTGGGTGTGGAACCAGCGGAGGAGGGGTTCGTGGAGCGCGGGGAGGACGCACATCATGGAGCGAAAGGCGTCGCGGTGGGGGGAGGGGGGGGGGGATAAATGGTGTCTCAATGCTCGAGCGGATGTGGGATGCGACGGAGATTGGAGTCCAAGGGCGGATACAGTTGGGGACAAGGGGATACAGCCGTCCCTCCAATTTTTTTTTACTATATATATATAATACTCCCTCCATATCTTTTCATTAAGCCCATTTTACCTTATTTGGACGTATCATTTCATTAAGTCCATTTCCTAAAAAGGAAATGCATCATATGATAAATACCCCACTGTATCTCATAAATTACCATATATGCCACTAAAAAGCAACTAACTTCATTCTCTTTCCTACTTGATGTGACAAAAATACTCCCAAAAAGTAACTTTATGTTTTCAACTTTAATATAAACAACTCATTTTCGTAACATGCGTGCCCAACCAAATGGTCTTAATGAAAAGATTCGGAGGGAGTATGTAATATTTTAAATAATTCAATATTATTTAAAATTTAAAATTTATTTTGTTAACAAATCCCTTAACTCACCTACAGGCCTTACCTCACCACTGATTCTTTTTTCTTGAGTGTGTTGGTGTGGTTCTCACTCTTCACGAATTCACTAATTGCATCCACATGATCATATATAATTACGATGTGTCAAATTAGAGTTTTTATATTATGTATTTTTCATTTACAGTTATAATGGAAGAACAACAATATATAGCAAATAATTAATCCATAATCTTAGTCATACTAAAAAATATGCCTTACTCAAAATAAAATTGGATATCACGGCAGCTCAAAAAATTCGGCTCGGGGGCGAGGCCCCTGAAACCCCAAGCATGGGGCCCTTCCCCCTGCAACCCCCCGACCAATTCTTCAAATTCCATGACACTTCGCATCCCCAAAAAAAAATTATTGGATCTGCCACTGTCAGAGTAAGAGGAGAGATGATAGTGTAGTAGATCGAAAAATTCATGATTATCAAGTTTAATAACTTTAATTATTATGAAATCCATATTAAATAAGTTATTTAATTGATAAATATGTCTTTATATGAGATAAATATCTATTACTTTGGAAACAAGTAAATGATATATGTCAATATTCAAGAGCGAATCAAATTGCACCACCTAAGCTCTTAGAGCTTATGATGGAGTCCAAAACCACTGAACTTCTCTCTTCCTACAACTATAAATATGGGTCTCTACACAACTTCAAATCACACCTAAAAATTATCTACAACAACTCACGAATTGAAGAGAGAAATTCTTCAAGATTTTTCTTTCAATATTCAAGGTGTCCTGGCGAGATTCAAGGCATTTTTCGTGGAAAGCAACACGTTCTTCGGCAGAAATATTTCAAGTGGCGTTTCATCCGGAACCATGGAGCAAGTCCTTCACGTCAACGTTATAAAACTCGACGCTCAACGTTTACTTCAAAAACAAGGCGAACGTCCTCCGCATCAACGCCATCAACCCCGAAGCTCAAGTCAACGCCATCAACCTCAAAGCTCAAGTCAACGTCATCAAACACAAAGATCAAAGCTCAATGGTAACTTCGGAAGCAAGACGAAAGTCATCCGTATTAACATTACAAAACTTGACGATCAAATCCAAGGATGTCTAAGAGGCATACTTCTACAACAAATCTCAAGGGCTGCTTGAAGACTGTTCGAGGGTCAAAGTGAAGAGAACAATTGTAGGATCAAATAGAGATTGAACCCGGCTATATTTGATATTCTTATATTTGTATTCAAACTTTTATTTGTTTGAATAAATACATCTTTTGTGTTTACAGATTTTGGCATGCCCAGTGGGACAATCTCTATTTCTCATCTTTTCTCTTCGTCAAATCCAACGAAGATGTCTACAACTCTTAAGGAGTAAATCACAAAGTTGACAAAGCTTGTTGAGAACTTGTCGAACGCTTGGAAAAACGAGATGTTCAACTCGCCAAATACTTTGGATACGAGAAGCCAACAAGCGAAGGACGATCAAGGAGTCCAAAGGGACCTCCAAGTCGTCATGAAGGCAATGAAGGACAAGTTTAAAGGAATCTCCAAATCTTTGTGGACTTGTAGCAAGCCGTATACTCCAAAGATTGAAAGCTTGAAGATGCTGGTTGGCTATTAACCTTCAAAGTTTCAACAATTTAATGGCAAAGGAAATCCAAAGCAACATGTGGCTCACTTCTTTGGAGACTTGCAACGATGTTGGCACTTATGGAGATCACATGGTGAAGAAGTTTATGCGTTCTTTGAAGGACAATGTTTTTAATTGGTATGCTGACTTACAGTCAAACTTAATTGATAGTTGGGGCAATCAGAGCAAGAATTCATCAACCGCTTCCATAGCACTCGAAGAACGGTGAGCATGGTGGAGCTTACAAAATCAAGTCAATGGAAATAAGAGCCTGTCATCGACTACATCAATCGGTGGATGGATGTAAGCTTAAATTGCAAAGATCGATTGTCGGAAACCTCAACAATTGAGATGTGTATTCAAGGTAGGGATGTAAACAAATCAAATCAAATCAAATATCTAGGTATTCGATTCAATTCGAAAAAAATTATTCGGTATTCGATTCGATTTCGAATATTTTTTTTTATTCGGATTCGATTCGATAAGATATTCGCAAATATTTGGTTCGATTCGAATATTCGATTCAATTTTTTTAAAGTGTATTTAACATTCGATCCGATTCAAAAATTCCCTAATTTTACACTATTCGATTCGATTCGCAATATTTTACCTAATAAACAATTAAATACACAACTTAATTATAAATTATAATCCAAATCATAATAAATCAACTCACAGTTCACAAATCATAATAAATACAAGTCACAAATTTAATTTTGCGTTTAATATAGTTTATATATATATATATGTATATATATATATATCAGATTCAAAATTCATTTTACATATATTCCATATAAATATAAATATAAATCGAATCGAATATTTTCAAATATCGAATCGAATACCATAATTTTGAGTTTGTATTTGAAAACTAATCGAATCGGAAAAAGTATTTGTATTCGTATTTGAATCACAAATTTTCGGATTTGAATATCAAATAATCGAATCGAATATCGAACCGAACAAAAATATTTGATTTGTTTACAATCCTAATTCAAGGCATGCATTGGAGTCTTCGATACATCCTAAAAATAATTCAGCCAAAGACTTTCAAAGAATTGGCTACTAAAGCTCATGACATGGAGATAAGCATACTTGCAAATGGAGATCTTTCGATACAAGAGGCTCACAACTTTGAAGAATATCAAGAAATAATTAATGGGGGCAAATATGTTGAAGAAACTCCAAGTGATGAAGAAGCTCCAAGTGAAGATGAAGAAGAGATTGGAAATTTAGTCACAAGTACTTCTAATGTGTAGTGAAGTCCATAAAGACAAGTAGCTCCTTGATAAGAGCTTAAACTGTCTACATAGCTCCTAGATGCGAGCAAAAATCATCTAACCTTTTCAATCAAATAACTTTAAGTGCTCCTTGATAAGAGCTTAAACTGTCTACATAGCTCCTAGATGCGAGCAAAAACCATCTAAACTTTTCAATCAAATAACTTCAAGCGCTCCTTGATAAGAGCCTAAACTATCTACATAGCCCCTTGATGTGAACAAAAATCATCTAAACTTTTCAACAAATAACTTCAATTGCTCCTTGATAAGAGCTTAAACTGTCTAAAATGCTCCTAGATGCGAGTAAAAACCATTGAAACACTTCAAATAAAGAACTTCAAATGCTCCTAGATGCGAGTGAAAACCATCTAAACACTTCAAACAAAGAACTTCAAATGCTCCTTGATAAGAGTCTAAACTGTCTACATCGCTTCTTGATAAGAGCTTAATCTGTTCACAATGCTCCATGACGCATGACGCGACCGTCGTTTAGCCGCGGTAAAATACAATTTGTATTTTCCTTGCCCACTTCCTAGGATCAGTTAGTTGGTAAGTAAGGGTCGATCCCACGAGGAATTGATGCAAAATTCTCTTGAAAGTATCCGGTCTCAGTGTTGGTTTGGTCTATTTCTACTATCGCCTTGGGCAAAACAAAGAAAAGTAAAATCTGAAACTAAACAAACAAACAATCAGTAAAAAAAAGGCAATCTAAATTTAGGTTCGATTCAATGTGAATAATTATAACTCGGTCATAGGTGCATAGATATTCGCTACGTAGGTGTGTCAAAGGTTATAGGCAAACCGCGTCGTGGTCCTACTATTATGTTGTCACGCTCACAACCACGATCTACCCAGCTCGTATTTACTTGTGAATCCTGCGTAACATTCCTACTCCAGACTTCCTAACTTGCCCAACTCACCCCTGAGCATTCCTCAAGGGGCAAAGATTGAAACAAGCAGCTTTGGGCACTAGACAAACCCGTTCCGGCCCTATAAGTTACGAGGATCCCGCTCTAACTTTTCACCAGCGTCAGCATACTTCGTTCTGCTCGCCCAAGTTGAACCTGAGATTTGCCGCCCTCAAGGAGCGTGAGGCAAACATCTCCCGGTCCCTATTAGTCTAAGCTACCTCCCTTTAAGAAATATGCCGCCCTCCAATTGCCCACTGGCCACATGAACTCTTATCACAAACAGACTACTTTGAAATCATTGTCTAATGCCTCGGGAACACACATATATATAGCTATCTTGCCCAATTAGACCTCACGAGTTATAAAACACTTATATCACATATCCTCTACCTAAACCCAGATCTAAGAGTTTAGCTAGACATAAAGTAAATAACAAAAGCAAAAGAGATAAAATAAAACATACTTGAATTAAACTGTCAGTTTGCCCAAACCGGGACTTAATAGAAAAGTAGAGTAAAAATGATGTAAAGTTGTAAAGGTATGTAAAGTTGTGTTCTTGAGGCTGCATGCACGAATATATTTATAGAGTACAAGGATCATGGGCTTAAAACCCTAAAAACCCACATAAGGGCCTTCGATTGACAACTGACAGTTTCCTTCCTTAGCCAATTAGGACTAGGAAAGATTTATTTACTTATCGGTAAGATATCTTCCTTATTCTCTTGCTTTTGGATCCAGATAGAAGTTATCTCCACTTTTCCTTCACCTCCAAGGCACAAATTGCTTCCTTATTGGTCCTCCGAATGATGTCATACCAGTTGAAACGCCTAGAACCTTCGTACTCTCCTTCCTTTTGCTTTTCCTTCGCCTTGCCCAGAGTCCTCCTGCCAACTTGATCTGTTTGGATTCTTTGGAATGACTGCGCAGGGTCTGGATTGGTCATGCCTACTGGTACGGAGCAACTTCTATGTGTTTGGACTTCCGCCCTCGATATCTCTAGCTGCGAGCAAAGCTCATTGACCATTACATCATATCGAAGTGCTCACTTACGCACAAATCCACTCCAAATGCCCAAGTTCATGTCCTTCCCTGCCTACTACCAAAAGTGTCCTCCCAGACACTAAAACAGACTAAAAAGACACAAAACTAGACTCGATCTACACCTAAAAACACATGATGAGCATATAAAATATGGTCTCATCAACGCACGAGCCTAAACTGCATGTTACTCCTGGCCCACATGAGTATAAACTGTGTAAAGGCACCCATTAATGAAAGTGTACGTGGTTAAACAACTAACTTTTCCACCAAAATGCAAATCTACATATACTCTACTTTGTCTATATAGTGATTAAATAAATAGTCACTCCTGGCCCGCATGAGTATAAACTGTGTACGACGCCCCTCCTTAAAACCATAATCAAATTCTCTGAAGAATCGTCAAAGTCAAAGACTCCTTGACACAAGTATAAAATGTCTACAAATCCAAATCAAGTGAAGACTTATTGACACAAGTATAAAAGGTCTATATAAATCCAAATCAAGTGAAGAATCATTGACACGAGTATAAAAGGTTTATAAACTCCTAAACACGAGTATAAAAAATTTACAAATTTTTCCAAGCTTCTTGTTACGAGCAAGCATAAACTATCTAACTCAAATCCAAATTCAAGAACTCCTTGAAATGAGTTTAAACTTTCTATCAAATTCAAGAACTCCTTGAAACGAGTATAAACTTTCTAATATATTCAAAACTCCTTGAAACGAGTATAAACATTCTAATAAACTCAAATTTATCGAGACTCATTCTTTTTCACGACAAGTCAACCATGAACAAGTCTCGAGGGGACATTTGTAGAGACCGAAAAATTCATGATTATCAATTTTAATAACTTTACTTTATTATGGAATCTTAATTATGATATCCATATTAAATAAGCTATTTAAGTGATAAATATGTCTTTATATGGTGATAAATATCTATTGCTTAGGAAACAAGTAAAAGATATATGTCAATATTCAAGAGCCAATCGAATTGCGCCACCTAAGCCCTTAGACCCCATGATGGAGTTCAAAGCCCACTCAATACCTCTCTTCCTACAACTATAAATAGGGCTCTCTACACAACTTCAAATTACATCTAAAAATTATCTTCAAGAGCTCAAAAATGGAAGAGAAAAATTCTCCAAGATTTTTCTTTCAATATTCAAGGTGTCTCGGCGAGATTCAAGGCGTTCTTCGTGGGAAGCACGTTCTTCAGTGGAAATATCTCAAGTGACATTTGATCCGGAATCAAGGCGCAAGTCCTCCACGTCAACGTTATAAAGCTCGACGCTCAACGTTTACTTCGAAAAGAAGGCGAACGTCCTCCGTATCAATGCCATCAACCTCAAAGCTCAAGTCAACGTCATCAAACACAAAGATCAAAGCTCAATATTTAATTCGGAAGCAAGGCAAAAGTCATCCGTATCAACGTTACAAAGCCTGAAGATCAAGTCCAAGGAGGTCTAGGAGGCATACTTCTACAACAAATCTCAAGGGCTGCTTGAAGACTGTTCGAGGGACAAAGTGAAGAGAAGAATCAGATGATCATGTAGAGATTGAACCCGCCTATATTTGATATTCTTATATTTGTATTCAAACTGATATTTATTTGAATAAATACATATTTTGTGTTTACGGATAGATTTGGAAGGACTGAAGCTCGTCGTCGTGGTGAGGAATTGATTGGAATCCAAGAACTATTGCAGTTGCCTTCTCTGTTGGACTCTGTTAGAGAGAGAGAAACGAGGGAGGGGCAAGTGATGAAAGGGGTGATGTGGTGGCATTGAGGTAAAAATTATATATATTTTTTAATTCTTAAAATCAAAACGAGGTCGTTTCAGTTAAAACCAAATCATTTTGAATGTTAAATCACTCTGAATTGGACATGTCATCTTCAATTTTGGAGGAAATTGTTTGTCTGGACGCAATTAAGAAAAATTGAAAATTGAGAAATTCCTATAAAATTTGAAAATTAGGATTAAAACATGAATTTGATATAAGGTTTGGAATTTTTATGCTAAATTAATTAACAATATTCCATTAATTTTCATTTCAGTTCTTGTCGACACTAGAATATAGAGTATCATTAATTTTCAATTAAGTTTTTTTTTTTAATTTGAATCTTTCTATCTATCTATATATATATATTATATATACGAAAATAAATCTACGTAAAAAAAAATTATGTGGCACCCCTCATATTCCACCGTTCTTATTTATCTAAATTCTCAATTTTTTCGAATTTAAAATCAATATTTATCATATTTATATTCTATATTATATATAACATTGAAACATAATCTTAACAAAATCAAATCTTCAAATCAATACATCATATTTTAATATTATATATATATATATATATATATATTAAATATGGAAAGAAAATTCAAAAGTTTTCAATAATAATATAAATAAAAATTTCTAAATCTCAATCTTTTTCCATATAAATCAAATTCATAATTTCAATCTTAAATCAATTGTCATGCCCTTGTATACATATCATGATATAATATTAATTATTAATCAATTAATTATTACTATTAAATAGTAATCAATAAGACGTCTCAATCAAAATCCTCCTCGTTACCATTCTTTTTATTAGTGTTCTAGATTTACTAATTTTTAAACATATAAATTGGGAAAATCACAAGAAACGTAGTAAAAAAAACATAAATTCATTGTACATTTTAAAATTGTCTTATTTAATATAAATCATTCATCCCACATTGAATTTTCAATGAAACTCCACCTATTAAAAAATCTATAAATATATATATTCGAAATATAATTTCTAATCCTTTATACCACTTATTTGAATTGGCCAATAAATTAATTGGCCAAAAAATAATTTTACTTTTATTGAAAATTTAATTTGACTAATATATGCAATACACAAATTAATTAAATTTTCATCTATAAATTTTATTAATATATGCAATACTCAAAATCAAGGTGTATTTATTTTCATATAGCAATTGCGTTGATTAATCAATTTAATTTGGCCTATTAAGTTTTTTAAAAAGTGATCTTTCATAAAATGACACGTACATGTTCTTGATTATTTAAATAATTTATAAATTATAAATAAATTTAAATAATTAGTTAATAATATTATAGGGTTTATGGATGATAACAAATAGTACAATTACTTTTAATTAAATTTTGATTAGAACCCTGGTCGACGGGACTATTCTAAACTGTTACCTGACAAAGCTGTCGTTTGCACTTCGCGCAAATAAAATTTATATCTCTTATGCCCACAATAGGCGATAGCCAACGGTAAGCAGGATCGAACATAAGGGAATTAGTGTAGTCTCTCTTCCACGTAACCGGTGTCTCAACAAAGGGTTTTGGTCTGCACTCGCTTGTCTTGGTCAACAAGCAATGAAAACTATAATTGAAACTAAAAGTAGATTTGATCAATAACAAAAAGGACTTGGACTGGATTTCAAATCAGTGAATATTAATACTACACTCGATCATGGGCTCAATGATATTCAATCGCATACATTTACTATTCAATTTAAAGAGTAAATTAAGTCATGCCCTATGGTCGCGAAGTCACGACTAAGAATACTTTATCCTTATATCTATCCCTTTAAATTCGATTATGCTAGAGACACTCTAAGCAAAACCTCTTTCTTGAACAATACAACCACGAAGACCCTTCAGCAGTTGTCTTGCCCAAGAAATATTAATTTCTTTTAACCTAAATCAGCCAAGAGGTGCCTAAGGCACCAATTGCTCTCCAATAATTAATATCTATTCAGATACAAGAGACACTATCGTGTTGACCCCGACTCTATTGGTGATCTAAACGCCTTAACATATTGGTGATCAAACAATTATTATCTTGCCCAAATTTAATATTAAGCCCTAAGTATTTCAGGAATAAAAGCACACGTTCTAATTTAAACGCTTGGGCCTCACGAGTAATCAAAGTACTAATATTCACATCATCTAATCCAATCCAAGTATAAGATTAGCTAGACATTAAATTAAACGAAAGCAAAACAATAGAAATAAAAGAAATCATACTTGGAATTAAACTGAAAAAAATACTTATAGTATTCGGCAACAGCAGTAATGTCTTGGCCAGAACGCCAACAGAAAATAAACTAAAGTATAAATAGAAATTTAAAGCTTGCCCGTCGCACTTATTTTTCTTCCTCTCTAAACTCTCAAGAACAGAAATTAAAGATTGAATTCAAGGATTTTAAAGAAGAGAATGCGGCCATATATATAGGCGACGAGTAGAGGTAAGGTAGTTCCATTCATGGGCTGAACTCCTTCCTTCCAACAGCCTTGTTTCCTTCTTTGGCATAGCTTAGGACAACTTTCCTTCTCCTAGATGGATTAGACTTTGACTGGACCCCTACAAGATAAGGATGTAAGTTTCCTTTCTCATCTTCTTCCTTGGAGATGAAGTATGTCCGCTGCCTACGGCCACATTCCTTCTGTCTTGATCACGTCTATGTCAGTCTTGCCCTCGATGTGTGCAATTCTGTGCACTCTACTGCTTTGGCCAAAATGATATGGGGAGGTACTCCTTCACCTGTAGCTTGCTCAAGATACACCTTTTTATTCCCAGCTACAGACTTCACCCGTATCGATGGGATCAAGATTTCTAACCCTTAAACATACCAATGTTTAAGGATCATTAACACATAATAATTACCTTGTATCGAAGAGATTATAGTAGGAAGAGCTTCTCCTCCTCCTGCCAAGAAGGGGAAGGTTACCAAGGCTTCTAGAAGCAAGGTTCCCTTTATGTCTATCCAATAATTTTCCAATCAACTCGAAGTTCATCTTCTTGTGCCATTGACATCCATGGAAGGTTCCCACTGTGTGGCTCTGTTCTGCCATATGACCAACTCTTCCGAGAGGAACCAAGCCTCTGGATTCTTTACTGAAGTCCTCCACAATTCCATAGGGCATGCTTTGATCTAGGTTTGAATATTTTTCCAGCAGTTGCTTTCAGGTGTAAATTTTCATCTTTTTTTGGTAAAATGACTTACTTGTTTTCTTCTCAGGATGGCGCTTTCTTGGCCGAGGCTGAGGAAAAGAGAAAGGAAGACTCTACTGCCTCCTCCAAGGCAAAGAATGAAGAGATTACCAAACCCCTTCTCCAAATTTCCAATCTGGAGACTAAGTGCAAGAAGATGGAGGGCAGTCTTGCCAATGCTTAGGTGTAGATGGATTCCCTCAGCAAACTTCTCGCTAAGATTGAGGAAGAGAAGACTTTTCTAAAGAAAAATCAGGTGGAGAGTTTCGTCAGAGCTCGCCAAGAAGGATATGAGGGTGGCATCCAGGCTTGCCAGCAAGGACTTTTTCGCACGGCTGCAGGTCAAGCCTTCCTGAAGGAGCTGGCAGACGGGTTGGTTGAAGCGTACAAAGGAAGTGGCCAGTACTTGCGTGATCTGGGTCGTACCATTCTCCACTTTGTTCATCATGGAGCATCCAACCTTGCCGCACAGATGAGAGAGTCCTCCTACTCGGGAGAGGTGAACACAAAGGCTCTCATAGACAACCTTGAGCTCCCTTGGGCCGAATACCAGCTTCCCGTGGTGCAAGTCTGCACAAGGAAACTTTCCCTCAGCCTTATCCCTGATCCCTCCTTAACTGCTGACGAGCCCATATTTGGTGCTTTAGTCATGTGTGTTTTAGGTCTAGATCGGGTCTATTTTAGTGTCTTTTATGTCTGGGAGGACACTTGAGTTGGCAGGGCAAGGAAAGGTAGGAATTGGGCAAGTTTGGAGTCAAAACATGCAAAAAGAGTGAGAACTGGCGATACGATGCAATGACCATAGTATCCATGCTCGTGGCTCAAGCTATCGAGGGAATAATTCCAAATCAAGATGAAGAACTGCTCCACTTTCAGTGGTATAGTCAATCTAGAGGTAGTGTGTTTCGCTCCAAAAGACAAGGTGCAAAACTGGTCGTGGGCAAGAGATGGCAGAGAGATTGGGAAAGCAGAGAGCCCGTGAAGATGCAGCTGTTAGAGTCTAACAAGGAAACAAATTCCTTGCATCACAAGAATTGGATCAATGTTTCCTACTACAATAGCAACACATTTTTAGCGATAAGGAAGGAGATCTTTCCAACCTTATCCATTGTTCCGAACATGGAAGCAGTCGGCCCGTTCTCTAGAAGGCCCATTTGTGGGTTTGCCCTAATTTTTGTACTCTATAAATACATCCATGCATGCAAGGCGCAAGATACACTTTACACACTTTTACTTTTCCACACTCTTTATTTTCTACAATTCGATACACTTTTATTTTCTGCAATTTATGTTCTTAGATACAATTTACGTTTATTGTTAAGTCCCATCTAGGGCGAACATCTTTTGCTTATCATTATTAATTCAAGTATATTTTTCTTTATTTCTTTTGCTTTCATTATTTACCTTATGTCTAGCTAAGCCTTTAAATCCAGGTTTAGGATGGATGATATGATGTATAACTTGTAAATCTCGTGAGGTCTAAGTGTTCTTGATAGTTGTATATAAGTGTGTTCCCGAGGCATTGGGCAATGATTCCAAAGAAGTTCGGTGGTCACAGGTAACTCAGAAGGCCAACGAGCCCGGGGCACATACGGATTCCTACATTCCAGGTGGGTTATCAAGTGCTGCTAGTGCTTGCCTTACGTTCCTTGAGAGCAGAAAGAATGAGTTGTTAGTCTTGGCCTAGACCAGCAAAGATGTGTCAATGCTGGTGAATGTCGGATAGAGATCCTCGTTATCTCACCTGTGCCGGAGTGGGCCCATCTAGAACCAAATGCTGCTTGACCAACATGCGCTCGATAAGGTGTTATACCCGGAACTTGTGGGCAAGTAAGAGGATTGGCTAGGATGTCCATATCAAGACTTAAACATAAAGATGGAGCTGGGCGGGCTATGTAGCGTATGTGGCGACGTGACAATGGGGACCCTGCATAGTTTTAGCCTATAACCACTGACACACTTACGCAACAAATATCTTTGAACCAATGATTGAGTCAAAGTTATACTCATTGATTCGAAACCTAAATCTGGATTGTTTTTATTATTGATCTTTTAGCTTGTCAAGTTACAGTTATTTACTTTCAGCAGTTTGTCAAATGTGATAGTGACAGATGCCCAAGGCTATAGTAGATAGATACTGAACACAACCTTTTTGTGTCCCAACTAGAGATTATCGCGAGCAACTCCCTGTGGGATCGACCCTGTACTTGCCAACTAACTGTTCCTAAGGGTAGGCATAGGAGTGAAATACAAATTATATTTTGTCGCAGCTTAAACGACGACTGCGTCAACTGCCATGGAAAATCCCTTCTATAATCTTACTCCTGCAAATACTTCTAGCTCTGCTCTAGAAGAGTTGCCAGCAATTGAAAACACTTCCTTGCCCGATGTCACTACTCCTCCACCTGAGAAGGTTACCTCAGAAGTAGGATTCCTTTCCCTTCAAAAGAAGTAGAAAGGAGAGAAAGATGGAGCTGAAGTAGGAGACCAGACTGCGAACAACTCTGCCTCAGAGTAGAAGCCAGAAGGTGAAGTGTCTGAGAACCCCTCTGCGTAGGGTGAATTCTTGTAATTTCTAATACAATGGTGTTTGCTACAATGGCTTTCTAGCTGCTTTTATTTCTGTTTTTACTACATTGGCTTCTTAGCCTTTATTTCTTTTTACTTGAACAACTTATGGCCCGTGAGCCTTTATGCCTATCATGCTTTTGATCATTTGCTCTGAAAAATTTCTTGTCATTACTCTTATACTTTGCTTTTTTTTTTGCATTCTGCATGCTCTTTGATATGTTTATATATGTATTCTCTTCTACCCCCCTTATTTTTCTGAAAAAGTAGGAGTTTGTCAAATGGATAATTGTTCAAAATACTCATTCTGGGTAATAGTTGTATTCGGGCAAGATTGTATGTCTACAATCTTGTTCAACCTGTAGCATAAGGGCATTGATGCCATCCAAATGCCGATTTCCAGTAGCGCATGTAGCTACTGTCGGCCAAGGTTGTCTGCCAACAACCTTTCTCATCCTAATTTTCTCATGTAGCTACTGTTGGGCCAAGGTTTCCTGCCAACAACCTTGCTCACTCTAATTTTCCAGTAGCGCATGTAGCTACTGTCGGCCCAAGGTTGTCTGTCGACAACCTTGCTCACCCTAATTTTTCAGTAACACATGTAGGTACTGTTGGGCCAAGGTTATCTGCCGACAACCTTGCTCACCCTTGGAACGCTCTGGTTCCCCATGGGCAAGGTTGCTCATCAGCAACCTTGAACCTATTTCCAGGTACTAAGGTTTATGTAGTCCTAAACTTCAAAAGGAGCTGCACCATATTTGCGTTCAAAAAATCCGATTTGTATGTACAGGTAAAAAAGCAACATTTGCACATCGGGTAGGAATGAGTCATCTACGAGTGGTTATAAAAAAGTAAGGGTTATCTTCCCCTACACATAGTACTTCTTCAGCTTGCTAATATTCCATGGGCGAGACAAAACTTCCCCTTTGGCGTCAATCAATTCGTAGGCTCCGCCAGCCAGGACTTCTGCGACCTTGTAAGGTACTTCCCAATTGGGCTCAAACTTTTTAGTTGGCTTCAAGGCATCAACCCTTCTCAATACGAGGTCTTCATTGCCAAACCGACAAACTCGTATCTTCTTTTTGTACGAATTACGTATTTGCTCTCCACTCTGTCCTTAAACGAGCTTTTTCTCTTTCTTCTTCCACAAGATCCAACTCTTCTCTCCGGAACTATTGGTTCTTATCCTCATCATAGAATCGGACCCGATGACTTTCTGAAATCACTTCTGCGGGTACCACCGCTGAAGATCTATATACAAGATTGAAAGGAGTTTCATTGGTAGCCCTTTAAGGGTTAGTGCCATAAGCCCACAATACCGAATCAAGCTCATTTGCCCACAAGCCACGCTTGTCATCCAACCTTGTCTTGATGTCATTGACAATTGTTCTGTTGGTAACTTCCACTTGGGTATTCGTTTTCGGATGCGCGACTGCTGCGAATCTTTGCTTAATCTTCAACTTTGAGCGCCATTCTATGGTTCCTTGACTAATGAACTAGGACAATGCAATGAACTGGGCACCGTTGTCCTATACCAAGACTCGAGGCACTCCATATCGAAAACATATGTTTTTCCACAAGAATTTTATGATCGTTGCGTCATCAACCTTGCTAACAGGTTCAGCTTCCACCTATTTGGAGAAGTAGTCTATAGCTACTATGAGGTGGGTCATTCCTCCTTGTGCTGTGGGCAGCTTTCCCACCAGATCAATTCCCCACTTGTCAAAGGGACAAGAAGCGTAAATGACCCCCAATTCCTCAGCAGGAAGATAGATTAAAGGCCCATGTATTTGACATTGGGAACACTTCTTGACAAACTCCTTGGCATCCTTGCAGATGTTAGGCTAATAGAATCCTGCCTGCAACACTTTCTGAGCAATGTCCCTTGCTCCAGTGTGGCCCTCTCCGTTTCCCGAGTGGAATTCTTGCAAAACACTTGTGCCTTCCACCTCTGATATGCACTTCAAATAGGGGTAAATCGTGGCACTTTTGTATAGATGATTCCCAATCATGCAGAAGTGAGCATAGGGAGCTTGTTTGGATGCAAGGGAACCTTCTATGCGTCTTCCTGTCATAAAGAAATGTATGATATGAACTCTCCAATCCCTGATTTCCTCAATAGCTCCTATATCCAAGGCAACGACCCTCTCCTCCTCTTCGAGATATATAATTGGGCCGTCAATTTCTTTTTCTACAGAACTGTCCAATCTTGCTAATTTGTCAGCCCGAGTATTTTTCTCTCGGGGAATTTGTTCCATTCAAAATTCAGTGAATTTTACCTTCAATTGTATCACTTTTGCTACGTAGTTGGTCATTATTTCTTCTTTGGCCAGGTAGGTTCCTTCTGTCTGGGACACAACTAATTGGGAGTCTTCTTAGCTCCCAACCCTTCTATAATCTGCATGGCTCGCACTAATGCTTCATATTCAGCTTCATTGTTCGAAGCTTTGAATCCCAACTAGATCGAGACTTGCACTTCGTCTAAGCTGGGAGGAATGATCAATATTCCTACACCACATCCTTCCTTAGTAACAGAACCATCCACGTAAGCCTTCCATTCAGCCAGTTCTGAACTTCGAGGGGTTTCCTGAATGAAATATGTCAAGGCTTGAGCTTTTATTATTGGTCGTGGTTCAAATTTGATATCGTATTCTTCCACCTCCACAGCCCATTTTACCATTCTTCCCAATAAATCGGGTCTGCTGAGAATGTTCCTGAATGGAAAGGTTGTCCTTATAACCACTTTGTGCGCAAGAAAATAAGGATGTAACTTTTGAGCAGAGGTCATCACCGCCAGGGCTGCTTTCTCCATTTCTGAATAATTCGCTTCAGGGCCTTGAATCATTTTACTGGTGTAATAGATGGGTTTTTGTTCACCACCTTCCTCCCGTATCAACACTGAACTCAGCGATTCCTTTCCCACCGAGAAGTATAGATAAAGGGTTTCTCCTATTAAGGGCTTTGTGAGAAAGAGCAATGTAGTCAGATGTTCCTTTAAAGCATTAAAAGTTGTTTGGCACTCTTCCGTCCACTCAAAATTATTACATTTCCTCAAGATTTTGAAGAAAGGTAAGCTCATCTCGGCTGAGCGAGAAATAAACCGGCTTAGTGCAGTAATCTTGCCATTGAGTCTTTGAATTTCATTCAAGTTGTGTGGAGCTTGCATCTCCTGCACCGCGACAATCTTTGCCGGATTCACTTCAATACCCCTGGGAGTGACAACGTAACTCAGGATTTTCCAGATTGTACTCCAAAAGCACACTTAGCAGGATTCAATCGAATATTGTTGTTCCTAATCACTCCAAAGACTTTTTCCAAGTCTGTTGCGTAGTCGACAACTTTGAAGATTTTGACTAGCATATCGTTGACATAAACTTCCATGATTCTTCCAATTTGCTCCCGGAAAATCAAATCCACCATCCTCTGGTAGGTTGCCCCCGCATTCTTCGAACCAAAATGCATTTTCTTGAAGCCAAATGTTACTCCTCCAACAATGAAGCAAGCTTTCCGAATATCCTTTGGATTCATCAAGATTTGATGACATCCTTGGTAAGCATCCATCATTGATAGAAATTCACACCCAGAAGTGGAATCCACCAACTGATCGATTCTGGGTAGTGGGTAGTAATCCATTTGGCATGCTTTATTCAAATCCCGGAAGTCTATACACATTCATCATTTTCCCCCTCCTTTGGGTACCATGACTGCGTTGGCAATCCATTCAGGGTATTGTACTCTTACGATATGCCCAACTTTGAGAAACTTTTCCACTTCAACCATGATAATCTTGTCCTTCTCCGAATCAAATCTTCTCAACTTTTGCTTGACGGGGCGGACAACTAGATCCACATTCAAATGATGTATAGCAATTTTAGGATCAATGCCTTTTAAATAATCTGTGCTGAAAGCAAACAAATCACTGTTCCTCTCCGTAGGCAAGCTACCACTACCTCAACATCCACATGCGCCATCTGAGTTTCTATTTGAGTAGTATAACCTTTTTTATTAGGGTAGAGTTCCACTGGCATAAGTTCCTCTCTGGGAGACATTTGCATCTCCGGGTATGTTTCTTTCATTTCCATTTATTTCATCTTCTTTCTAGCGGAGTCTCCTAGTCTCCCATTGGGTTGCTTGGCAGCCTTGCCAGATACCTTGACTTCTTTAACATAGCACGCTCTGGAAGCATCTTGCTCTCCGGCTAACTCTCCCACTCTATCTTTTACAGGAAACTTCAATTTCATCTGGAAAGTGGACACTACTGCCTGGAATTCATTGAGGGCAGGTCAGCCTAAAATCATTGTAAACACAAAATATTATATTTATTCAAATAAATATAAGGTTGTATACAAATATAAGAATTTTAAAATATATATGGGTTCAATCTCTATTTGATTCTCCGATTCTTCTCTTCACTTTGACCCTCGAACTTCAAGCAGCCCTTGAGATTTGTTATAGAAGTATGTCTCCTAAATCTCCTTGGACTTGATAGTCTTTGAGATTTGATAAGAAGTATGCCTCCTTGATCTCTTTGGACTTTATCTTCAAGCTTTATAACGTTGAATATGGATGACTTTCGCCTTGCTTCGACATAAACGTTGAGCTTTGATTTGATCATTTTGACTTGATGACGTTGACTTGAGCTTTGAAGTTGATAGTGTTGACTTGAGCTTTGGGGTTGATGGCGTTGATACGGAGAACGTTCGCCTTGTTTCCAAAGTAACGTTGAGCGTCGAGCTTTATAACGTTGACTTGGAGGACTTCCGCCTTGTTTCTGGATCAAACGCTACTTGAGATATTTCCGACGAAGAATGCGTTGCTTCCCATGAAGAACACATTAAATCTTGCCGGGACACCTTGAATATTGAGAGAGAAATCTTAGAGAATTTCTCTCTTTAATTTTTTAGCTCTTGAAGATGATTTTTAGGTGTGATTTGAAGTTGTGTAAAGACCTCTATTTATAGTTGTAGGAATAGAGAAGTTGAGTGAGCTTTGGACTCCATCATGGGCTCTAAGGGCTTAGGTGGCGCAATTTGATTGGCTCTTTGAATATTTATATATATCTTTTACTTGTTTTCAAAGTAATAGATATTTATCACCATATAAAGATATATTTACCAATTAAATAACTTATTTAACATGGATATCATAAGATTCCATAATAAAATAAGATATTAAAATTTCGATCTCTACAAATGCTCCCTCGAGACTTGTTCATGACAATTTGTCGTGAAAATGAATGAGTCTCGATAAATTTGAATTTGCTAGAAAGTTTATACTCGTTTCAAGGGGTTCTTGGATTTGATATAAAGTTTTTACTCGTTTCAAGGAGTTTTGAATATGTAAGAAAGTTTATACTCGTTTCAAGGAGTCTTGAATTTGATAGAAAGTTTAAATTCGTTTCAAGGAGTTTTGAATTTGATAGAAAGTTTAAACTCGTTTTAAGGAGTCTTGAATTTGGACTTGATTTTAGATAGTTTATGCTCGTATCAAAGAGCTTTACGTACTTGTAAACTTTTTATACTCGTGCTTAAGAGTTTATAGACCTTTTAAACTCGTGTCAATGAGTCTTCACTTTATTTGAATTTGTAAACATTTTATAATCGTGTTAAGGAGTCTTTGACTTGGACGATTCTTCAAAGAATTTGATTATAGTTTTAAGGAGAGAATTTGATTATGTCTTCGACGCCTCTGATTCCTCTTCTGACTTTTGGAACATTCCCCCTCGGTTGATGTCCCAACCGATGGAACATTCTGTCCTTCATCTACTGTTCCTTTTCCCTTCTCAGTTGTGGTAGTATAGGTCGGTTGAGCTTGCTGAGAAACGAAGGTTGAAATATTTTGTGTGGACTTAGGTTCCACTGTGTTCGGTTCATCAGCTTTAACCTCGACAGCTTTGATGAAGGTTGCTGGAGGAATTCCACTATCTTTAATCACATCATAACCGAGTCCTGACACGTCATCCATCTGTCTGCTGTAACTGATAAGATTCTCTATGATCTTGGATGACTGATATAGCTTGATTAGATTGTCCTTCTCAGTTTGCAACTCCTTGAGGAGGACAGTTATCTGCTCGGTTTGTCCATCTGACTTCTTTATCAGCTGCTCGATCTGAGCCTCTTGATTTTTCAACTGATCTTGTTGTTCCTTGATCTGCTTTGTCAACTCTTTATCAGTTGGAGCCTTAGCCTCATTCAGTTGACTCTTGAGATTCTCAATCTCCTCGGTTTGGCTCTTGATCAGATCGTCCTTTTCGGTTAAGGAATCTTCAAGTTTGGCGAACTGAGCTTGAAGACTCTTAAACTCAACCGATTGGTGATGCAGCTCCTCACTGAGTTCTTGAAAATCACTCCAGGAGGGTTCCAACTCATCGTCCAGTGATTCCTGCATGTTAGAAATATTTGAAGAAATTAAATTAGCAGGATTAGAGTGTACCTCAGTATCATCCTGGTCGGTTCCAAGAGCCATGAGGCATTGATCCTGACTGGTAGAGCTGTTGGTGGAAGTCAGTTCATCCTTATCTTCAGTGTCAGTGAAGATGTCCATGTCGTCAGCTGCTTCTTCTGCAACCATGGCCTTGTTCTTTCCAGCTTGTTTGGCCCTTAACGCATCTCTCTCTTTCTTCGATAGATCTGGACAGTCAGCCTTGAAGTGACCTTCCTTCCCGCATTCAAAGCAACCTTTGGTGACAGGCTTTGAACTGTCTCGAGTTCGGTTTGATTTGTAGAATCGTTTGTATTTCCCGAACCGAGTGTCCATGTCGGCTAGTTTCTTTGACAAGGCTGCAATGTTCTGTTGCAGTTCCTCTCTGCTTGGCTCCTTTGCAGTCGTGTCAGCCGATCTGGTTGGCCTCGATGTTCTCGATTTTGAGTAGTCAGCTCGGAGAGCAACTGACTTTGAGGCTGAACCAACATCCTCAAGTCGACTCGTCTGAACCGAGGACTGAGATCTTCTTCGGTTCACCTTATACTCATTTCCCTTTAAGATTAAGAACAATCTTTCAGTTCCCATTTCACCAAGGTCAGCTTGGCTCTCGTGGATATTGGTGAAAGTATCCCACTCAGCCGGTAGAGCTTGTAACACTTTGAGATTGATTTCTCTTAGTGTGTATTTTCCTCTTCGGATGGACTGGATTCTTCTGAGGATGTCCATAAACCGGAGCTCTAGCTGATCAATTGTTTCATCTGTCTTCAGACAAAAATTGTCGAAGTCTTGGCATGCATGTGAGAATTTGTTCTCCTTCGTCTCATCACTTCCTTCACTCAGCGATGCCAGGATGTCCCACATCTCTTTTGCAGTCTCAGACTCCTCTATCCAAGGCAGATAATCTTGTCCAATTGTTGACATTATTGTGCTCTGAGCCCAGATGTCTAACTGGCTTACCTTGGCTTCCTCTGGAGTGTAGTCTTCCGGCTGCTTCTCCACAAACTCCACAACTGTATCCCCATCGTTGGGATTTGTAGGAGTGCGAGCTATTCTTTCTTTGATGATGATCGGTCCAGAAGAAAGAACTTGTTGCATCCTATGATGCTTCGACAGTAAGATTTTCTTCATCCGTGTCCTCCAGGATGTATAATTTACAACCGAGAACATTACCACGATCTTATCCTTGACGTCCATCTGCACACAACAACAGAGCAAATATGCACTAGCGTGAAAAAGATCTGTTCAGTTGACCACTGAAGAAACTTTCTCGAATTCACACCTTGTGAAACAGAGTCAGTAGTCTTTTGAACCACTGCTCTGATACCACTTGATGGTCCCGAAATGAGTTACTGGTGTATGGGGGGGGGGGGGGAATACACCAGTTAGGATTTTAAAACTTAACCCTGAAAATTACTTCAACCGAGTAAAAAGACTCAGTTGGAATCTCACAGCTGAGTAAGCAACCTGAGCTGGAAGAGTGAGGCTGTGCGGAATGTGGTGGAAAATAAACTCGTAAAACAACTCACGCTTTTATGCTCAGTTGGTCAAAAACCAAAACAGTTGAGAATGTGCAAAAGAGGTTTGTATGCTGGTTGGTCAGACAGTTAAGAATGCAAGAAATAACTGAATAAAGAAAAACACTAGCACACAGAGATTTAACGTGGTTCGGAGATAACCCTCCTACGTCCACGGGGAGTTATGAGTCCACACAACTCTGTCCAAGTTCTTCTGGACAAACCACTCAGCTTACGCGGGCTGAGCAACCGTTATAGATAAGTTTGCGGGTACTTATCAACCTTACAGTTTAGTTTATGGGTACTAAACGACCTAACTACTCAGTTGCAGGAAGAGTAGGATCCTAAACCTTTTCAGGTGAAAGAAAAATATGTTTCCAACTAAAAGCTCGAACGGGATGTGAGCTATGATCTAACTCTCTATGAACTCTCACTAAGTGATGTTCTCAAGGTTCGATCTAAAGACACAAAACTAACTAACGCTAGAACTCTCAACAAGTGATGTTCTAAGAGATTAACTTCAGTTCAGCTCGTGAAGAATATTGCTCTTTCTTTTGCTCTCTAGTTTCTTCTCGCGTGTGTGTCTTGTGTCTTCTTCGAATGAATGAAGGCCTCTATTTATAGGCGGAGAGTATCAACTAGCCGTTGGAGGAGCGGTTGATCTCTGTTCTTTGAAAGCGATGACTTGTCTCTGATCTCTGCAGACTTTCCCGATATGGCATCTGTGCTCTTCTGCTTTCCATCTGAGATAGCCTTGTGTTGGGTCAAATGGGGTAATGACTGAACGGTCAAACCCTCACGTGACTTCCTTTTTGAAATTTAAATCTTAACAACAGACTTCCAACAAGGAGTGGTCGGTTAAGAATTTTGATCTTCAGCTAGCTTGTTCTTCAGCCGATATTCTATCTGATAACTAACAGTTGAACTCTCAGCTGACTTTGTCTTCAAGCTGTTGATCTTCTTGGTTGAGTTCTACAACTGATGTTCTGAAACTGAACACTCAGTTGTCTTCCTTGTATCTGGTCAGTTGGGTTCGAACGCTCAGATGGCTTTCTTTCATTTGATGTTCTCTTCCCCTTTACTGCTTCTCATCTGATGAACGCTCAGTTGTTTTCCTTACAACTGATGTTCTATCTCTTGAATGTGACTTCCCCCTTTTTGCATTTTGAAGAAGTGAACGCTCAGTTGTCTTTCTTACAACTAATGTTCTGTCCGAGTGATGCCTTGTTGTCATCTTCAGCTGGAGACCTGTAAAGATAAAATCTTGACAATGCTCAAACAGCGAGCCTATCTACTAACAATAGGTTCTGGCAATGTCTACTCGGTTGGGGTCAGTTGGTTTTGGAATTCATCAAAACTCTTACTAATAAATTTCCCAACACTTGGGAAGTCTCCTAACCGACTTTGGAAGGGGAAACTTCTCTACTTTAGTTGATGTGATAGGTCGGTACCGACATATTTCTAGGATATTTATGCCTCAAGAAGACAAATCCGTACTGTATTTTAGACCAGCTATCGATAAAGTATAAATGGGGAAGATTACCAAGAGGTAAACTCTTGGTAATCTTCCGCAAGAGCAAGATTCCAAGATGCCGGACATACTTCCCCCACTACTTTGAGTATTGGGGCAAGGTTGTTATCCAAGTAGGAGAATACTGGGGTATTAGAACAAGGTTGCCGTCTGGCAACCATGACGTACGGAAGGTGTCCCATCACCTATGCCCATATTGAATCGTCTCGTTGTCCAATCCATAAAAGCAGTTTTCCGTCAGATTATGCCCACAATCGCACCTATTTTGCCCTGCACCCATTCCTCCATCTTATGTCCTCCTAGAAACAAAAAGACTCGAAAACGACACACAAGACACAATAAAAGGACACGAAAAATGAACACAATTATGAGTTCATCAGAACCGTGGGCGTAGACGGGATGATTCCAAACCGGCCGTTCATTTAACATCACCATCAATTTTATTGACAATCTTTAATAAAGGAAAATGACTCTTAAGCTAAATCTTTTAGCTTTTTAGGAAGAGAAAGAGACAAGAGAAGGAGGGGGTGGTGAGAGAGAGAGAAGAAAGATAGATAGCAAATAATATTATAGAGGTTAATGACGCAGAACGAATAGTACAATTAGTTTGTAATCAATTTGAATTAGAATCGTGGTCGACGGGATAATTACGACCTGGAACTATGGTGTTTGACAGATTGTTTCCAAAAATATGGTTCAACTTTTATTTTATTTTTAAATTATGCTAAATATTTTCACAATAAAAAAAAAATTCTATTACCATTATCTAATACATTTGATAATCTTCTTAAATACTAATAAATTTTCATCGATTTTTCGACGGATTATACGCTAATTTATTTTTAAATCATTACAATTTTGCTTGTAGTAGCTTAGAAATGAAAAATTGACTGTAAAAATGAAAATAATCACATTTTTCTTTTAGGGTTTTGCTTACTCAATTAGGATATATTTTCATTTTCAAAACTGATATTACTATTTTTAACTTATATGACCTGACACAGTGTATTCAAATATCACTATAATTAAATATTGCATGATATGATTATTATTTCGATGCTTTTTCTGCAACATACGCCCTGCAAACTAGACCCGAGGGTTGCTCTTAAATCCAGCCCTCGAAATTGATTCGCCGCCTCCAACCGGCGCCTTCATCATCCCCGAACCGCTGCCGCCACCGCTTTTAGCACCCCTGCCTCCACCACTTTTTCCTCCTCCACCGCCGACACAGCCTCCGCCTTTTCCACCAGTACCGCCACCACCTTTTCCTCCCATTTTATGATATATGAATATTTGTAGTAGTAGAATATAAAATGTGCCTCTCCCATTAGAGATTACAAGAGGGAGCGTTTTAATCGATGAGAACTAATTTAATTTGAGACCCTGGAGTTAAAGTTAAATTTAGAATTAACGACTGTACATAATTGATCACTAGAATTTTAATTTGCATGCATCCAATTGCTAAAGTACCAAGTCGTCCCTTCATCTTCTTAAATTACTACCATTACACTTACACTCGATGAAGTAGGAGGTTGCAAGATATTAAATAAAGTCAATTACTTGATCGCCATCAAATTGTTACTACGCAAAGTCCCATGTGGGATTTCATTTCGGGAGAAGAAGGGTTTTTAGGGGGGAACACAGTGATATTTATTTTATCAAATCAAAAGACGGTAACATTATTCCTCGGTAAAGAGCGATTCTTATTGTGAACAAGATATCGAACATCCTTTAACAAATATTATCAAAAAAAAAATTCGATTTTTTTTTCTGGAAGAAAACCTCCTACTTCATCGAGTGTAAGTGTAAAAGAAATATTTTCTCCCATTCTGAATGAAAAGGAGAAATGGTGGAATTGAAATGAAAATTTTAATAAAAATAAATTGAAAAAGTGAAATTTTTGTTTATACTTCAATTCTACTTTAAATGGAGAGATAAAAAAAAATAAACGCATCCTAATAAGATAAATATTATTTTCCACACAAAAAATATTAATTTATATAATTATACTAAAATAAAGGAGCTGAAAGTTTTTTTCCGCTTAAACTCTAATAATTAATTTTATGCTTTAATTAATTAATTTTCACTATTTTTTTATTATCTATTAATTATACTAAAATAAAGTAGCTAATAAAAATTTCACCTCCAAAATTGTACTCCTTCCTATCCTTTTTCTTTTACGTTTTAGAATTTTAATTTTTTTTACTTAATCATTATCGTTTTACAAAATTTTATTCATCTTACCCTTTTTAAGTTCATCTCTCATTCATTACTTCAAAATGACTTTCCATTTCATATGTCTTTTCAGATCTATTTATATTTTGTTAATTTTCTCCATCCTACTATATACTTTGTAATTTCAATTTTTTAGTTTTTTTTTTTTTTTAATTTAGTGGCTTCGTGATTCTTTTTTTAAATTTTTGGTTCCACAAGGAAACTCACAAGTCAAAAGATATCCTTGTTATTATTTTTTATTTTCAGAGTGATCCGTAGAGTGGAAGATGAAGAGTGCATCTTGTTATCCATCAAATAAGACTTGTATTATTAATAATAGATTATCATTAAATAAGGTTATATTGGGTATAAATTTTTTTTCTTAATAAGTGTGTTGGAGCTTAGGATGACAAATAAAAAGAATAGGAGGGAGTAGTAATTGCTAAATCTTATCTCTTCTTTAATTTATTTCATTTATTTTATTATCAATTAATATTATTAATTAATTTTCGTTAACCCCATTAATACTAAACAAATTAAAATCATATTAAGTCAAAAACTAAGCAAATTATTTCATATGACCCGTCATTATACAAATCAGTAGTAAGCAAATCATTAAATGACAAATAGAATTTTATTTCACCATCAATTTTGTAGACTCTTTAGTTTTCTAATTTTTTTTGTCATATTGTATAATATTTTGAGACTATTTATGGAATTGTAGTGCCACAATACATATATAAATATTATTTTTATATTGTCATTTCTTGTGCTTTTATGCTTTTTTCTTCGGTTTCTTATCCCATTTCATATACTAATATGTGAGGATTTATTGGTGGTACTATTTTATGTTGTTTTGTAGGTAAACTCATCGATACAGAATTCATTGAAAGATTTTGGAGGGAAGGTTTGGTCGTAATATATTCATGGTAAATTAAATAGCTAACAATAAAATTGATACAAATTTGATAAATAGATCTTGAGAAGTTTTATATATATAGATTTTTCTATTGTGTGTTTGATTTTCTTTTTCTATTGATAGAGAAGAATATTGGTGAGGAAAAGAAGTCATATGAACTATGAAAAACGAGAAACGGTGTGATAAAATTTTATGGTTTCTGCCTCTTTATCGCATTTTCATTTTGTCTTTTTCTTCTTCAATAAATATATAGTCTTATGTTTTATGTGGCTAAATTTTGATTGATTATTCATGATATGCTCATTCAATTTTGGACACACTGTGGCCGACACAAGTTAAAAAAAGGTTATATAGTGTTTGAAAAAGATCTTTTTTAATCGGGGAATCATAAATCCCTAAGACTATCTGCATCCCTTGGAGACCATTAGGGTGCTCCAAGGGGTGCTCCAAGGGGTAGAGCACCCTTAGAGACCTCTACCCCTGCATCTCAAGGGTGCTCCAAGGGTGCTCCAGCACAATATTAAATAATTCTCCATTTTCATTTAATTAATTCATAAAATTCCATTAATAAAAATAACATTACATTAATTCAAATAAAAATAACATTACATTAATTCAAATAAAAAAAATTACATTAATTAAAATACAGTAATTAATAAAAATTTAAAAAAAATTAAAAAAATACAAATAAAACCACCATATTATTTTTCTCCCTCTACCAAACAAAAAAAATTACAAAAAAAAAAAATCTTTTTCTCTCTCCTACTTCTTCTTCTTTCTCCCTACTTCTTCTTTCTCCCCCAAACCCAGCTCTCTCCACCACCACCACCACCCTTCTCCCCTCCTTCCCCCACCACCTCGGCTCTCTCTCACCTCGGCTTCCCCTCCCGGAGAAATATGATTATTTTCATTTTTATGGTTTACTTTTCTTCTTTAATGCGTGTAATCGGAATGTCACATATTAAAATTTCCCTTTCAAGTATCAAAGTGCTCATTTATTCGAATTTGTGTTCATAATGAATGAAGAAGTAAATATTATGTATGAATCCAAAAAAAACTGTCATTTAATTAAATTTATTAAAAAAATTATACTTACATGGATTAAATAGCAGTACAGTTGCGGCCCATAAAATAATACTCTCTAAGCCTTTCATAAAAAGAAAAGGGAAACTCTTTACTATGAAAAACTCTTTACTAGTCATTTTGGGCCGAGAATTGGGTTAATAGAATATTGCCCAAAATGTTTAACAAAACAATTAATAATAATAGACGTAAAGGGGCATTCCGAGAATTGAACTCGGGACCTCTCGCACCCTAAGCGAGAATCATACCACTAGACCAAATGCCCTACGCTGCATGCGAGATGAATCCAGTATACTTTTAGCACTTTAGTATATGTAAAATCCTCAAATTTAAAGTTGCTTCAAGTATTCTATAGTATCGTGGAGTTGCTTTAAATTAGTACCAATTATTCTATGATTTTACAAAAACAAAATAAGAATCTCAAAACTGATCAACTTACATTGAATAAAACTAACTAACTTCTGTACTGATGCAGATTTTTGTTGATGTAACTTTAAAGAATCTAATCTCAAATCAATAAAAGTAATCCACCCCATAATATCAGAACTTTTCATTTGGTTTAAATGAATCCAACCCAAATTAATCCAAAGTTTTAATTTATTAAAAATGCACAAGGTGCTATACTTATGAGCATTCGAACTACTTCACAAGTACATATATGAGCTAGTATGTCACGTATATCTCATGTACACTATCTTTTATCATGATATGTATTTTCATACTATGTTTATCGCATAAACTATTAATAAGTGACAAAGTTTTTACTTTATACATGAAAATACAAAATACGCATTATATACGAATAAACAAACTTTAATATGTGGGACAAATTAATAATGGTGAAAATTGACATTTGATATATTTGAATACAATGCTAATATGTGACGATGATATTGTAGTATTATTTTGGTAGATCAGATTTGGAAATGGAATTATGTAATGTGGTGGTCAAAACAAGCGTCCTTGTTAAAAACCCATTCAAAACAATAAAATAAAATAAGTCCAAACTCATCAACCAAAAATATAATTAAAAGGCACCAAATAACACGGGTTTGATTTTTCTTACTTAAATTTAATATTACAAACCTTCTAAAATTTTCTAATCCCAATTTTCAAGACTTATGTATATTGTGACAATTCATCCTAAAAACGAATGACGATCCCACAAATCACGCACCGCGTCCGCGTCTAACAGAAACAGTAAAACTAGAACAACAAAAAAAATATGAAAAAATATTATTCTACCCTAAACTAGAAAAAAGAAAAAAGAAAAAAAAAGAAATGAGACTCGACTCGAGTATAATTTATCTAGAAAAAACCGGCTCTTCTAGAATGGTATCCAATCCCGGCCGCTTCGACCGGCAAACTGATAGCCTATACTGATACTCCAGCGCCAATCCTTCCAAATTCAATCCCGTCCGTCCATTCTCGCTCGAGCTATCACCAGGAAACGACGCCGTTCCCGCCGCCGCCTCTGGAGATATTCTGACGGCGCTACCGCCGGTTATACGCTTTGGCGCGGAGCTCGCCGCCATCAGGAAGACGGCGACGTCAGCCGCGGTGACGATCGAGCTCGATCTCCTTATCGGAAACATGACGTAGAGATTCCCGAACTCCAGGTCCTCGTCCGCCGCCAGCGGCGAGAATCGTCTGTTGATTGATAGCGATTTGGAGTTGACGACGAAGAAATTCGGCGCCTCCAGCATGAGCTCCGCCGCCTTGACCGGCTGGCGGAACTGTCGGACCTCGCCGCTGGGGAGAATTACCCTCGCAGATTTAGGACTCCTCAGCTTGGGAGCGACGAACGCGCAGGATGCGTAATTCCCCATGATTGCTGTGAAATTAAGCCTCTCTCTCTCTCTCTCTCTCTCTCTCTATTGTAGTATTTGTATTGTATGTGTAAAAACTCAGGTTCGGAGAGGGGAAGTGGAATTTGCGTGTGTTTATAGTCGGAGTTTTGGTATGGTGGTGGTGGTAAACTATAATGATATAAAATAAAATGATTGTTTGTTTATTTAGGAAATTATTTTATAGGAAAATAGTGGGTGTTCACACGTGTGGATAAATTAGGTATGATAGGGGTAAAAAAGGGAAGGACAAAATGATGTGGGGGCAGACAGTTGTGGACCGCGATAAGTTGACACGAGCTGAGTCCTCACGCGGAGTCTGAGTCTGAGTTTGAGTTCGGCGAGAAATGGAAGGAGGCTACCGCTTTCTTCGTCACGCCTGCTTTCGCCGCTAATTCCTCTGCTCTATCATTGCATTATCCTCATCTCCTACAATATTCGAGTTTCATCCGACTATATATGTAACCAAAATGTGATAATGTCTTCATTTTTAATACTCCATATTTTAATTGTTAGTATTATCTTATTGGCATTATGTATGTAGGTTAAATTAAAAATAGTATTATTACATTAGCTTAAAAAGTAATATAGATTTTTGAAAAAAGAAAATATACTCTATTTGAAAAATTTAAACTCTAAGAAAAAATATGATTATTTTTATTTTTTATAATTAATTTTTCTTTTTTTTTACGTATGTGTCCGGCCATAATGTGTTCGAATAAAATTATTGATTATAAATATAAGTTAAATTGACAAATAAAACACAAACAATTAGCAAATGTGTGAGACTCCTTACCAACATTAGATCCTCTAAATTATTCCTAAATTTTCTGTTGATGATTCGTCGATCATACAGAATATATTTTGGTTTATGATGTTGAAGTCTTCGCTTTCCTCAAATATGACTATGTCCGTCATTGTCATTGTCATTGTCATATATATATATATATATATATAGGGATATATTATGATGAAAATGATCTTTAAAGTGAGAAATAAGAATAAATTTAGACTACACATCTCAAAAAAAGAACGGGCGCGTGTAGCTCACACGCCAAAATTTTTTTTTTGGGCGATTTTTTATTAAAACACGGTGCATCTAGATACACTGTGTGGTGCATCTGGTTATACATTGTGGTGCATGTCCGATTTTTTTGTTTTTCAATTTTTTGTTTTTCAGTTTTTTTTTTTTTAAGATTTTTTATCTCGGCTCCGCCTTCGGCTTCGATTTTACGGCTCCGCCTTCACTCCGATTACTAATATAAGGATAATCGTCGGGCAACAATTTGGATTTTTTGACTCGCTCGAATCTTCACCAAAGAAGAAGCGGCAAACCAAAAGATATTTTCGTAAAGCATAGTGCATTTCTTTACATCTTATTACACTGTCTCGTGCATATCAGTACACGTAGTGGTGCATCTTATTAACCATAATGTGGTAGATGAACCACATTGTACAATGAAATGCACCACAACGTGAAACTAGATGGCGGAGTTAAACTTTTTGCAGTGGGGATCCAACTTATCATAACCTAATAAATTGTAGAAAATATAAAAATAAAAATAAATAAGTACAATTCAAAATTGCTAAATCACAACCTTAAAAAACAAGTTAACTTCGATAATTACAAATTACAACCTTTGAAGGTAGCTTTGTCACATAATATTGTTTTGGTTTGAATAAAATGAATTCCACAATACTTAGCAATCAATCCAAACCAATTACTCAAAATATCGAACAAATTATAAAAACACTAATAATGTATGTTGATCCTTGCAAAATATTATTAAATTTTTAGAATTTATTTCCTCTAATATGCATCGAAACTTCTCATAAACGAGATGATTTGAATCAAAATCACAAATTCGCTCAATAATTATATTTTCTTTTCTATTTTAATTTAAATTGCATATATACACTACTATTTTTACAAATTGGTGGGGGGTCCAAGCCCCCCCCCCCAATGCCCCATGCTCCATCCGCCACTGTATGTATATATACAGTCAAACTCTGGTACAACAGTTGTACCTAGTACATCCATGTTTTGTCTTTTCTGTATCACCTTTTGTATTTTTCTGACGGGCGTGTGTGATACACGCGCGCGTCCCCACGCACCGTATACTTTTATTTTAGTTTCCAAATTTTTTTCCGGCGGAGCTTTTGGCTCTGATTTTACGGCTTCATCTTCGCTTCAATTACTAATATAAAGATAATCGTAGTGGCAACAATTTGGAATCTTCAGCTCGCTCAAAAGTTAAAGTATTATTGTAGTTGAAAAAGTAAACATTGTCATTAAGAAATATAAGCTTTCACAATCATTATATTTCATCACGACGATGTCTACTTTTGAAGATGACAAGTTCTACTTTTAGTCAATCGTTAAAATAATTATTGTTGTTGAAAAAGTAAATATTTTCACTAAGAAAACTAATGTTTTACGATCATTACATTTCGTCACGACAAATGTTTATTTTTGCACATGACAAATTCTACTTTTAGTTAAACGTTAAAATAATTATTGTCGTTGAAAAATAAATATTGTCATCACGAAACGTAAAGTTTTACAATCATTACATTTCATCACGACAATGTCTACTTTAGAACATGACAAGTTATACTTTTAGTCAAACGTAACAGTAATTATTGTCGTTGAAAAAGTAAACATTGTCATTACGAAACGTAAAGTTTCGCAATCATTACGTTTATCACGACAATATCTATTTTTGAACATGACAAGTGTTGGGAAATTTATTAAAGTTTTGATTGATTCCAAAACCAACTGACCCCAACCGAGTAGATGTTGCCAGATCCTAATGTTAGTAGTTAGGCTCGCTGTTTGAGCATTGTTAAGATTTTATCTTTACAGGACTCCAGCTGAAGACGGCAACAAGGCTTCACTCGGATAGAACATCAGTTGTAAGAGAGACAACTGAGCGTTCAAAAGATAGAACATCAGTTGTAAGGAAGACAACTGAGCGTTCATCAGATGAGAATTAAAAAGCAGGAAGATGCCAAAGTCAACTAAGGAAGATGCAAGAGAACATCAGTTGTAAGGAAGACAACTGAGCGTTCGGAGCCAACTGATCAGATACAAGAAAGACAACTCAGCGTTCAATTTCAGAACATCAGTTGTAGAACTCGATCCAAGAAGATTAACAGCATGAAGTTCAAATCAGCTGAGAGTTCAACTGTCAGCACTCAATAGAACATCAGCTGAAGAACAAGTCAGATGAAGATCGAAACTCTCAACCGACCATCCATTGTTGAAAGACCAATGTTGAGATTTGAAATTCAAATAAGGAAGTCACGTGAAGGTTTGACTCTTTGTCATTACCTCATTTGGCCCAACACAAGGCTGTCTCAGATGGAAAGCAGAAGCACACAGTTGCCAAATCCGAAAAGTCTGCAGAAGATGAGAGACAAGCCATCGCTTTCAAAGAACAGAGATCAACAGCTCCTCCAACGGCTAGTTGATTCTCTCCGCCTATAAATAGAGGTCTTCATTCATTCACCAAGACTACGGGAAATATAAGACAGACAAGTGCGAGAAGAGATCACAGAGCGAAAGAAAGAACCAAATACTTCACACGAGCTGAACAACATTCAATCTCTAAGAACATCATTAGTTGAGAGTTCTAGAGTGTTAGATTCTGTCTTAGTGTCTTTTGATCCAACCTTGAGAACATCACTAGTTGAGAGTTCGTAGAGTGTTAGATCATAGCTCACTTCTTGTTCGAGCTATTAGTTGGAACCCCACACTTTCATACACCTGAAAAGGTTATTAGGACCCTACTCTTCCCGTAACTGAGTAGATAGGTTGATTAGTACCCGTAAACTAATCTGTAAGGTTGATAAGTACCCGTAAACTTATCTCAACGGTTGCAAAGCCCGCGTAAGCTTTGTGGTTTGTCCAGAAGAACTTGGATTGTGTGGACTCACAACTCCCCGTGGACGTAGGAGTTATCTCCGAACCACGTAAATCTTTGTGTTGTGTTTATTTTTCAGTTATCTTATTGCATATTCAATTGACTAACTAATCTGCATACAAACTGCATTCTTCCATTTCAACTGTCTTGGTTATTGACCAACCTTGCACTTAAGCGTGAGTGGACTTTTATACGAGTTAATTTCCACCACATTCCGCACAGCACTTCACTTCCAGCTGAGTGTTTCTTACTCGGTTGTGATTCCAACTGAGTTGCATTACTCGGTTGTGTTAATTTTTAGGGGGTTGCTTTTAAAAGTTTTATCTGGTGTATTCCCCCCCCCCCCCCACCATACACCAGAACTCGTATCGGGACCATCAAGTGGTATCAGAGCAGTGATTCAAAAGACTGCTGACTCTGTTTCACAAGGTGTGAATTCGAGGTGTTTTCTTCAGTGGTCAACTGAACAGATCTCTTTATCACGCTAGTGCATATCTGCTTGCATTTTTCTTCCGTTGTTGTGTGCAGATGGATGTTAAAGACAAGATCGTGGTCATGTTCTCGGTTGTGAACTATACATCCTGGAGAACTCGGATGAAGAAGATCCTACTGTCAAAGCATCATCGAATGCAACAAGTACTCACATCCGGACCGATCATTATCAGAGAGAGAATCACTCGCACTCCTACAAATCCCAACGATGGGGATGCAACTGTGGAGTTAGTGGAGAAGAAGCCAGAAGACTTCACTCCAGAAGAAGCCAAAGTGAGTCAGTTGGACATCTGGGCTCAGAGCACGATCATGTCCACAGTTGGACAAGACTATCTGCCTTGGATAGAAGAGTGCGAAACCGCTAAAGAGATGTGGGATATCTTGGCATCTCTGAGTGAAGGAAGCGACGAAACAAAGGAGAACAAGTTCTCACATGCCTGTCAAGACTTTGACAACTTCTGTCTGAGAACTGATGAAACCATTGATCAGTTAGAGCTCCGGTTCATGGACATCATCAGAAGGATCCAGTCCATCCGAAGAGGAAAGTATACTTTGAGAGAAATCAACCTCAAAGTATAACAAGCTCTACCAGCTGAGTGGGATACCTTCACCAATATCCATGAGAGTCGAGCTGACCTTGGTGAGATGGGAACTGAAAGATTGTTCTCAACTCTGAAGGAAAATGAGTACAAGGTGAACCGACGAAGGTCAACTCAGTCCTCGGTTCAGACGAGTCGACATGAGGATGTTGGTTCAGCCACAAAGTCAGTAGCGCTCCGAGCTGACTATTCAAAGCCGCGAACATCAAGGCCAACAAGATCAGCGGACACAGCTACGAAGGAGCCAAGCAGAGAAGAGCTGCATCAGAACATAGCCGCCATGTCAAAGAAGCTAGCTGACATGGATACTAGGTTCGGAAAATACAAGAGGTTCTACAAATCAAACCGAACTCGAGACAACTCAAAGCCTGTGAACAGCGGTTGCTTTGAATGCGGCAATGAGGGACATTTCAAAGCAGATTGTCCAGACCTCTCGAAGAAAGAGAGAGAAGCGTTAAGGGCCAAGCAAACTGGAAAGAACAAGGCCATGGTTGCAGAAGAAGCAGCTGACGACATGGACATCTTCACTGACACTAAAGATGAGGATGAGCTGACTTCCACCAACAACGCTATCGGTCAGGATCAATGCCTCATGACACTTGGAACCGACCAGGATGATACTGAGGTACACTCTAGTCCTTCTAATTTAAATTCTTCCAATATTTCTAACATGCAGGAAAAACTGGATGAAGAGTTGGAACCCTCCTGGAGTGACTTTCAAGAACTCAGTGAGGAACTACATCAGCAATCGGTTGAGTTTAAGAGTCTTCAAGAACAGTTCACCAAACTTGAAGAATCCTTAACCGAAAAGGACGATCTGATTAAGAGCCAAACTGAAGAGATTGATAATCTCAAAAATCAACTGAATACGGTCAACCGAACTAATGCTCCAACCGATGAGGAGTTGAAGAAGCAAATCCAGAAGCAGCATGATCAGTTGAAAAAGCAAGAGGCTCAGATCGACCAACTGATAAAGAAGTCAGACGGACATACCGATCATATAGCTGGTCTCCTCAAAGAGTTGCAAACTGAGAAGGATAATTTGATAAAGCTATATCAGTCATCCAAGATCATCGAGAATCTCATTATTACAGCCGACAGATAGATGACGTGTCAGGACTCGATTATGATGTGATCAAGGATACTGGAGAATCCGGAAAAAGAAAAACAAAAACAAAAACAAAAAAAAATCCGGAAAAAAGAAACAAAAATAAAAAAATAAAATCTGTAAAATAAAAAAAAACAAAAACAAAAAGAAAAAAAAATCTGAAAAAAGAAAACATTAAGGGTCCGTTTGGTTTCCATATACGTATATCAGTTATGGGTATTGATATGGTTCATATCCATACCTTATGTTTGTATATTAGTATATGGATATCAAAATGATATACCTTGATATCTTGATATACTGACTTTTATGATTTTGATATACAAAATTTTTCCCCGGTATCACTCATTTCTCTTTTCCATAGTTGAAAAACTTAACCTTTCCTTTTCTCATCGACAACGCCCATGGCTTCTTGCCCAAGTTCTTCGCTCATTCCGGCGAAATTGGTCGGATCTTCAACAAACTTTGTCTCAATAATTCATCTATTTCGGCTTCAATTTTAACATAGCTTTTTCTTCAAGGTAAAATTCCTCAATTCCTGATAAAATAAATTGTTTGGAATTTGTAAGTGGGAAATATGCTATATAGGGTTGTGGTTCTTCGGCGACGATGCGATTGGGGCAAAAATGAGGATGCGAAGAAATTTGGGTGTGCAGCAAATTAAAGAATTTGAGTGATTTGTTTGATTTCATCTGGAGCTCCGACGAATATTGTGGAGCATAATTGAAATATGATAAATTTTTTGAAAAAAATTTGAAGATCATTTTCTGGTTGAGATTTAGAGCGAAAGTGGCCCGTTTTCACATTCAAAGGGTTGGAGTGTTTTCATTTCGTTTCTGTGTTTGTGGGCAATTTAATTAAACTGAATGTTGAATTAAATTGAATTAAAATTATGATTTAGTTAATAGTTTTATTTATAATTTTTATTATTATTATTATTATTATTATTATTATTATTATTATTATGTTTAAGTTAAAAGATTGTTTTGTTTAAAAAAAATCGAATTTGATATCTCAAGTAAGAATAATCCATCCAAACACAGGTATCAGATATCAATCTCATACTCATACCTAATATCTGATACTCATACCCATATCTCATATCCGATATACTAGTATATGAATACCAAATACGCCGAAAGACATAAGAAGACAAAAAGCACTAAAGACAAAATACAAAAAGACAAAATACACTAAAGATAAAAAGTAGTTGTACTAGGTACAACAGTTGTACCAAAGTTTTTGCCATATATATAAAGGGATGAGTTAGCATAAAAACCGATAGTGTTTTTCTCGGTTCATGCTTTTTGTATATATAATCATGTTTTAATTAATCATGTTTTAATTAATATATAAAATGTTGCTTGATAGTGCTTTTCTCGGTTCATGCTTTTTGTATAAAAAATATTGCTTATAAAAAATTATGCTTTGTACATACTAATTTCACGCTTTGATTATTAACAGCCGTAGATCATATCAAGATCAACCGTTGAGATTAGTTTAGAGTTATTACATAAGAATTTATTTCTATATGAACTAAATCCTATATATATGTATATATATATATATATATATGGTTGAGATCTCATGAGAATAAATTTTATATGAGAACGTGAGAATGATATATTTTAATGCATTTTTATCACATCGAAAATGTTTATATTGCAACAATGTAATGCATACATATTCAAATGCATAAACTGCAATAATTTAATGCATTAACATCATAATGCATAAATTACAATAACTTAATGCATCGTTAAATCTGAGCCATTAATTTAGAAAGATCAATGGTCCAGATCTATTCTTATTTCTCACATAAAATAGCATTCTCACCTGATCCTCTTCCTATATATATATATGAACATTAATGTGTCAATTGATATGTGAACTGTTATGCGTATCTTAAAATAACAAAATAAAATTTTAATAATAAAATGAAGCATAATACAACTCATACGAGTCATAAAATTAGTATATATGAATATGTCCTTAATGAGTTATGAAGAGATAATTATTTCTCACACTTATAAACATCTTACGTTTTTTATGAAGCGTTTCATGCCATGGAATGATACATATGTACTAACAAATACAAAATAGAAACTTTTATCTATGTACCTTATTAATTACAATAATAAATGTGTACATACATTTAACTATTAAATTACTAATAAACATTAAAAAAAAAAATAAGATGACAAGAATGTTATAACTTAGCTTTTGAATTGTAGACAAGAATAAAATCATCTACGAAATAGGAAATTACTCAAATTTATTGTCTCGCACTTTACCGGAAAGTACGGAATGATCCTCCAATTAATGCAAGGATATTGCCACATAACAATTCATTCTTTTTGTCCAAATTCAACTATTGGAGTCGAGTTTAAATGGTTAATTAATTTATAGAATTTGCAGATACACATAGAATACCATTTATTTACGGTTTAGTAGTGGGCCAGCTCTAAAGTATACGTACTTAATTTCCTAACCAAAATTAAATAAATAATCAGTGATGCTTTTTAGTTGGAATTGATTGATGATACTCTTGACTTGAAAGTTGAAACCGTCATGAATAATATATTTAAATATGAAAATTACTGGTAGGGTTGGTTATGATTTTCTATTCCATTTAAGGTTATTGTATATATATTCTATTATTTCTATCTTATACAGATACAGTTGAGAAGAAGGATAAAAAAAACAATAATGACAAACGGACAACTGTTGTCCGGACAATTACCGATTTTAGGCTTAAAAATCGATCTAACTAATATTATTTAAAACCGTCGGTTTTTTTTTTCTTGAAAATCGGTCCAACCAATTTCGTAAACCCATCATTTTATTTTTGGTAAATAATTTTATTAATTGATTATAAATTATATTTTATTCGTTTATAGCATAACCTTTCGTTCGAGTTTGATTAATGGATTCAATAATAAAATAAGAAAAAAAAAATTGGTGGTTTTAAATAATATTGATTGGACCGATTTTCAAGCTTAAAACCGAATAGTTGTCCGGACAACAGTTGTCCGTAAAGGGAAAAAGAGCACAACAAATTTAGCCTTCGAGGCTTGATGTAGACCTTTAAGGTCCAATCTTCAAAAACTATTTCGTAATATTTGCTCCCCCTGAAGATAATAATCTTCCAAGCCTATGCATCCCAATATTATAAACATATTTTTTAAATTTGATGCAGGAAGAGATTTTGTGAATAAATCTGCAAGATTTTCACAAGAGCGAATTTTCTGTACTATAATTTCGCCGCTCTTCTGAAGCTCATGTGGGTAAAAGAATTTAGGTAATATATGTTTTGTTAAATTTCCTTTAACATACCCATTAATCATTTGTGCAACACAAGCCGCATTGTCCTCATATAGGAAAGTGGGAGAGTTCTCATTTATTGCAATACCACAAGATCCGCGAATGTGTTGCATTAATGATCTTAGCCACACACATTCTTTAGCGGTTTCATGTAAAGCGATAATCTCCAAGTGGTTTGAAGATGTAGTGACTAGAGTCTATTTAACAGATTTCCAAAAATAACTGCACCACCACAGAGAAAAACATAACCAGTCTGAGATTTAGCATCGTAGGGATCAGATAAATAACCAGCATCCGCATAGCCTACCAATGTCATGTCTTGATTTCTTCGATAAAATAAACTAAGATCTTTTGTACCTTGAAGATAACGAAAAATATGTTTAACACCATTCCAATGTCTCCATGTAGGAGAAGCACTAAACCTTGCTAGCAAGTTAACTGCAAATGCAATATCGGGTTTCGTGCAGTTTGCGAGATAAAGTAGTGCTCCAATTACACTCAAATAAGGAACTTCAGGTCCTAAAATATCTTCATCATCTTCTTTAGGTCTAAATGGGTCCTTGTTCGCATCTAGTGATCGGACAACCATTGGTGTACTAAGTGGATATGATTTATCCATATAAAAATTTTCTAATAGCTTATTCGCATAGTTTGACTGGTGTATAAAAATTCCTTCAGAGAGATGCTCGAACTGCAGGCCGAGACAAAATTTGGATTTACCAAGTCTTTCATTTCAAACTCCGTCTTTAAGCATGAGCTAGCTTCCTCAATCTCTTTGCGTGTTCCAATTATATTTATATCATCAACATGCATAGAAACTATACAAAAATCATTTTGTGATCTTTTGATGAACATGCAAGGACTTATGTCATTGTTCACATATTCCTTTTTCAAGAGGAGTTCACTTAGTCGGTTATACTAATTTTTTCCCGAGTGTTTTAAGCCGTACAACGACCTTTGTAATTTAACATTATACATGCTGCGAGTTTCATTTTCCTTCATTTGAGGAATTTTAACCCCATCAGGTACTTTCATATAAATATCAGTATCTAGTGACCCATACAAATATGCGGTCACGACATCCATTAACTGCATTTCTAAATTCATAGTTGAGTATCAAATATCGGAACATTATACCATCCAAAAGAGGAGAATATGTTTGATGAAAATCAATTCCAGGTCTCTGCGAGAACCCTTAAGCCACCAATCGCGCTCTATATCTCACCACCTCATTATGCTCGTGTGTCTTTCGTACAAACACCCATGTATATCCTATTGGGATAATACCATTTGGTGTAAGTGTTATCGAGCCAAAAACTTTCTTAATATTTATCGCATTTAGCTCTACCTCCATTACTTTCTTCCATTTAAACCAATCAGAGCGCTTTCGGCACTCGGCTATTATTTTTGGTTCAGAATCCTGATTATCATTAGAAATGGTAAGGGTAATTGTTAAGGCAAATGTGTCGTAGACAACAATATCATTTCTATTATAAGTTTCTCCCATATTCAAAAAATTCATAGCAACTTCAATATTAACATCAACCAAATCTTTGTCATTTCCCATAATATTGTGATCTGGCTATTCTGCAATCCTAGTATTATGATTAGTTAGTGCACTTTTAGATGTACTAGGATTATCATCTTCAGGATGATCCTCTTCAAGAGGTTGTTGGAGCGATATCATTTCCTTATTTGATTTTGTGTGTCGGGGATTTTTATCTTTAGCACTAATAGGTCTACCACGCTTCTGGCATTGAGGATAATCAGTTGATTTAGTTAGTTCACGTGGATATTCAATTCTTTGTGGTGCATTTATAGCAAGAACATGAGATTTAGTCACTCCATTATGATCAGTAAATGCATCTCACAAATTGCTCGCTAAATATTGCAAGTTAATTATCTTTTGAACTTCCAGTTCTTATTCATTAGTACGTGGATCAAAATATTGAAGATTCTTTTCATTCCATCAAATTTCTCGACATTGTGTTAAATTTGGGCTCTTGTCTCCCCCTAATGTTGGGAAATAATCTTCATCGAAAATACAATCAGCGTACCGAGCAGTAAATTGATCCCTAGTCATGGGTTCAAGAAATTTAATAATAGACAGAGATTCATAACCCACGTAAATGCCTAGCTTTCGCTGAGGGCCATCGAGGTATGCTTAGGTGGTGATATTGAAGTATACACTCCACAACCAAAGATTCGTAGATGGAAAATATTTGGTTCTTTACCACGTACTAATTGTATTTGAGAATAATCATGATATTCAGTTGGTCGGATTTGAAGCAAGTTAGCTGCATGCAAAATTGCATGTCCCCAACAAGTAACATGTAAGTTGGATTTTTGTAACAATGGTCGAGCTATTAATTTTAAACGTTTGATTAATGATTCGGCTAGATCATTTTGAGTGTGGACGTAAGGAACAAGATGTGTCACATTGATACCTAATGAAAGGCAATATTCGTCAAAAGATTTTGATGTGAATTCACCGGCATTGTCCATTCGAATGAACTTGATGGAATAATCAGGAAATTGAGCTCTCAACTCAATAATTTTGGCAATAAGTCATGCAAATGCTTTATTGCGAGTAGACAACAAGCATACATAAGTCCATCGAGTGGAAGCATCAATCAGAACCATAAAGTATCGAAATGGTCTCGACGGCGGGTGAATTGGTCCTCAATTTATATCCCCTTGAATTCTTTTAAGAAATGTAGGAGATTCTATTCCAACTTTGGTGCGAGAAGGTCGTACTATAAGTTTACCCTTTGCGCATGCTTTACAAATAAACTCATTTGATAAAGATAGATCTTTTGTTTGTAGATTATGCCCAACAACATTATTAATAATCCGATGCATCATATTTTGCCTAGGATGACCCATTCACTCATGCCGTAATTTAAAAGATTTTGGGTCTTTAAAATTCATACTTAGCGCAACATGATTATTAGGTCGAACGTGAGTGTAGTATAACCCTGAGGAGAAAGAATGGAGTTTTTCTATAACTCGTTTTCGACATCCAACATCTTGAGTTATGATTAGAAACTCATTATTGTTCTTAGTTTTGGTTTCAATGTGAAAACCATTTAATCGGATATCTTTACAGCTAAGAAGGGTACGTTTAGATTGTGGATACAAAAGTGCATCATTTATGATTAATTCAGTACCCATGGGGAGTATCAATGAAGCTCTTCCGGAGCCGACAATAAAGATATTGTCATTCGCAATTGTAGTTACACTCCCCCTTTTTTTCAGTAAGTGTTTGAAAATATTTCTTAACGTTAAGAATAGTATGTGTTGTGGCACTATCCACTAGACACAAGGTATTTACATTCTCCATGGGTTGCATATTGAGATTTTTTGGTTTCTATAAGCAAAGAAAAAAAAATATGCAAATAAATTAAAATAAACAAAGTTAAAAATCAAGTAATTCAAATATTCAAAACATCCCAAATAAGTTCAACAAAATGATATAAACTAGAGTCATGTCCATTTTGCATAATCGAAAAACATAACGATAAATTCTAAAAACGTCTAAATCATTCTTGATTTCCATAATCTTTAAGATCAAGTTGCATCAAATCGTCATCATAGGCATTAAAACCCTTAGTTGCTTCAGGCAAACTAGCGTGATGTGATTCACCTTGATTTCCCTTGCACTTTTTGTCCATAAGCATTCTTTGATATGCTTCAACAAGATGCTTCGGAGTGCGACATGTGCGGGTCCAATGACCCTCGCATCCACATCTATGACAAGTTTGTTGCTTTGCTTTAGTTTGTTGTTTTTCTTTAGATTGTTGAGATGGACCATCCTTTTGTGAAGGGGGTTCGTTTGAAAACCTTTTGCATAGCTTTTGAATTTAGCAACATTATTGTATCCACGGCCTAGACCCCCTCGATGTGACCAACCTCGTCCACCACATTAGGACCAACTTGAATTTTCTCGACCTCTCCCTCGACCACCTTTATATATTGTAGCATATGCTTCAGGCACTGCCTGTGTACCAACTGGCCTAGCATTGTGATTTTTTATAAGCAGTTGGTTATATTTTTCTGCTACCAGTAAAGCAGAAATAAGCTCAGAATGTTTAATATAATTCTTGGCTCTGTACTGCTGCTGGAGTACAAGGTTACTAGCATGAAAAGTTGAGAGAGTATTTTCTATCAAATCCGCCTCTTTAACATCCCGCTTACATACTTTCAGTTATGACACAATACGGTGTGATGCAGAATTATACTCAATTACAAACTTTAAGTCTTGAAATTGTAAATCGAGTCAATGATATTGAGCTTGGGGGAGAATGATTGCCTTTTGTTGGACAAAGCGATCCTTCAGGGATTGTCATAAGACACCATGGTCCTTTTCAGTAAGGTACTCATTCTTTAGGTCCTTATTCAAGTGATGACGAAGAAAAATCAGTGCTTTCGCCTACTGGGCGGAGCTACTTGAGGATTGTGAAACAATGATTTCACTCAGATCACATAAGGAAAGGTATATTTCAACATCCAAAGCCCATGTCAAATAGTTACCACCGTCAAAAGCAAGCTCGGTAAATTCTCTTTTGTTGATGTCAGACATATTCAAACTATAATAATTATTGAAAAAGAAAATATAAATAAGTAGCAATCATAAAATCGCATATCAAAAATTCAGATGATTCATTTAATTATCACACAATGTCTGCATGTATCAATTTCAATTTCTTTCCAAGTATTATTTTCCAAATATCGTAATACATGACATTCAGTTATTGTTAATTAAAATAAAATTGAATCTACATTACATAAGCAAATAAACACATATATTATATAAATTATTACACTTAAAAACAAGAACACTACATCAAGCAAACATCACATATATATTACAGAACACATGTTGATTCATGATACACAAACATATTTATATTCACTTACATATTCTTATAAACAATGATCAACGCAGTCCATTTGATTAATTACTTTAGAAAATGATTCATTAAAACAATAACAATCGTTTAAATAGTTTATCATAAGCTATTTAATTTTTAAGTTTAACTTAGATAACAATATATTAGCTTTTGAATCATTATCTCTGATAGGACGAATTGTATAGATTACAAAATATCACATAAATAATCGAACAATCATTAAACCCCTCAAAATAAAAATAAAACATGAACACGTAATTAATATCTTAATTTTCTATTCAATTTTGACTTCAATTATTATATATTGGATAAATGTAATTCACATAAGGAATTGAGGGAAAATAAAATAACACATATTCTAATTTGAAAACTACCATCATCAAGTAGTGATTTTAAATTTCTCGGCAAAACATTATCGTTGTAAAACCAAATAAATTATGGGTGGTATAAGAACGCATAATAAAAAAAAATATAATGTAATGTAAACAATTTCTTATTAGGAATATGAAATTCTATTTCTTATTATTTCTATATTACTATTTAGATGGTCATATTCTCATGGAGAAGTCAGCTCCGAAAGAGTTTAATTGATACTCCCCATGAGTACCGAATTAATCATAAGTGATACACTTTTGTATCCAAAATCATGTTACGCTAAGTATGAATTTTAAGACCCAAAATGTTTTAAACTATGGCATGAGTGAATGGGTCAACCTGGGCAAAATAAAATGCGTCGGATTATTAATAATGTTGTTAGGCACAACCTACAAACAAAAGATCCATTATTATCAAATGAATTTGTTTGTAAAGCATACAAAGGGTAAACTTATAGTATGACAAACCCGTACTAAAGTTGGAATAGAATCTCCTATATTTCTTGAAAAATTCAAGGAGATATTTGTGGATCAATTCACCTGGAATTAGGATCATTTCGATACTTTAAGGTTCTGATTATTCCACAATACAATTAGTATGTGGTAAAGAATCAAACATTTTCCAATTTGTGAATATTTGGTTATGGAGTGTATACTCCAATATCACCACCTAAGCGTACCCCAATGGGCCCTCAACGAAAGCTAGGCATATACGTGAGTTATGAATCTCCATTTATTATTAAATTTCTTAAACCCATGACTGGGGGATCTATTTACTGCTCACTACGCTGATTGTATTTTCGATGAAGATAATTTTCCGATATTAGGGGGAGGCAAAAATCCAATTTTAACACAATGTCGAGAAATTTCATGAAATGAAAAGAATCTTCAATATTTGGATCCACATACTAATGAATCAGAACTGAAAATTCAAAAGATAATTAACTTGCAATATTTAGCAAGTAATTTGCCAGATGCATTTAATGATCATAATGGAGTGATTAAATCTCATGTTCCTGCTATAAATGCACCACAAACAATTGAAATTTCACGTGAACTAACTAAATCAGCTGATTATCCTCAACGCCAGAAGCATGGTAGACCTATTGGTGCTAAATATAAAAATCCCCAACACACAAAATCAAATAAAGAAATAATATCGCTGCAACAACCTCCTGAAGAAGATCATCATGAAGATGATAATCCTAGTACATCTAAAAGTGCACTAACTAATCATAATACTAGGATTGCAGAATGGTCAGACCATAATATTATAGGAAATAACAAAGATTTGATTGATGTTAATATTGAAGTTGCTATGAACTTTGTGAATATGGGAGAAACTTATAATAGAAATGATAATATTGTCGACACCACATTTGCCCCAACAATTGCCCTTACCAATTTCTAATGATAATCAGGATCCTGAACCAAAACAATAGTTGAATGCATGAAGCGCTCTGATTGGTTGAAATGGAAGAAAGCGATTGAGGTAGGGCTAAGCGCGATAAATATTAAGAAAGTTTTTTACTCGATAGCACTTACACCCAATGATGTTATCTCAAGGGCTAATTGCCTATAAAGGCATAACCTTTTCACAAATTTACAATTTTAGCATGACTTTTTTTCATTAGCAATTCAAGGCATGATCTTTTAATTCATTGCAAGTCAAAGCATATTTTTCAACTTCCGGTGATCGGAAAGATAATGTGTAGTTTTTTAGTGATGTTGCATTTAACTATTTTTTATGTGGCATTTGACTCATTGCTGATGTGATATATATATTTATTTTTTACTAAATAATTTTGTTTCTTCTTATATTATACTATTTTTTCAATAATCCAAATTTAAACTCAATTTAAATATCACATAAAAAATAAGTAAATGCCACGTCACTTTACGATCACCGGAACTTGAAAATATGCTCTAAATTGCAATGATTTGAAAGGTCATGCCTTGAATTGTCAATGAAAAAAAGTCATGCTAAAATTGCAAATTTGTGAAAAGATTATGTCTTTATAGGCAATTAACCCTTATCTTAATAGGATGTACATGGATATTTGTACGAAAGAGAAATGAGCATAATGAGGTGGTAAGATATAGGACGCGATTGGTAGCTCAAGGGTTCTTGCAGAGACTTGGAATTGATTTTCATCAAACATATTCTCCTGTTTTTTGGATTACATAACGTTCCGATAGTTGATATCTCCGGCATCAACTATGAATTTAGAAATGCAGTTAATGAATGTCATGATCGCATATTTGTATGGGTTACTAGACAATTATACTTATATGAAAGTATCTGATGGGGTTAAAATTCCTCAAATGAAAGAAAATGAAACTCGCAGCATGTATAATGTTAAATTACAAAGGTCGTTGTATGGCTTAAAATAGTCGGGAAAGATGTGTTATAACCGACTAAGTGAATTCCTCTTGAAGAATGAATTTGTGAACAATGACATAAGTCCTTGCGTGTTTATAAAAAAATCACAAAATGGTTTTTGTATAATTTCTGTGTATGCTGATGATATAAATATAATTGGAACACGCAAAGAGATTGAGTAAGCTAGCTTTTTTTAAGACGGAGTTTGAAATAAAAGGTTAGGGTAGATCCAAATTTTGTCTCGGCCTGCAGATCGAGCATCTCCCTGAAGGAATTTTTGTACACCAGTTAAACTATGTGAATAAGCTATTAGAAAAAATTTGTATGGATAAGTCACATCCACTTAGTACACCAATGGTTTCCGATCACTAGATGTGAACAATGACCCATTTAGACCTAAAGAAGATGATAAAGATATTTTAGGACCAGAAGTTTCTTATTTAAGTGCAATTGGAGCACTACTTTATCTTGCAAACTGCATGAGACCCGATATAGCATTTGCAGTTAACTTGCTAGCAAGGTTCAATGCTTCTTCTACAAGGAGACATTAGAATGTTGTTAAACACATTCTTCGTTATCTTCAAGGTACAAAAGATCTTGGTGTATTTTATCAAAGATATCTAGACATGACATTGGTAGGTTATGCCGATGCTGACTATTTATCTGATCCCCACTATGTTAAATCTCAGACTGGTTATGTTTTTCTTTGTGGTAGTGCAGTTATTTCTTGGAAATCTGTTAAATAGACTCTAGTCACTAAATCTTCAAACCACTTGAAAATTATCGCTTTACATGAAATCACTAATGAATGTCTGTGGTTAAGGTCATTAATAAAACACATTCACGGATCTTGTGGTATTGCGATAAATGAGAACTCTCCCACTGTCCTATACGAGGACAATGCGGCTTGTGTTGCACAAATGAGTAATGAGTATATTAAAGGAAATTTAACAAAACATATATTATCTAAATTCTTTTACCCACATAAGTTCCAGAAGAGCAGCAGAATTATAGTACAGAAAATTCGCTTTTGTGAAAATCTTGCAGATTTATACAAAAATCTCTTCCTACATGAATGTTTAAAAAATATGCGCTTGGAAGATTATTATTTTCAGGGGGAGCGAATATTTCAAAATAGTTTTTTGAATATTGGACCTTGAAGGTCGACATCAAGCCCTGAAGGCTAAATTTGTTGTGCTCTTTTTCCCTTTACTAAGTTTTTTGGGTTTTCTTATTAAGGTTTTTAGCGAGGCAACAAATCCAACACATATATAAACGTATGTCATGGACTTTTTTTTGGCTGTTTTTTCTCTCACAGGATTGTTTTCAGCGAGACTTTTAATGAGACATGAACATCACATCGTAATGTCCAAGGAAGAGTGTTATGAATAATATATTTATATATGTACATTACTTGTAGGATTGGTTAGGATTTTCTATTCCATATTATAGTGTTATTATATATATCCAATTATCCCTATTACGTACTTAGACACTTGATAGTAATAATAATATTTCTGCTTCTCTACATTTGCGGTGTCTCCTTCTCTCTTTCTCTCTATTTTCTGTGTTCTCGCTCTACTTACTTTACAATATGTTATTAACACGAGTCTCTAGCCAATTAAGGAGATATTGAAAGTAGGTCTTAAAAAAGAATCGTGTCTTTCCTGCATGGTAACTTCTATATTATATTCGCCAACTTCTATATTATATTCGCCTATTTTGAGTGACGTCTATATTGCATACATGAACTGAATTATATATTCTGTTAAGAGAGATTGTTTGGATTTATTATTTGTTATATATTTCTTATCGTTGTTTGGGTGTTGTGCTCTCATTATTGTAAACATATTTTGTTGGAAATATGGTTTGAAAATCTTTATTAATGACGGTTTATTATTTAATTGTTGAGAATTAAATAATAGAAGATTGTTTTACTTATCGAGTAAATAATCGAAATTAGTTCACGTTCTCAAAACCATTATTTGGTGAGTGAGAAGTGATTTTTATTGTTGTGTATTGAAGGTGTTGGAAATGAATTTGTTGTAGGCAAATTTATTAATGTGATTATTTCACATTGAAGAAACGATCTCGTGCTCGTATTGTGAATATTAGGCTTTGAATTATCTTAATTAATGTAAGCTTAATGACCATAGGGCCAATTGAGAATTGGGCCGGCTCACTATCCAAAGTCATAAATCAATTAAGCAATTAAGCTTTGCTATTATGCAATTGAGTTGTGTGTTTTCGGCACTTGTGTTTTAATACACAAATTACAATTAAGCTATAATTGTTTAATTGTTTAATTGTTTGTTTGCTATAAGTCTGTTATGACTTTTGTAAAACCGCTAGTGGAATAAATTGATTCAATTCAATTGGTATAAATTCCATAACAGCTATTTGATGGGTTTTGAAAAACAAAACCGTCAATTGGCTTGTTAATGCACGTAATGGTGCTTTAATCCACCCATGTTGTAATGGCCTATAAATAGGATTGCATTTCCATTGTTTTGAGGACACTTGAAGAAAAATCTACACTTTTTCTTTGCATTCTAGAAGCTCATATAGTAGAGCTCAAGTTCTTGATTCTCGTTTAGTTCGTCGGAACTCGCCGGAATTATGGTGCTACATCCGCCGAGACGAAGCCGTTTTACCTTTGGGGAAGGATTGCTAAACCGTGAGCACTACCGGGGCGTATTTCTTCTTGCGGGCAGAGATTCTATCTCGACTCGGCTACAAATCTTTGAGTTTGTTTCTTATTTCATGTAATTTCGATTTATTGTTTTGTTGTTCTAATTTCTTTATTTCTAGTCCAGTTTTTTTTCCTATTATTTCGGTTGTAAAAGTTTGAACGAGCACCCGGTTTGTTACATATTTCTTATTAGGAAACTGCCGTAGTTAATTAAACAATATATGACCAAATAGTATGGGTATTTAAGACTAATTAATAACACCATGCTATAATTGCCTGAAGCAAATTTGTTTCCAATGTTGAGGACGATGATTTGATGAAATTTGATCAATAGAAAATCGTGAAAAAAAAATAAAAATTGATATTGTTAGATTCTTTAGAGATTTCATCTCTTAATTTTGCACAATAAATAAAAAATTAGTTTATATTTGTTGCACTTTATTGGATGCTTTTAAGTATTTGGTTTTAAACATCACCAAATATTTTGGTTCTTTTATTGAATATTTTCTTTGCTTATAAAAACCATAAATCTCAATATGCAACCCACAGAAAATATGAGCACCTTTATATCTAGTTGATAGTGCCACAACACATACTATTCTTACTAATAGAAAATATTTCTAAACTCTTAGTGAAAAGAGAGAGAGTGTAACTACAATTGCAAACGACAATATCCTTATTGTCAGCTCCGGAAGAGCTTCATTGATACTCCCCATGGGTACCGAATTAATCATAAATTATACACTTTTATATCCAAAATCGTGTTACGCTGAGTATGAATTTTAAGACCCAAAATGTTTTAAACTATGGCATGAGTGAATGGTCCTCCTGAGCAAAATATGATGCGACCATTATTAATAATGTTGTTGGGCACAACCTTCAAACAAAAGATCTATTATTATCAAATGAATTTGTTTGTAAAGCATGCAAAGGGTAAACTTATAGTAACTCGTACTAAAGTTGGAATAAAATCTCCTATATTTCTTGAAAAATTCAAGGAGATATTTGTGGATCAATTCACCCGGCATCAGGATCATTTCGATACTTTATGGTTCTGATTGATGTTTCAACTCGATGGACTTATGTATGCTTGTTGTCTACTCGCAATAAAGCATTTGCAAAACTTATTGCCAAAATTATTGAGTTGAAAGCTCAATTTTCTGATTATTCCATCAAGTCCATTCGAATGGACAATACCGGTGAATTCACGTCAAAATTTTTTGACGAATATTGTCTTTCATTAGATATGGAATAGAAAATTATAATCAATCCTACAAGTAATATCCATATATAAATATATTATTCATAACTGAAACAACACTCCGTTGGAAGTTTGTTAGAATACATTGTGATAAGTGCGAGTAATTAATTTGAAAATAATTTTTTCTTTTTGAAAATAATTTTACCATAGTTAATAAAGGGAAAAGTGCATATAAATACACCAACTTTGAATCATCTCTCATTTTGCACATGACTTTTTAATTTTCTCTTTAAAATTACAATTTTTTGATTTTGTTCAATTTTTCCACAATTTTCAATACATGTGGTTGCTGGAAAAGAGATGATCATTACAGTATTGGCCATAGAGAGAGGGAAGGAGAGATATACTGTTATTTTTTACTTATTGTTAAATAATTTTTATTTAATTTCCATGAGGATTTTTAATTTCACATTTGGATTTTATAAAAGGATCTAAATTATTAATTTATTGCCATATCAGTTTCAATTTCCCCCAAATTAAAAATTATGAAAAAATTGAACAAAATCAAAAAGTTGTGATTTTAGAGAGAAAATTAAAAAAATTATGTGCATAGTTCAAAGTTAATGTATTTATGTGCACTTTTCCCTTAAATAAATGTTGTTATAAGATCATTGCAACAAGATAAGAAGCATAAAATGGATACACACGCATAGGGATGGCAACGGGTTGGGTTTTCGTGGGTACCCGCACTTTCCAAATCCTGATGGGACGGGTTTGGAAAATATTAAATGGTTTTGGAACGGGTTTGGGTCGAAACATGCAAATCCGTCACGGATTTGGGTCGGGTTTGGGCAATTACTTCTGGGTACCCGCTACCCAAACCCATTCATATATATAAGATAAAAGATATTATTATATGTATAATTTATTATATAATTATAAATATTAGTAGATTTAGGGTTTTATCTGATTTTCTTAACCCACACACACATTCGTAAGAGTCAAGTCTTTAATGTTTCTCCTCTACTTTTGTAAATCTACTTTCGAAATATGACGACACAATGACAACGTAACATCAATAATCCATACTTCTAGTTATGTTTTAAGATTTTGTAAGTTCGTAGTACTTTGCTTTGAGATTAATTTTAGTGTTAATCATATTTATAATATTTTGTTATTTGATGTTTACTTTCTAGTATTTGGGTTTTTAGTGGGTAATAAACGGGTATTACCCAACGGGTTCGAGTCGGGTATGAATTTTAAAATTATTTTTTAATCGGATTTGGAACGAGTTTAGGTATTGAAAATTTTCATGAGTTTGAGTTTGAGAAATACTTAATGGATGGGTACCCGACCCATTGCCATCCCTACACACGCACACAAACCCCACCTGTTGAATCATTGGATGGAGGAGAAGTGTCTTCCCACTAAGCTAAATTAAAAAAGAAAAAAGAAAAAAAGATGGATAACCATAAAAACCTATATTCATTCGAGTAATTTCCGTTTTAATATTTTCAAATTCTTTGAAAGAGTTGGTATATAATTTTTTTGAAAAATCAAAAAGAATCTAAACAAGATCGAACACAATACTCCTATGATGCTTGATAAGCTAGATTCAGTAATTAGTACTAGTATGTATTACTGACGTGGAAATATTCAAAATCGTCATCAATTTATTAAATCATGAGCAGTTGCCAAGTCTTGACTTCATTTCTTCCTATGATGCATACCAATCAACGAGTTCCGCCGAATTTTCAAAAAGAAATTTAAGGAAACCCATAATAAAAGTTTTACTATAAAATTAAATAAAATTTAGAAGTAAACATGGGCAATATATACATGCTAGCCTTCTAGATTATGTATGGGCTTGGACCATATTAATCTAATAGTGGAGATCTATAACATGGCTGTGAGACTCATTATAAATTGGGTGAATATTTTATTTAGGGTTATTGACTTATAAATTCTTTAACTTTCAACAACTTCTGATTTTGCTTTCCAATTAAAGATTCTGCCTCCAAATTTTTCGACTTTCAATTAATTCTGATTTTTCCTCTATCGTTGAATTCTCCTAAATTAACTACGTACATGGCAGCTGGAATATCTAGTTGGCACTTGGCATGTTGTCCAATGAACAAAACGATGTCGTTTGTCACTTAGTCAAACAACGTCGTTTATGATGAAATTAGAAGGTAAGGGTAATATATATTTGGTGAGAATTTAGACTCAGTTTAGGGTAAATTATGAGCAACAGCGGGACTAGTTCTATGACTTATTCTTCATCAAGTTCGTCTATACATGCGTCTTCTCAGTCAAGATTGTGCAACCATGATAGCTTGTTGTTGGCGGTAAAGACATACCCAAATGACACCATTTTAGTTTATTCAAAACTATGTCGTTTGATAAACCATAATGTTTGATGTCACTCAAATGCCGCGCAAGTGTCACATAGATTATATTGTGCCACGTATGCAAATCCCGAAATTATTTTTCGACCGGAGGCCATCGTCGGAGGCAAAATCAGAATAAATTGAAAGTTGGGGAATTTGGAGGCATAATCTTTAGTTGGAGAGCAAAACCAAAATTTGTTGAAAATTGAGAAATTTATAGGCCAACAACCCTTTAATTTAAATCACTATGTTACTGTCAATAACTTTAATTCGATGTCAATCAAAATTATTTCAACCAAAATTTGAATATTTTGAGAGTAAAATCCTTCATATCCAATTAAATGCAGCACATTTCGGTTAAATATCCTCATGATTAAGACATACGCCTTTTTTTTTTTTCTGTATTTAAATAGGGGACAACGGTGAAATTTAAACCCAATACATTTAATCGAGGGTCATGTTAGCAAGTTGTTTGAGATTGAAGGGCTCGATACGCCTCGGGCCGCCGCCCCACAAGGCCTTGCTGATGAGCTTGTAAGTTCGTTGCGATGGATGGAAGAAATCCCAAAACAAATATTGATTTGGATTCTTACACAATGTGTAGCCTTCTTTCCCACATTGCAACTCTCCTCCTAGTTTCCCATTTCCACAACAAGCTTTCTCCACATCCACAAACCCTATCAAACAATCATGCATATGTTAGCTAATAACAAACCGCGCGCGCAAAAATCTTGTAGATGCTACACTTGATGAACTACACTAGCCACGCAAACATTAGAATATAAAAACTAGTCACCATTAATTTAAAAATTATGAACTAATTTGAATTATTAATTTTATATGATCTATGGTTGTAATTGATCGAAGAGACAGAAATTACCATAACGTGTAGGATAGGCTCGAAAGATTTGGATAGTTTGATAAACAGCTCCGAAAACAGCAACTGCTCCACGGTGCCTATTGGGCAAAGCTTTCACCAAATTTTGCAAACCAAAGTTATAATTCTTGACCATTTTATTCATCTTGCCGTAGCATTTTCGGACGGGGGCGCCGGGCAGAAGCGACCTAGCCGGAACGCAGCCGACGGGTCCTAATCCGAATATTGCGATCCGACGGGCTCCGAGGCTGTGGATTGCGTCGATGAAGTTCCGGGCCTGTGTTAGCATGGATTGTACGTAGGCATCTGGTTTCAACGTAGGTGGATCCAAGGGGTTGAAATAGTTGAAAATGTCGTTGGAGCCAGATTCTAGGAAGAATAATGATTCTTTTATCTGTTTTCTGTCTATTTTATTTTGTTCAACTAGAGCTTCGAATTGTTGTAGCTGCACCTGGATTGATGTCACTCCCTGCATACCACATATATATATATGGAAACTGATTTTGTTAGTACAGTTGTTTCAGATTCTACCTCATATATGTATATGATGATATATATATATAGTTTTTTTTTTTTTTTTTTTTTTGGGAATTGAACTCGAGTATGACAATTATTTAATTTAGAGAATGTACATATTATTAAAATTGATGAGCTTCCTTCTTAAACTATTCAACTCAGCCTACTAAACTCCTCAGATGAATTAAATTCACGAGCCACGCTTCACCATCTGATTTAATAATGATAACTCAGTATACACCATAGATGGGGGATTTTTAGATGGTATGCGTAGATATATTATAAAAAGATAAATTTAATGCTAATAATTTGGAAGAATTCCAGATGCAAACGGATTCATATACCATGACAAACTTTACAGGTAAGAGTATATATATATATAGGAAGAGGATTATGTAAGAATGCTATCTTAGATGAGAAATGAGAATAAATCTGGATTCTTGATTTTTGTTGATCAATGGCTCAGATTTAACGATGCATTATGTTGTAGTAATTTATGCATTACAATATTTATGCATTAGGTTTCTGCAGTTTATGCATTAGAATGTGTAGGCATTATATTTCTGCAATATATGCATTACTAATATGATAAAATGCATTAAAATGTACCATTCTCACGTTCTCATATAAAATCCGTTCTCACCAGATCCCTACCCTATATATATATATATAATGGCAAACCAAATAAAAAATAAGACTATATTATAATAGGTATACATTACATAATTATAATTTCAGCTTGTATAATGTATTATATTAATTATTTTATTCATTCAAATTATTATCACTTAAATAAACACGCCCAAAGTGTATTCATACGACAAAGGCTGAAACCGTTAAAGAGCCTTCCACTAAGTACAGTTGTAGTGTGAAAAAAGCTCGAATGAAAGCTTACACACTCGCTAAAAATTTAGCTTTTTGAGGTTTTCGGTTAAAATATTATGAAAATTCCTAAAATAATTGTCACCTTTAAGATAGCTTTTAGGCCCACAAGCCCAAAAATTTCTCTTGTAATTATTCATCACACATAGTCGGACCAAAAATATTCTTTGTTCTCTTTTTGAATAACTAATAATACTATAACATTTCCTAATTAAGTTCAGACAAAAGTAATAAACTCAATCGAATATTAATCAATTGTATAGTATTATATTTAATAAATCTACTACATGTTGTTGTTAAAGTGCAGGAGAAAAAATGCATGTCATTGCACATTATTTATGCTAATCAATGCAATAGAGAATCTAACTTGATTATTAAGAAAAATGTAAAATGTACTCACAGAATAATTATTGGTAGCCGGCAGAACTCCACTGCCGGCACTGGCAAAGTTGATACCGTTGGACGGATATTTCTTTCCCGTTCCGTTCATCATCTCAAGCTGTATCGCCATGTATGGTTTTTGCAGAGGGATGCCCAAAAACTCAGCTGCGCACACACACACACTTCTCCGATCAATTCCAGCAAAGAATAATACTCCTATGGATACATTATACATACATACTCACAAAAATGTACTATAATAGTGTGTGTGTGTGTGTGTGTGTGTGTGTGTGTGTGTGTGTGTGTGTGTGATATGATTCTTGAAGTATAATCTGCTTCATCTCCGCTGCCCCAGGATATGTAACAACATATACACACAAAATTAGAGTATCATGCACCCAGTAACACACACAGACCCGCACGTGTAAGTGCGTGTGTATGTATATAATCTGCTTAATTCTGTCAGCTGCCAGCAAAGAAACCACACACGCACACAGATTCACTCAAATGAAATGGGATAGCAAAGCAAACATACACACACACATAGAGAAGAGAGAAGCATAAAAAAGAAGACAGAGAGCCGCAGGGGGGTGTGTGTGACTTAGTCTTACAGATGAAGTCGGCGACGGTTCTGCCATTGGTGAATCTTCCGGTGGGGCGGGGGAAGAAGCTGGATCCGTAAGGCGGAAAGTCGGCCTGAACGGTACAATTAGGGTTGTAGTGATTGTTTCCGCCGTCGAAAAGGGAATCCCCAAATATGAAAATTGCTGGAACTTTGGATCCGATTACGGAAACTGCTAAAAGAAAAAAGTGAAGGGAAATCACCACCAACTGCCTCTCCATTTAGGAATTAAGATGAAAAGTAAAGCCAAGTTGTTGTGAAATGTGAATTTGAATGTGTATTTATAAGTGTGCTGAGAGGAAGACGAAATTAGTGAAATAAGCAGAAACTAAATGCATGCATGGCTGGCTAAACCATTTATTGAATTGATGATGCCACACCTCTCAACCTTCAACAGCATTTTTTGTAGTTTTCCTATTTATGTCAATTTTAGATTATCACAAAAAGTATCAATTTTGATTCCCTACAAAACAAAAGGAAGTTGGACTATAGCATAAATGGGATTTCTTCAAATTACTATTTTCTTTGCTTTTTTTTTTTTATTCTTTTTTACGTATTGGTATGGACCAACTAAAATAGGTTAATTATTTGGGATGGGCTTTTAAAATGATACCGGGTTTGGATATTGCGCCGATAATTTAGTCTACATTCAAATACTATGATTTGGCCGACATTTGTTATTTAAGGGAAGTTCTATAGGCATCTTTTTTTTTTTTCCGTTACAACTTACAACTCTCAAAATAATACTAAGTCGTTTAATTAGTTTTATTGCCCCTATAACATTAATTTCATTTATATTATAGTAACTCAATTAATTTTCCTGCGTTATAATGACTATTTTCATCAACAATATTTTATACTCCCTCTGTCCCACTCAACAAATCCCATTTGAATTCGACACAGGGATTAAGAAAGAGCGTTAGATGATAAAAAGTGTAATTAAGGTAGTATTTTATTGATGTTAAAGTGTGTTGAGTGGAGAAACACTGTTTGAGTGTGACATAAAGTGAATATTAGTGTATTAATCTTTGCCAAATAAGGAAATAGGACTTATTGAGTGGGACACTCAAAATGGCAAAATGAGACTTATTGAGTGAAATAGAAGGAGTACATTACTTCATAAATTATTTTTAAATTATTACATCAACTATACCAATTAAATACAAAGTATATTGTCATAAAATATACTCCCTCCGTCTCATTCATCTTGTTTATCTTGGGTGAGCACATGTATTAAGAAGAAGTTGTTTAGTGTATAAAATTTACTAAAAATCACTTTATTTAGATATGGGTGGGTATAGTTATATGTATTTTGTTTAATTCAATGTGGACCCCATTTATTTTTAATTAAAGCCATAAATTATCGTTAAACTATTCCTTATTTGGATGGAGGCAAGATAAATGGAACGTCTATCTAAAAAAAGGTAGACAAGATAAGTGGGATAGAAGGAGTATGACCACTAATAATTCAAATTTTACATATCGATATTGCAAATTTTACAAAATTTATCCTATTCCTACCACAGCTTAGGAGTTCTCAACTAGTGCACCTGGCCGAAATTCCAAACCAAGGTTGGTTTAATTGTCAACACTTATATAAAATATTTGGTCATAGGCCTATCGAAATGTCATAATCGAGCATATTATAATGACAATAACTTTATTCGCAATAAATGATAATCAGGTGGACAATTAAGGGATTAAGATAATCTCTAACTAAAGTTGTTGGTTCAAAAAAATCTCTAAGGTTTATTAATCTCCATTTCAATAAATTAAACATTAATTAGTACTCCATCTGTGCGGCTCATTTTGTTCCTTTACTGATATATGGGCAGAGAGAGATTAAGAATAATGGTAAAAATAAATAGGAGGTGGATAGATTGCACCACTTTTGATGAATTTTAAAGGGTAAATTCTTTACTTATTTGGTATGTAGCAAATTTAGTGGGACATCTATTTAAAAGAAGTGAAACAAAATGAGCACGACGGAGGGAATAATTAATATTAGGCGGACCTCACCCCCTTCATATAGATACATAATGGCAACTTGTTCCAGGGGTCTGCATACGCGCCATTTCAAACTTCTAAAGAAAGGTGAATAGATTTGTACTCCTTGGGATCCACCTACTGATTAGAATTGAGCTACTTAAGCTCTCGGGTTCAAAGCCCGCTAATGTCTCTCTATATATCTAGTCTGTCACACCTATATTCAAAAAGTATAACTTATATGTCTTGTATAAATTGCAAATTATTGCACAGGAATCACAAAGTTTACTCAGTACGCTTCAAATTATAGGAATGTTTTTGCAATTACGGATTACCTCGTGCTTTTAGATTGGAACTAATTTAAGTAGCATTCGATAAAGTAAAGCGCTTACTTCCTACAAGCTTTTGGATAGGTTCACCATAAAAAGTTAAAGAGAAGTACTCCCTCCGATAGCGAAAAAATCTACAATTAACTAACTCTTTAAAAGTTGTGGAACTTATCACTTTTTTTTCTTTTTACAATTGTTTCTTAATAACCGTATCGAAAAACAAGTGAAACTTTATTATTGGAACAGGTGGAGTAAATCTTATCGCACTAAAGTCTAAAGACAAATTGACAATGCTAGTTTCCATTAAGAAGATGTTTTTCTACGCACATAATAAACATTAGGATCCTAAGGTCAGACCTCAGAGTCCTCGGCCGCCTCTCTCTCTCTCTCTCTCTCTCTCGCTCTCTCTATCTCTCTCTCTCATGTTAGTGGATTATTCAGAAAATTATGGAGGATCTAAAGTTAACTCAGAATAAAATTAATGAGGCAGCTATAACTCTAGTGATGAATACAGTGCAGCAGCCAAGCAGTGAGCACCAAACCTATAACTGAAGATGGATTAATGAGGCAGCTATAACTCTAGTGATGAATAAAGCGTTGTCTATAAATAACTCCAAACACTAAAATATTTCCATATACAAGAAGGTGCATTGAAACATGGCTCAATTATATGCTAGTGTGAATTGGTCGCCATACCCGCTGACTCGTACCCGCGTTGCATCGAGCTCCCTCACAGATTCAAACCGCAGAACACATCATCATCATGTAGAGCTAAATCTGGGCAACACAACGAAGGAAAGCTCATTTTTAGGCCTCTACGCCATGAATGGTGGAGAGGGCCAGTACAGCTATGCCCAAAACTCTTCTTACCAGGTCATTAACTTATCCACATATATTTCGATACTTGCACTAGAATAAGATGAAGAAAATTCTGAAATGTTTTTTCTTCTTACTGCAGAGAGGAGTAGTAGATGTTGCGAAACCAGTAATCGAAGAAGAAATAGCAGCCAGGCTTGATATTAGCCACCTCCTCTCTTCAACCCAAACGCAGCCTTTCCGCATTGCGGATTTTGGCTGTTCAACAGGACATAACTCATTCCCTGCCATGCAGATAATCACTCAGGCCATTGAGAAGAAGTTACTATCAGAAGGGTTAACTACCCGATCCCCGGAGTTTCATGTGTTCTTTAACGATCAACTCATGAATGACTTCAACACCCTTTTCCATTCACTCCCACCCCACAGAAACTTTTGTGCTGCAGGAGTGCCAGGTCCTTTTCATGGTCGCCTTCTCCCCAAGGCCTCCATCGATTTTGCTTACTGCTCTTGTGCCCTTAACTGGCTATCTCAAGTGCCGAAGGCGGTGGCAGACCATATGTCTGCGGCGTGGAACAAAGGGAAGGTTCACTACACAGGGGCCAAAGAGGAAGTGTGTGAAGCCTATTCGAATCAGTATGCCCGTGATATCGAGTCATTCTTAAAAGCTAGGGCGGAGGAGCTGGTGGCCGGAGGACTAATGGCTCTTCTAGTTCCTGCAGACCCTACTTGTTTCAACTCCGCCACATCCTTCACTACCCCAACAGAAATTGATCTTCTAGGTTCTTGCCTTGTGGACATGGCTAACAAGGTAAAATTCGATATTCATCTTGATTAATTTTGAGATAACTGTTTCACTGTTTTTGTTATATTTAGCAACAGGCATTATTCTCTTTCTAGAACATGTAATTTACACTCCAACAAACTTTCTGCCTCTAAACATGTTGCTAGTTGCTACGGAAAGAAACTCGAAAGAGATCATATGAATCTTCCAACTAAGCCATCCCGCACAGAATTTAGAGGGAGAGAGAGAGAGAGAGAGAGAGAGAGAGAGAGAGAGAGAAATCAGCAGTGCCTAAGATGTCCATACTGATACAAGACCTAACTCGAATTATCTGCAGGGAATATTTAGCGAAGAAAAGGTAGACACGTTCAACTTTCCATTGTATTTTCCCATCCCACAAGAGTTGAAGGCGATAATTGAGAGGAGCAGCAGTTTCACAATCGAAAGGATGGAAATACTTAACAATCCAGGCAAGCGCACCTTGTCCAGTGCGGAAGCACGAGCCACATACCTCAGGGCAGTCTTTGAGGGAATGCTGATGAATCACTTTGGAAGTGAAGTCATGGATGAATTATTTGACTGCTACAGAAACAAACTTGCAGCTTCACCGCATTTCCTGGACCCTGACAATGAGAAATCAATAATAATATTTCTACTCCTTAAGCGCAAACCTCAATCATAACCCTAATATCAAACGCAATGTGTTACCACCCTGTACCGTGCTGCTCATCTCGGCTTTTGCTACAGATTCTTCAGGGGAATAAAATTAAAATTATGTAAGCACTATGAATTCCTCAACTCTCGATGGATCTTCAGAGTATAATATCGATCTCAATAATTTATTCATGCCTCAGTGACATACACAAACCATTAGTTGCCCTGATAAGAGCATCTTACAATTCTCTGACATGATGATATGGGTATCGAACTCAAACAACTAAGAGATAACTCGGAAAAGCTCACTATTTAAACAAGCACACGTATTCTGAGGTGATCGATTCATAAACCAACCAAGCTAATGCAGAAACCACAAACTCTACGCACACAACGCATTGCTAGATCAATTCGATTTGATATTGAAGCAATCAACATCACAATTACATTGCACGGATTCCACATGAAGTCATTGTCACAGCCATATTACAAGAATAACTACAGCAAACTTTTAAGTATCTAATAAAAAAGAATGATAATGCTGAGAGACTAGGATAATGGGAGGCAATAGAAGTGTGTACATACTGACACAATATCAGCCTTAAGTAGTTTACAATATAACTCAAACCAATTGAAAGCTAGGTCCAAAATGTAGCTATACCAGATCTATTAGACTGAGAGAAGAATATGCAACAAATAGATGTAGCTAACATGCAAAATTATCATTGTCTGTAGTAGCCACTCTGGTTGGAAGGTGGATATGGAGGTGTAATAGTGTAAGGAGGACGGGGCATTGATCCAGGTTGCTGAGGAGGCGCATTGTAGTATGGACCCCGCCAACCGGGATATGCAGGTTGCCCATATTCATGGCTCGCTGGAGGTGGTTGGTGTTGGGGAGGCTGGTATGTACTTGAAACGGGTGCCTGATAGGGAGGCGGCGATTGTTGCTGGCTTCCATATGGAGGAGTTTGAGAATATAGAGGCATAGCTCCCTGCTGTGGTGGTTGGTACGTGGAGGCTGGAGGATGAGATGAGTTTGGCGAGTTCCCTGGGTCTTGCTGCTGTTGAGAATTGGTCCTTTGAGTAGAAGGAAATGAGTAACTACCAGAGCTTTTGCCATCTTGGAAACCAAGACCCGACATCTGCCTCTGAACATCTTCAATCATCTCGCGGCACTGGATATTTCTAGTCATCACAAAATCACTGCACTGTTGCTTTACAACTGTAATAGCATCCTGTTTCATAAAACAGAACCCAAAAGAAAAATGAGTCTTCAAGGTTGAAACAGAAACTAGAGAAGAACACTGTTGAATGATCTTCTGAGGAAAATAAGACGGTAACTAAGAAGGTAGTCATATATAAGCTCATTTAAAGTGTCCAGTAATCATTTTAGAAAACATATACGATTTTCTCCAAAGATAAAATAGTAGATTTGAAAACAGTAAACAATTTTAGAGAAAAACATATTATATCCTCTCCAAAAAAAAATGCCTATAAATTCCAAATACACCCCCCACCCCCCCAAAAAAAAAATCAAGCGTTCCTTTGAAATTACAACTTCCCCATCAATAACATCTTAAATCACAATTATCCAAACATTTCAACTAATTCTTAAAATGAGATTTTAACTTCTTTTTATCAGTTTATGCTTGTTCCATGAGGTGAGTCTTCCCACATCTAGCATTCTTTAAATAAAAGATATCATCTTCCTACACCTGAAAACAAACTGTTCCAATAGTTACAACCTTTGTTACAGTTAATATTTTAAACATATAAGGCAGATTTAAGAGGCACCTCAACACATCTCATTAGGGAATTCAATAGCAGCATGATCAAGGCCTATTATTGTGGCTTACAAGTGTCAATTATATACTTACTACACAGAAAAATCACGTATATTTCTTGACTATACAATCAATTTCAACCTTCACGACAAACAGGAACTTCGTACCTGAAGGGTAACATAAAACTTCAGTCCTTCATTGATGTTATCCTTAATTTCCTGGAATTTTGCTATGGCAGCTTCAATCTGTCTATAGCCCTTTTCACGGGATGCTGTGGAGTAAAGGCAGAGAAACTCAATACATAGTAAGCCCAATAATTAAGTATAATCCCAGAACATCATAAACAGGACAGCATACCCTTATAATCTTCAAGGTTGAAGATAGCTGCAAACTCATCATTTTGAGCCTGTACAACATTATGCTTAGTTAAATAAAATTTCTTAAATGGTTAATAAAGCGTTTAATCACAACCCTATTGTAATGCATTTCAAGAAACATGCAATATACTAGTCCAGGAAAGAAGACACTAAATGAAGCTACTTGAATGCCTTCATCCACACCTTTACACCAGAATAATCACCATGATTCCACTGCATGTTTGTTCTTTTTTTCTTTTTTTTTTTGGGGGGGGGGGGGGGTGGGGGGGGTGGGGTTCCAGATTAACATTCTTTCAGATGGCCGAGACCCAAGAAAGCATTGATTAGATAACGCCGCATTCTCAGGATAGAGCATTGATTCAGTTAAAACAGAAACTCCACATGGTTAAACAACGATTACAAATTTTTATAAGAGACGGCATTATAAAGTGTATACAATGATCAAAATCTAATTTTGAATACACATGAGGGATAAGGAAAATTTATACACATCGCATATTTAACTGATGCGGCGACATTCACAATGTCCAAAGTTTTCAAATCATAATCTTATGCAAACAAGTTCAAGTACTAATGGACATGCACAACATAAATGCAAATTGTATGTGGTGCTTGGAAAGAAGAGATGCAAGCAGAGTCCAAATCCTAACAGACCTGGATTTGCATTAACAATTGTTCTTGAGCTTCAAGGTTCTGAGTAATTTCTTGACAAATATTATCGTACTTTGATAACTCCTTCCTAAACAGATCCTCCTGAGAGCCAGTAGATGTCATCAACTTAGGCAGTATGTCATCCTGAGCAATAGCATCAATTAGTCAAAAAAAGAGTGTGAGTAATCCTGTTAAAAAATATTAAGAGTAATGTATAAGGCCAACAACAAAAACAGTCTAGTGACATCATATCAGTTTTAGTTCCATTTTAGAACTGCACTGATTGCAAGACTTAAGTAGGTGTGAATACTAAGAGCACCTAAGTGTCAGTCTTATAAATTTCATTCTTCAAAACTCATGACCCTCAAACATCCCAGTTTCATTTTCTTGCAAAAGATAGCTCAACCTAAACTTATTTTATCTTCACTGATTGAAGAATATAGTTCTTCAGTAGAATTTTCTTAATGCGCGAAGTTATCTAAAACTAGAACTCAATACTTTATTTAGATGGGAAAATGAGTTTGTGCATGAAAAAACAAAAAAAGTAGAGCAAAAGTGACTAAATAGCAATATGAAGTTCAGTTAAAACGGTCCCTTACGACAAACTAGTTCAGATCATATTCATGGAAAATGGAAATGTTAGCTCCTTCCTACTGGAAATCAACCATGTAAGATTAGACTATTCATTAAAAATAAGAATTAATAGATTGGAGTAAACAAGATAATCCATAACTCAATATTCCCATTCCAGAAATTATATGCCCAAGGCAATGCAAAATATATCACATGGCCCAGATAATGTGCATAGGAACACATTTTATTTTATTTTATTATTATTATTATTTTATTTTATTTTAGCAGATAGGAACACATTTTAAGTAGTTATATAAACTGAATAAGTCAGATAAAATAACAGGTAACATCTACAATTGTGCTAAGCTTCAGAGGACGAACGAAACAGAACCCCAGTGAATTGCTGAACCCATATTACCTTCCTCTTCATCTCTTTCAGCATGTCCTCAAGCCCGGCTCTTTGAGCACCAAGACTCTCCAATTGCCTCTGCGAAAATACACAAACAATTATAAGATACTTGATAAACCACATCCCAGTCCCAGAAAGAATCCTTTGAGAAACTTAAAACATTTTCATCTCTTATTCGGCATATGAGTAGTCAATATGCACAGTCAAAACTTTTTCACCATTATTCTCTGAAATGAATCAACATAATGTAGAAGTACATTGTATCACACTAATTGCTAACCCCAATATTCCAACCAATACGTTTATGAAAAACAAGGGTAAAGTTTAGCCATGTAAGTCCAAGTCTAATATGAGAGAAAAATGACTATTTCCAAGAATTTCAAAAATTAAGAGAAGGCCTCAGAAATATAGAGATACCAAATTCTGCTTCAGGGCTCCAACCACAGCATCTTCTTTTGCATCAAGAGACATTATTGGCCTAGCAAGCGTTGGCAGGGCAGATTCAATCTATCACAAACCAAAAATGGGCAAACATCAGGATCATGCTTTGGATATAGGACGCAGCACCAAAAAGGGTCACAAGTTAGTATTTAAAACCAACTAAGCAATGCATTGACAGTTACATCGGTCTCTTCTGATGATGATAGATCATGGTTCTAGTGGAAAAGTGTAGATGTGGTTTTTTTCCTGATGGGGGTGGAGGGGGAGGGGGAGAGGGTGTAGGGAGGAACAGTGACTTTAAATCAAAGAGAATTTGATTTTAGATACAGATGACGAGCGAAGATGTTTATACAGCCAAGGTTCAGAGTATCCTTTTCACAAAGCCCAAAACTTTACTCAAAAAGTTGACTTCAAATATCAAGGACTACAAAACTAGACTACCAAATAAAGTTCAAAGGCTTACTGGATGGCAGTCAAGGATTGACAAAAGTGCTGAATTTTCTCTAACAGATCTCTCAATCCGAGCATCACTTTCTGCCGCTTGCTTCAGATTTCCTGCAAACCTATTTAATCTGTCCTGCAAATTTTTTGTCAGGGTACTCGATTGAGGTCGTGTCCACCGAGTTCCAAACTGGTTTCTAAACTGTGAATCCTCTGTTGCCTCCTTCTGAAACTGTTCTTCTATCTGCACCAACATCTCATGGTTTACCCTCCTTAAATCTTTCAGTTGCTGAAGTTCAGTTTCCAAACCAGCTGGGCCGCCACATATCTGCACTGCTTCCACATCTTCTTTTAAAGCTGTTGGCAGAGTAAAATTCCCTTCTAAAGCAAGGATAGAATCTGGCAAATCCATTTCCCTTAGTCTCACTCGAGCTAGTTCACTTCCTTGCTGCAATTTCTCAGCCTGGGTCCTAGTAATGTCATCAAGCATTTCTGTGTACCTAGAAAGGGCTTTGGCACTACTATCAGGAACAAGACTTGCAAACATCCTCTCTCTACTTGCATCCAACACCTCACCCATTGGCATAGGCTTCACCATAGAAAAGGTGGGAAGTGGTGACAGTGAACTAGCAGGAGGAACCCTCATTAGGTACACCCTGTCATTCTCCTTCATAGCCCTTTCAAGATTGCGATTCATATTAGTCTCTAATTTGTTTATTGCATCTAAGAGCTGCTGGGGTGCCCCTCTAGGAGCTGATTTTTTGGCCTCGGACAAGGCATTAACCCCACTTTTCAAGCGTGCAATTTCTTCAGCAATCTCTTCTTTATCATGCAGCTCTAAACTATACCTGTAGCAAGCCTCTGCATAAAACAAAGCTGCTTTTAGCTGAACATGGGCAATCCAGGCCTTGTCAAAGTGCTGGTTTAAAGGGGCAACGTCCAATGCTGCTAAAGCTTCCTCATAGAATAGCCCAGTCTGTTATCAAGGACAATTAAATTATATTCAAATGAACTCATGCGTTGAAAATTTATCAAGATCCTTTCAACATAATTATCTAATCTATAGCATGTCTAAAACTAACTTGAGTACTTAATACTGTTCACTTGACTATCATATAGGTTTTCTAATAGAAACATAACAGTCATAACATAACTGAAGCTGTGCCCTGAAAAGATACAGCATGTTGTTCCTCTAGAGTAAACTATAATGATTCTTTCCAGGATGCATACTTAATGAAGTTACTTTACAGAGCCACGTCATCCACCAAATACTAAAAATATTAACTACAGATAGATCAATCCCACAAAAATATCTCTGATATTTCGAAAAGAAAAAGACTGCAAGAGCATCAAGAGAGCTCTTCAATTCAACAGTGAAGACTGAAAGGAGATCAATGAGAGCTAGATACATCGGAAACCACCAAACAAGTTGGCACAAGCTGAACTAAGGGATATTTCCAGGATAACTAGAACCTTCAAAGAAAATGTATGGCAATTCATATAAACACATATTTCCTATCTCTAAAAATACTTTTAACCTCAGAAATTCTAATCACTGGGTATCACATATTCTTGCTAAAAATATATATCCGATGTATGTTTTGTTCTATTCTCTCTCTTTGGCCAGGCACTCATAAAGCAATTCTTTTTGCAAAACAAGCATGCAGTCCGTAAATTAACTAATGAGTATTCAATGTTCAGCTGACACGTGCTGATACGCACCTGTCTTGAAATCTTAGAACAGACTCCAGCACTGCTCCCCTTAGCTATGGTGTTCTCATACACGCATTCCTGTGCCTGAGCCAACATCAGCCTCTCCAACATCCCCACACACTCAACAGATATGTCCAGTGTGGTTGAGCTTCCAACCGATGCTTTCATTGCCACATTATCCCTTAAAAATGCAAAAGCCCCAGCCGCTGCTATAAATGAATGTGAAGCTTGTCTCCTTCCCTCGACAGCAGACCGATCAAAACTTAGTCCCATTTGGCTGTGTACTGCCCCCAAATTAAACAATACAGCAGCTTTTTCTACAAAGATCAAATTAGGACATTTAAAATCAATTCAAGGGCATAGTGAGTTTGAGTGAGAAAATGGATTTCATATTCCCTGCGTTTAAGCTAATCAAGATATTTTTGTTTAACCTATTACCAATAATATGAAACTTGGAACTAAACAAAACCTCCTAACTCAATGATACTTACACAAATATTCCCTTTCATCAAGTTAGGTTGCTTCTCCACAACGAAGAAACTCAACCGTGAGCAGTCATTCAGCAAACATATTAAAAAAAAATGAAAAAGCTAACCCGTTCTAGATTACATCATTTAGTGATAGAATTGTAATTTCTAGAATGAGGCATAGGGACACGAACATTTTGCCAGACAACAAATGTAAGACTGAGAAACTTTCACAATATGATGAGAATACGAACTCTATAATCAATCAGTAGAACAAAAGCACCTACCAAGATGAATGTTCTGCTGCGAAGCCTTCTGCCTATTTTTAAACGCGTCAAACCAAGTGAACGACACCGTATTGACATGATCCTTGTCCGGCGAAATCGGAAACCTAGACTCCACCGCGCAGAGGGCTTTAAAGTAATTCTGCAAGAGGTCGCGGCGAGCTGACAGCGCGTCGGATCCCCCGCCGCGCTCGACGTCGGCGCGGAGCTGCTTCAGAGTCTCGAGATCGTCCTCCAGATTCTGCGCCTCGCGCTCTGAGTAATTGATCACAATGAAGTTGCGCAGCGGTCGATAGAGGTCTAGAGAGTTGGTCTTTTTCTCGAAGATTGCCAGCATGACGTTGGTCAGAGTGGTCGAAGAAGGCGACGCCATTACTGGCGGTTGGAGCGTCGGCGATTGATCGGTGGAACTACAGTGATAACGGATTTTATTTGGACCGAAATTCTGTGATGAGCTGATGATGATCGTTGTCGAATTGATAAAATTTCTGAATTAGCAAGGTTTTTCTCTGATTTAATATTTGCGTTGATCTTTATTTATCTATTTTATTATTAATAATTTGATATTGATTCTTACTTGCTTAGTTGGAAAGCAAGAGCTGGGAGCATGGGCTTTAATGCGAGATTATACAGAATGTTTGGGGCCATAATGAAATTAAAAAATACTTTATTGTATAGCTCGCGCGGCGCGGCTGCTCGCCTATTTTGATCGGTGTAGTAAAAATAATACTATATGATGCTTAATAGAATAAAAAAGAAAAATACAAGCTACTATCCTCTATCTATTTTACGAAAATTTCACATGCATCAAGATAATGCATTTTGTTCATTTAAATGCTGGTATGTTAAAATAAAGCATTTTGTACACCATTCGACATGATAAAAGAATATAACTCTTAAAACTAGGCTAACACACACCAACTTTTATCCAGTGCGCACCAAGAGTAACGGCTGCCAACTTTTATCCAGTGCGCACCAAGAGTAACGGCTGCGGATTCCCACGAATTCAATAAAAAAAAAGGAATATAGCTCTTACATTAAAAATGCATAGTTGATAGTTCTCTCATTTTTACAGGGATGAATGGTTCTTATCAGCTCTTCTCTTTAGTTTTATTTTGATTTGAAATACTTCATATTTGTTGCTTTCATTGTTAGTGTTTCTTAACATTCATAAAATGTTTTATAATTGATCGAAAATTAGCAGAACGCTGTATGAGAAAGTCGCATCTCTCAGCCGGGTATTGTTTCGATTTACATTTATTCAATTCATACAGGTGCTACTTATTTCATACTCATGAAGTTCAAAAAAATAGGATATTGATTTTGTAATTGTTGTATATGGTTATACACATTCTATAAATATAAAATAAAATAAAGATACAGCCGAAGGAAGTTCTAAAGAGAAGTGGTAGACGTATACTGCGGTGTGATCATTTCATGTATTTGATTTTTTTCTTATTCTAGATACACATTGATCAGAAATAATAATAATATTCGTTTAAATTAACACCATGTATTCAGAAGATCAATTGACGCTCAGCTACTGAAGATGATTTTACTTACAGTAACCAAAATTGATACAACATGCCACCTCAAAACTTACGGCTCTCAGAAGTTGGTCAAAATCTTTTCACTCGAAACTCCATCACGCACAACAATAGAGCTGACCGCCTGCAACAACCAGATTTCATAAACTTCTCCCGAAAATTGGGATTTTTCCACTAAAAATCTTCTATGTTCTTCTTCAATCTAAATTTAAGTTTGATATGCTCAAACAGAAGAATTCATTCAGCACAATGTTTATCCCGGCTCTAAAAATTCGTATTCAACCCGAATCCAGTGACAAGAATTAAATCTGTGTAACAATTACAAAGAAAGAAAAGAAGATTTGAAGCTCCAAAATCATAAATATATGCAACAGATCTTATTTGACAAAGAAAATTTGAAGATGCACTTATATCTAGTATCAGCTGAGAATATGATTGATACACAACAATTTCACATTGTTGAAAAACTCAAATGAAAAATCTCTTAACCACCATGGATATGAAGGAATGAATTTAGGTGGTAATGAATTTCACCAACCTTTGTAAAAGCCACCATGACCATCCACGTTAATCCTTATGGGTGACATAGTTAACCAGCGTTTACAAGTGTTAGGGTTCTTGTTTTACCAAATATCAATATTTTGACTTATATTTTTTACTATGTAAGACTATCTAGATATTCCATCAAATCCTAACAGACCCACATTAAAAGATCCAAAGCAACAAGCAATCCAGATTGACTCTATACTAATATACTGCCTAATACAGCAATCACTATTATTTAGGGATTGACATGTCAAACAGGTTCAAACTATTCAAAATAACTCTCATAAGAATGGAAAGTGGTGATATTAATTAAATTCTTCAACAAGAACTACTAACCTCAGCCATCTGCTTTTGACCACAGAGCACCACACCAGTAGACTGAGGGTTCGAGATCTTTTTATTTCTAGCTAAAGCATCCTGTAAAAACAATAGTGTTAGGATTTACACAAATAATGTATTGCTGCTGTCCTACAAATAAATGTGTTAACAACCTGTACATAGCCTCTCTCCCCTGTCCAACTATCACCAGGTTGGGAGAGCACGGGTACAATATCAACTCCAGAAGATTCCCAAACTTTAAACCTCTCCTGCATCAATATTCATTTTAGGGCAAGATGTTCGAAGACTGGATCACTTTAAATCAAGAACGCATATATAACCCCTTTGCTCAAATATGTACAACAAAGACGGCATTATACCTGATATGCCATCCAATTAAGGTTTCTAGCTCCATAATAGAGTCTGACATCTGATCTCTTTTCAGCACCAAAGCCTGCCTCGATTAAAGCCCGAATGGGGCTATACATTATAAAGAAGAGAAAAGTGAACAGAAGTAAAAGGAAAAGGATGCCACTAATCATACTAAATGTACAATCAGGGTAATTGCTTTTGTTTTAGATGTAATACCTGAATAGACATAACTACCACTATTGAACAAGAGAAATGTAATAGGAAAGCACTCAACTGTACAAGGACCAAAGATAACTCAGCAACAAAAAGGAGGTCTATCAACAAGATTACATGCAAGCCAATCGCAAACCTAACATATGATATGGCCATTTCCAGATCATTTGTTCAAACTGATCCAATGCAAAAAACAATCAAAATAGAGAGTGAGATAAAATCTTATTAATGACTCCAGAGGGCATTCTTTAATCATTACAAGCATGTTGTGCCTACTAAATTCTGCTCAGTGCATCTCTTACCTGGCCTACTAAAATATATTTATCATACGATGCATTCTCATAAACATTGGTCTGCAATATGACCTCAAGTGTGAAGACAAAAAACTGAACAATGACACCTCCTGGCGTTCATTACGAGCAGCATGCTATGCCCTATGAATCAGTGCATCTCTTTCCTGGCCTACTAAACACAGTTATCACATGATACAATCTCATAAACATTGATCTGAAACATGATTTCATGCCATATATGGCCCCAAGCTACATATTATCGGAAATCTAGTTCCTAAAAGTGGAGCAATGTTTGAATAAGCATTGCAGTATCCACTGCAGATTTACGTATAATACACGAATATGGGGTAAAATTTGCGGTTGTCTGTTAAGTTTATACTTAAACAAGAACAAATGGGAGTCAAATTAAAAAGAGTTCAAGCAACAAAATTTGTTTAATCGAAATCCTAGTTCCTATCACCTTATATAACCATATGAAATGGTTTGCAGGTTTAGTTATACCTGATTCCCGATCCTGTGGCGAAAATTAGAACGGTCTGATAGCTTTCAGGCGGAGAGAGTAGGTCGATATTGAATCCTTTGCCCATGGCCGGGCTCAGCTCCACAACATCACCTTTCTGGAGCCCGCAGAGGATCTCGGCGGTTGAGCCGGCGACGGATTTCACCAAAAACTCGAACACGCCGTCGGACGCGGCGGTCGATGGCGGTGATGCTATGGCGAGAAACGATGGTTTGGACTCAGAATCCTGAAGGCGGAGCTGCAAATACTGCCCGGCCTTCGTGTAAGAGGCGGCGAGCTCGGGGGATTCCGAGACGTCGATGGTGATGCTGAATATCGATTCGGCGGCGGGAGATATTTTTAGCAGCGGCGTGGGGGTCCACAGTGTTGTGTCTTGACGGACGGCGGAGGCGGATACGGCGAGGCTGCGGCGGCGGAGGTGGTGGGATAGGTGGCGTAGGGGGCGGAGTCTGGAGAGGGTCATATGTGGGTGGGGGGAAGATAGGGTGTGGTGTGGAACATGGGAGCTAAGAGTGGGCGAGTGAATCGTAACCGCCATTTTTGGGGAGCTTGTAATGTATAGTGTGGGATGGCGTGGAGGAGGAGGAGGGTAGAAAGCGCCGCCGCGGACGCAGGGTGGAGACTGGAGATGGGATGGTGTGGTGTGGGGGGCGTAGAGCACTCGAGCAGGAGCAGATTATACGTGGCAATATTGATGGGTGTTTTGAGATTACATTTTTTTTTATACTAATGATTTATTAAAATTAATAAACTTAATTGATAATTAGTAAACTCTAATCATGGATTAATAAACCTCATTATAAATAGATTATGTATTTAAGTTAATAAATTCTATTTTTCCTAAAAAAAAACAGATAATTTGCTACTACTCAATGCACATCACTTGAGTCTAAGGTAGGCCCGACTCAACTTGGCCCTCGACCCACTTATGAGCCTGTTGTGATATTGAGAAGGCTTGTCCAGTTAATTCAAATGAATTTGAATTTTAGATGTTTTGAGTTTTGTTTTAATTTTATTCATAAAAAAAATTATTAAAAAAATGCAATACTTAATTTTATTCATAAAATAAAATTACATTAATTCTAAATAAGCAATAAAATTACAATAAACCATTTTACTAAAAAAAAAACCTGATTTCAAGCGTAACAAGAAAATTGGGATCCCCACAATCCTCCACATGCTCACATGCTTGAAAGGAGTACCGTAAACGGTGTGGTACTCCGGCGAGCCGTTGCGGCCTCTGGCTAGTCATTGGCAATGCATTCTCACTAGCCGGTGTGGACACAATCAAATTCTTTTTTTTAATAGGCAATGCATGTGCTATACTTAAACTCTCTTGAGCCGACCTCAAATCATCGCATCGGGTTCATCCGCTTGAGGCTAAATATCGGCAGGCTCAAGTCGCCTCTTGAGCTTGCCGATATGCATGCTCTAAGACTTGATATATTTGACTAAGAATATCTTATGCTAATAAAATAATAATATTTTAGTATGAAGTATTATTTTATGCAAAAACAATAATTATAATAATTGAGTGATACAAATAGTTACTCCCTCCGTTCACATTAATGGTTGTCACATTGTAGACAGTACCGGTGTTAAGAAAATAGTAGGTGTTGGGAAATTTATTAGTATAAGTTTTGATGAATTCCAAAACCGGCTGACCCCAACCGAGTAGATGTTGCCAGTACCTAATGTTAGAATTTAGGCTCGCTGTTTGAGCAAAGTTAAGTTTTTATCTTTACAGGTCTCCAGCTGAAGATGGCAACAAGGCGTCACTCAGACAGAACATCAGTTGTGAAGAAAGACAACTGAGAGTTCATTTGTTCAGATGTAAACAAGGGGAAGTCTTCAGAACATCAGTTGAAGGAAACCAACTGAGCGTTCATCAAATGAGAAACAGTTGAAAGGAAGAGAACATCAGATGAAAAAGAAATCATCTGAGGGTTCAAACCCAACTGAGTAAAGAAGTGGAAGGCAACTGAGGGTTCAGTTTCAGAACCTCAGTTATAGAATCTGAACAAGGAGTTCAACTGTTTTGAAGTTCAAAGTCAGCTGAGAACTCGACAGATCGGAACATCAGCTGAAGATCACTCAGATGAAGGTCAGGACTTTCAACCGACAAACCGAAGTTGACTGTCAAAGATTTGAATTTCAAAAGGAAGTCACATGAGGGTTTGACCGTTCAGTCATTACCCCATCTGGCCCAACACAAGGCTGTCTCAGATGGAAAGCAAAGGAGCACAGATGCCATATCGGGAAAGTCTGCAGAGATAAGAGACAAGCCATCGCTTTCAACCGATCAGAGATCAACTGCTCCTCCAACGGCTAGTTGATTCTCTCCGCCTATAAATTGAGGCATCCTCTCATTCGAGAAATAGAGATGCAGATAGACACATAGACGACAAAAATTCTAAAGCTTTCTCGAGAGAAATCAAAGCAAATCTGCAAAATCATCATCTAAGAGCATCAGCAGCTGAGAGTTCCAATTTGAGAGAACATTAGTAGCTGAGGGTTCCTAGAATTCGAAACTGTTTTTGATCTTAGGTTGAGTGTTTATTCGTTCAAGCCTTAGATCCAGCTCTCATTCTTGATCGAGCTGTAGTTGGAAATCTTACCCTTTCTCACACTCTAAAAAGTGTGCTAGGACCTTACTCTTCCTGTAATTGAGTAGTCAGGTCATCAAGTACCCGTAAACTTGACTTAGGCTGTTTAGTGCCCGGAAACTAAACTGTAACGGTTACTCAGCCCGCGTAAGCTGAGTGGTTCTGTCCAGAAGAACTTGGACTGAGGTGTGTTGACTCACATCTCCCCGTGGACGTAGGAGTTATCTCCGAACCACGTAAATCTTGTGTGTCGTGTTTATTTTTTATTCAGTCCATATTGCATTTCTAACTGACCGAACTAACCAGCATTCAAACCTCTTTTGCACTTTTTCAACCGAGCTGTTTTGGTTCTTGACCAACCGAGCTGGTTTGCGTGAATTGTTTTTAACGAGTTTATTTTCCACCACATTCCGCACAGCACCACTCTTCCAGCTGAGTTTGCTTACTCAGCTGTGAGATCCCACCTGAGTCCTTTTACTCAGTTGAAGTTGTTTTCAAGTGTTAAGTTTTTCGAAAGTTGAAAAATCCTAACTGGTGTATCCCCCCCCCATACACCAGTAACTCGTTTCGGGACCATCAAGTGGTATCAGAGCAGTGGTTCAAAAGACTGCTGACTCTGTTTCACGAGGTGTGAATTCGAGAATTTTCTTCAGTGGTCAACTGAACAGATCTTTTCACGCTAGTGCATTCTTGCTCGCATCTTTGTTGTCCTATTTTTGTTTGTGCAGATGGACGTCAAGGACAAGATCACAGTCATGTTCTCTGTTGTCAACTATACATCATGGAGAACTCGAATGAAGAAGATCCTTTTGTCCAAGCATCATAGGATGCAACAAGTTCTCACATCTAGACCAATCGTCATACGAGACAGAATACTTCGCACTCCCACAAATCCCAACGATGGAGATGCAGTAGTGGAGTATGTGGAGAAACAGCCAGAGAACTACACTCCGGAGGAGGCCAAGGTGAGCCAGCTGGATATCTAGGCTCAAAGCACAATAATGTCCACGGTTGGACAAGATTATCTGCCCTGGATAGAGGAATGTGAGACCGCAAAAGAGATGTGGGACATCCTGGCCTCGCTAAGTGAAGGAAGCGACGAGACAAAGGAAAACAAGTTCTCGCATGCATGTCAAGATTTTGACAATTTCAGTCTGCGACCTGATGAGACTATAGATCAGCTAGAGCTCCGGTTTATGGACATCATCAGAAGAATCCAATCCATCCGGAAAGGAAAATACACTCTAAGAGAGATAAACCTCAAGGTGTTGCAAGCTCTACCGGCTGAGTGGGATACTTTCACAAATATCCACGAGAGCCGAGCTGACCTAGGTGAAATGGGAACTGAAAGATTGTTCTCAATCTTGAAAGGAAATGAGTATAAGGTCAACAGAAGGAGGTCGCAGCCCTCAAGTCAGACAAATAGAATTGAGGACGTCGGCTCAGCATCAAAGTCAGTTGCCCTCCGAGCTGACTACTCAAAGTCGAGATCGTCAAGGCCAACCAGGTCGGCTGACACGACTGCAAAGGAGCCGAGCAGAGAAGAACTGCAACAGAACATTGCAGCGTTGTCAAAGAAGTTAGCCGATATGGATACTCGGTTCGGCAAATATAAATGTTTCTATAAATCAAACCGAACTCGAGACAATTCGAAGCCAGTTACCAATGGTTGCTTCGAATGCGGCAAGGAAGGACACTTCAAAGCTGATTGCCCAGACCTCTCAAAGAAGGAAAGAGAAGCACTGAGGGCGAAGCAAACTGCAAAGAATAAGGCCATGGTAGCTGAAGAGGCAGCTGACGATATGGACATCTTCACAGACACTGAAGATGAGGATGATCTGACCTCTACCAACAAAGTCATCAGTCCGGATCAATGCCTCATGGCACTTGGAACCGACCAAGATGATAGTGAGGTACAATCTAATCCTGCTTGCTTAAATTCTTCCAATACTTCTAACATGCAGGAATCTATGAACGATGAGTTGGAACCCTCCTGGAATGATTTTCAAGAACTCAGTGAGGAACTGCATCAGCAGTCAGTTGAGTTTAAGAGTCTTCAAGCCCAGTTCGCCAAGCTTGAAGATTCCTTAACCGAAAAGGACGATCTGATCAAGAGACAAGCTGAAGAAATTGACCAGCTGAAAAGTCAACTGAGTACAGCCAACCAAACTGAGGCTTCAACCGATGAACAGTTGAAGGAACAGATCAAGGCACAGAACGAACAGTTGAACAAGCAAGAGGCTCAGATCGACCAGCTGATGAAGACATCAGATGCCCAGACCGAGCATATAGTTGTTCTTCTCAAGGATCTTCAAACTGAGAAGGACAACCTGACAAAGTTATATCAGTCATCCGAGATCATCGAGAATCTCATCAAATACAGACGGCAAACGGATGATGTGTCTGGACTAGGATACGACGTGGCAAATGACACTGGAATACCACCAGCTACCTTCACCAGGGCTGAGGAAGTCATGGTTGCTAAACCTAACACAGTTGAGTATGCAACTGAACAAACACCCTCACAACCGATAAAGGTAACTACGGCTGAGAAAGGCAAATGAGCTGCAGATGGAGCACCAACGAAACAGTCCCTGGAGTCTACAACCGAGGGGGAATGTTCCAAGACTCAACGGAGGAACCGGAAACGTCGGAGTCGCAATCAAGCTCAAAATCGACAACATATCCAAGCTCAGAACCGATGTGATAACCGACCAACAAACCAACCACAGCAGAGATGGAACCAACAGAACCGACCAAGCTTCAACCGATATAATCAACAACGGTTCCATCACCACAACAATCAGAGGTTCCAACAGAGTCAACCTATGTGGAAAAGTTACGACAGCTATGGTTACTCATGCCACAACATGAATCAACATCCGGACATGAACAGCCATCGTCAACAGCCAAGGCAATGGAATCAGAATCAGCCAAGAAGATTCCACAAAGGCGTCCGACCTCACAGACAAACTCAACAGGATAAGAATCGCCATCAAAACAGGGGGAAAGCCTCACCTCCTAAAGCCCAACATGGGAGAAATCCAACTCCTCCCACGAAACAGAGCATCATTTCAAACAACAAGCCTAAGGATAACCGGGGTGTTGTTATAATTGATGAAAATGGGCAGATCATTTGGAATGACAAGGCTATTCGAGTGTACAGAGAAAAGCGACGCACGGTTCCAGCGGGAACTGGTTCTAACCCTCCAGGACCCAACTGAAATTGGGGACCTAAGCGAGTTTCTCCTTGCAGGTACAGGAGAAACAGCTGAGAAAGAAGAAGGCGTCTACAACAATGTGGGTGATGGATAGTGGATGCTCGAAACACATGACAAATCTGAAGGATTTGCTTGGAAGTTTCGTGGAGAAAGAAGGTCCATCTGTTACTTTTGGTGATAACTCAAAAGGTTATACCAGAGGTTACGGTACCCTTGAAACCAATCATGTTTCAATTTCTAATGTTTCTTTTGTTGATGGATTGAAGCATAACCTGCTCTCCATCAGCCAATTCTGCGATAATGGGTTCTCTGTCAAGTTTGATGCACAGGGTTGCAGAGTTAAAGATGTCGGATCAAAGCAGGTGATATTGTTGGGAAATCGATCTCCAATAGGGAATGTATACTACGCTGACTGGAACAACAGCCTCCCTGACACTTGCCTGTTGTCAAAGAGCAGTTCGGATGTGAGCTGGCTGTGGCACAAAAGGCTCAACCATCTGAACTTCAAGACGATGAACCGACTTGTCAGACAAGAACATGCAAGAGGCATACCTAACCGAGTGTTTTCAACAACACACATGTGCAGTGCATGCTAGCTGGGAAAGCTCGCTAGAACCTCCTTCCGGTTGAAGTCAACTCCTTCAACCGACCGAGTGTTGCAGCTGATCCATATGGATCTCTTCGGGCCAGTTACACCAAAAAGCATTAATGGAAACGAATATACTTTGGTTGTAACTGATGACTACTCAAGATATACGTGGACCATCTTCATGCGCCACAAGAGTGAAACCCGAGATGAGCTGCCCAAGCTAATGGATCGGATATCGAACCAACAAGAGATGAAAATCATATCTATCAGATCAGATCGTGGAACGGAGTTTCTAAATGAAACCATCATTGAGTATTGCGAAAAGAATGGCATAACCCATCAAACATCAGCCGTGCGTACTCCACAACAGAATGGCGTAGCTGAGAGAAGAAATAGAACTCTGAAGGATGCAGCCACATCCATGTTAGCGAGCTCAGCACTACCTAAGAGATTTTGGGCTGAAGCGATCAACACAGCATGCTACACACAGAATCGATCTCTTCTCACCAAGCGGTTGGGAAAGACGCCCTACGAGCTGTGGAGACGCAGAAAGCCAGATATTTCTTATTTTCGTGTTTTTGGATCTAAGTGTTGTATTCACAACAATGGGAAGACTCAGTTGAAAACTTTTGATGCCAAAGCTTCGAAGGGCATATTTCTTGGATATGCAGCTCGGATCAAGGCATATAGAGTTTTCAACAACAGCTCTCGTGTTGTGGAAATAACACCTCATGTTAGTTTTGATGAATCTACCTTTGAGTGCAGGGAACAGGTAAAGGAACAACACGCGGATCCAGCTGTTCTACCAGTTCTCACCAGATCGCAAGCTCTTCGGGAAAAGAACCGAGCTGAACCACTGGTATGGGCAACTGAGGATGAGGACCCATACTCCTCTGAAGATGAATGCGAAGACCTCAGCTCGTCCCTAGGGGGAACTTCAGCTGATGTCCCTCCAACTGCATCAGCATCCGATGCCCAACCGAACTCAGTTCAATCTATTGTAAATGTTGAGGATCCAGACTCAACAGCTGATCAATCACCAGCTCTGAAGACTCCAACTCAGATGTCTGAACAGCCACTGTTGGAAGAAGAAGGAAGACGCAACTGAAGATGGTATGAAGTTCATTCCACCAACGACATCATCGGAGATCCAACCGAGGGTGTGCGCACACGGAGCAGAGTTGCAAATCCAGAATCAACCGAGGAAGAATCCAACACTTATGCCCAATATGCTGAGGAATTGGCAGTTCTAGAGGAGTTCGAGCAAGCTGGAGATGTTGCCATGATTTCTTGCTATGTAGCTGATGTTCCAGAACCGAAGAATGTTGGGGAAGCTCTCAATTGTGTCCACTGGACAACAGCCATGCAAGAAGAATTGAATGAGTTTCTACGCAACTGTGTATGGGAGTTGGTAGAAAGACCCAATGGTGTCAAGGTGATTGGACTAAAGTGGATTTTCAAAAATAAGAGAGACGCCATTGGATTCATTGTGAGGAATAAAGCAAGGTTGGTAGCTCAAGGATACTGCCAACAAGAAGGAATTGACTTTGAAGATTCCTTTGCACCAGTTGCAAGGCTTGAAGCCATCCGAATCTTTCTAGCTTATGCCGCACATCACAAGTTCAAAGTATATCAGATGGATGTGAAGTGTGCATTCCTCAATTGAGATATAAAAGAAGATGTATATGTTGAACAGCCTCCTGGTTTTGAGACTGGAGATGGAAGAGTGTACAAGCTGAAGAAAGCTATCTATGGTCTAAAGCAAGCACCAAGAGCATGGTATGACACTCTTTGTGGATTTCTTCTGGACTCAGGGTTCAAACGAGGTTCAGTTGATAAAACTCTGTTCACCATCAAAGTTGGAGAAGATATACTTGTCGTGCAAATTTATGTCGATGACATCATTTTCGGATCCAAGTCGGAGGAGCTGTGCAAGAAATTCTCCGATCTTATGAAGGAAAAGTTCGAGATGTCAATGATGGGCGAGATGAATTATTTCCTTGGATTACAAGTGAAGCAGTCACCTGAAGGGATTTTCATCAACCAGTCCAAATATACAAGGGAGCTCATCACCAAGTTCGGATTGCAGACAAGTAAGACAACCAAGATCCCTATGAACACGAACTGGAAGATCGAACCAGGAGCTGAGGGAAAGATCATTGATGCCAGCCAGTATAGAGGGATCATCGGTTCGCTGCTCTACCTAACTGCCAGCCGACCAGACATTTCATACGCAGTTGGAGTGTGTGCTCGTTTTCAAGTCCAACCAAGAGAAGCACACATGTTGGCAGCAAAGAACATCTTTAAGTATCTGAAGGGAACTGTCAATGTTGGATTGTGGTACCCAACTGATGACAATATCCAGCTGACTGGATACTCAGATGCCGACCTAGCAGGAGATCGGTTGGACAGAAAGTCTACTTCTGGACACTGCCAGTTCATGGGAAGCAAGCTAGTTTCATGGTTCTCCAAGAAACAAGCGTGTGTTGCTACTTCGACAACCGAGTCAGAGTACATGGTTGCCGGAAGCTGTTGCATGCAAGTATTGTGGCTGAAGCAGCAGCTGAGAGATTATGAAGTCTCAACTGGACAGGTTCCCATACATTGTGATAGCTCGAGTGCCATAGCTATCTCTCTAAACCCTGTTCATCACTCTCGGACTAAGCATATCGATATTCGTCATCACTTCATCCGAGATCATATTGAGAAGAAGGATGTGTCCATGGAAAAGATCCCAACTGAAATTCAGAGAGCTGACATCCTCACCAAACCTCTTCCTGAAGCCCGGTTCAAGATGCTGTGTGATCTTCTAGGACTTTTGGATCCGAGCTAAAAACTCATCCGAGCAGAAGAATCATCCGAGCTGACAAGGATTCATCCGAGCTGAAGAATCGGATATCGACTTAAGGGGGAAGCTCAGATGAAGGGGGAAGCTCAGCTGAAAGGGGAATATCAGATACGAATTGCCAACTGAGGACATCAAACGTCAGCTGAGGAGATGAACTTGAGTCAGCTGATGGTATGCTGCAATAATGGAACAGACGTCAGCTGAACAGACGAACTCGAGTCAGCTGATAGTATGCGGCAACTGAGGAATTCAACAAATGAACACAGCTGATTCAGACATCAGCTGGCAGGTATCATTTATGACTGAAGGTGTTATGATATTAAATGAGAATGTTTGAAATAAATTCAAACATTCCTGAACATGTCAGCTAGACTAAACAAGCCATCATATCACATTTAATGTAAAGTCTGGCTGAACACCTATAGCGTTACTTTATAGTGCGACTGGGCTGACACCTCAAACTATTCACCTTCTCACTCGCGCGCGTGGTATATCAGTCAAAATTACTCAACAGTCGCGAAATCACAGCCGTTAATAGATTCGCGCGATTTAACCCCAGCCGTTGATTTTATCCGAGTCAAAGATTATATATTACGGCAAATCAGGAAGTGATCCTTACTTTCTCTTTTCGTACATATCTTACTCACTATTCATCATCTTCTCAAATCTTGTTTCGCCATTTCCAGTAAAGTCTTTCACTCTTTCTTTGCATATATATCTCCTCGAGATGGCGCCCAAGTCAAAAGCTTCTAAAAAGATGGTTTCCTCAGAGCCTGCAACGTTCCAGGAATCGTTCGACATGGTGATGTCGAAGATTCATTTCGAACAGATATTATCCAGAGCGGCTCTCTCCTCGCCTGAGCTCGCTCCAATCGCCGCCATCCTCTCCGACCACCATCTGCTTGATTGGGCCACCCTCTCTCCGGCCCTGTTGCTCAGGAAGCAGATCGTACATTTCTACCGTAATCTGCAACGAGTCACAAATGGCGGGCTTGTCACGATCATCCCGTGCAAGCAACGCCACAGAACCTCCCGAACAGTAGAAGACCCCGTTGTGGAGATAAAGGTGTCGAAGGAGCTGGAGAAGCTCATCTCCAGAAACCGTGAAGCCACAGACGTGGTGGGGAACTTTTCTGACAAGGAAGCTGATGTCTTCCTTCAAACCATTCTTCTTGTACCCGAACCATTGAAGGGGAGCATGCAAAGGACAAAGCTGAAGCCGGAGCACCGATTTCTTTTCGATGTAATCTCCAAATGCATCTTCGCATATGGTGGAGCCTTCGGGGACATCAGCCGTCCTAAGCTCAAGCAGCAGAAGGCCCTGGAAGAGATGCACCAGGTCGACTGGTTGGGATATATAGAGAGCCAGCTGGTGTCGGAGAAGCAGAAGATATCCGAGACGACAGCTGAGTCCGGGGATGTTCTGTTGAGTGTCAAGGGGACTCTCAATTTCGGGACAAAGATATCAGCCCTCATCCTCCAAGCCACAAAGGGTCTGCCGCTGACATGGGAAGGGAGTGAGGACCCTCCAGTCAGCAAGCTGTCACTGTTCCCCTCAGCCAAGAAGGCCAGGGATGTTGTAGAAGCTGTCTACACCCCCAAGGGTGTCCCCAAACCAGCTGTGGAGGCAGCTGCTCGTCGCTCTTCGAGGACCAAGCCGGCGAAGCGCCGCTGGAAGAGGTAGCTGAGGAGGAAGAAGACGAAGAGGAGGAAGAGGAGGAACCTCTGCAGAAGAGGCCAAGGATAAGAATCATCCAGCCAGTGGCTAAACCATCCACAACAAGTCCAGTGGTGGTCAAGCCGGCTGAGGAGAAGGAGTCAACCGAATCCAGTCAATCGGTTGACCCAGCTGGGTTTATTCTTCAACCTCGCCAGGAGGACGTGGCTGAGGAGGCAGGTGGAGACGTGGAGATCCAAGTGGTGGATGCCAGCTCCTCCTCAGATGACTCTTCTTCATCTGAGGAGTCCCACGACAGTCGGTCTAGAGCTGATGCCAGCCAGGTTAGCCCACCTGTGACTGAAGAAATCCTCCAGCCAGCCAACTCTCCATCCAAAGAGGATCCGGTTCTCTCAACTGGTCCTCAGTCAGATATTCCGAGCCTCTCGCTCGATGCCAACGTTGTGACCACTTCTTCGGCCAACGTTGATGAAACCATCGAACCCTTAACCTTCGATATCGACCCCCCTTAGATCGATGAAGAAGCCAACCGTCAGGCGATCCTGGCTGAATATGAAGGAAGACTCAGCTACTGCTTCCGCAAGCTGATTGGTATGTTCCCCGAGGCAACATCGATGCCTATTTTCTCTGTTCTCGGGACGGAGCTTCTATACCAATTCAGTGTCATATTCAGCTACTGGTACGTGAAGGAGGAGACCCTCAGGATCCATGGCTGGGACAAGTTAAAGGTCGAAGAGTCCAACCTGAGGGAGTACTTCGACTACCAGAGCCTGGAGGTGGCTTACAACCAAAAGGTGGCTGTGCTCCGACGACGTCTGGACAAAAGCATCCAAGAAATGACAGACACCAGGGAGCTGTGCAACAACCCTGAAGTTGTTCACTTTCTTGATGACATGCTCGCCAAAAATGCCTCCTGCATGGACGACGTCGACGCAGCTGATGAGGCGGCCAAGAGAGAAGAAGACAAGCTCAAGGCCTACCTCGCCAGCCGATCTGCCATGGTTGTCCTGGAGTCTGCTGCCCAGCCACAACCACCGCTCCTGCCCGGACCTCCGATCAGCCAGCTCTCTCAACCGACGTCATCTGCGAGCTGATCTCTGAGAGGGTCAAGATCCAGCTGGGGACGGAGATGCTGTCCAAGATCCAGCTGGGCAAGGAGGAAGAAGCTGACAGGATGCAGCAGCTGATGGCAGAAAATGCCAGCCTGAAGAATCAGCTAGATCACCTCTCCTCTTCTCTGCAGCACAAGCTCGAAGATCTATCCACTTCTTCCAGCTCGGAGGTCTCGGCTCTAAGGAAGGTTGTTCAAAGCCTCAGCTCGGATTTTAACGTGTTCAAGACCGTTGCTGAATCTGACCTCGCAAAGTCCCAGCAGACTCAGGACCAGGAGTGGATGGCTCAGTTCGCCTCTTTCCGAGCTGAGTTCGTCTCCCTTCACAAAGAGGTCTCTGCGACCTTTGCAGCTGTGCAGCGAGCTGAGCAGGAGCGCCAAGACTTGGAGTTGGCGAAGAAGGTGGAAGAGAAGGACGCTGTTGAAGAGCTGTTTTCCCGCATTCAACAAGCTGAAGCCAAGTTGACCTCTCTGGATGGCACTGTTGCCACCCTTTTGGATGATGCCAAAAAGGGGGAAGACAAGGAGCCAGCAGCTGGGGAAGACAAGGAGCCGACAGCTGGGGATGGACAAGGGAAAGTTGTTCTCCAGCAAGGAGAAGGAGTGCCAGCTGAAGCTGAAGGGTCGCAGCCCGAACTGGAAGTCTCCCACGACCTCGTAGCCGAGCTCACAGCCGAGCTCGATGCAGAACTTGACGGGATATCCGTTGAAGACTGTATCGAAGCTGCCAAAGCTATGGAGGTGCCTAAGGAGAAGTACTTGAATCCCTCTTGGATCAAGAAGTTCGCTGCCGATCAGGCCAAGAAGGTGGCCAAGTTCGAGAAGGAGCTCGCCAAGGTGGAGAAGAACGTCGACAGAAACAAAGCCAGCCGGAGTGTGCGAAGAATCAACAAGCACCAGATGAAGGCTGAGGCTAGAAAGTCGACGCATCAGCTGCAGAAGAATGCTCCGCTCCCATCTCGATACCCACATGTTGACAAGTGGATGAATGCGGAGTGGAACGATGACTGGGAACAGTTCAAGCATGAGTTCGTCAATGATTTCTATTACAGGAAAGTCTACTCGACTGAAGACCCAAGGCTAGCCTTCAAGGAAGCCCTGTGGGAACTCAGCTCTGGAGACCCTGGAATGTTTAGTCAGTTCAAGCGAGCTATGCTGAATGCTCAGCTTGATCCCAACACTGTTCCAGTTCCAAAGAAGTGCATATACCGCCCTCCGATGATCAAAGGCACAAGCACGCCAAATAGAAATACGATCTTAGCTGAGGCGAGGCAAGTATGCAAGGAACACGGCGTCAACACTGGGATTGAGTCGGAAGCGAAGAAGGAGATCTTCAACCGTATCTTCAACAAGTACGGTCAAGAGTATTTCTGAGCTGTCAAAGTTTTTGAGCTGATAATGTTTTTGGATGTTGTAGTTTTTGAAGCAATTGTTGTATCTTTCTATGTTTTGCGCTTAACTTTGTAACCTTCAGTTGTAACAAAAACTTCAAAGTATATAATACGATTCACCTTGATGAACAATTCCTCATTGTCCAAGCTCTGAATCACAAAGTCTTTCAATTTCATGTTATAACTGTGCTAACCCTTTGATGTTTTATCTTATAGACTGTCTAGAATTTCAACTGAGATTTTAGATAAGTTAGTGAGGTTTAGATCAGTAGTGGTTTCAAGTTGTAAGTGGTTTTGGCATCATCAAAAAGAGGGAAATTGTTGGGAAATTTATTAGTATAAGTTTTGATGAATTCCAAAACCGGCTGAACCCAACCGAGTAGATGTTGCCAGTACCTAATGTTAGAATTTAGGCTCGCTGTTTGAGCAAAGTTAAGTTTTTATCTTTACAGGTCTCCAGCTGAAGATGGCAACAAGGCGTCACTCAGATAGAACATCAGTTGTGAAGAAAGACAACTGAGAGTTCATTTGTTCAGATGTAAACAAGGGGAAGTCTTCAGAACATCAGTTGAAGGAAACCAACTGAGCATTCATCAAATGAGAAACAATTGAAAGGAAGAGAACATCAGATGAAAAAGAAATCATCTGAGCGTTCAAACCCAACTGAGTAAAGAAGTGGAAGACAACTGAGGGTTCAGTTTCAGAACCTCAGTTATAGAATCTGAACAAGGAGTTCAACTGTTTTGAAGTTCAAAGTCAGTTGAGAACTCGACAGATCGGAACATCAGCTGAAGATCACTCAGATGAAGGTCAAGACTTTCAACCGACAAACCGAAGTTGACTGTCAAAGATTTGAATTTCAAAAGGAAGTCACATGAGGGTTTGACCGTTCAGTCATTACCCCATCTGGCCCAACACAAGGCTGTCTCAGATGGAAAGCAAAGGAGCACAAATGCCATATCGAGAAAGTCTGCAGAGATAAGAGACAAGCCATCGCTTTCAACCGATCAGAGATCAACTGCTCCTCCAACGGCTAGTTGATTCTCTCCGCCTATAAATAGAGGCATCCTCTCATTCGAGAAATAGAGATGCAGATAGACACATAGACGACTAAAAATTCTAAAGCTTTCTCGAGAGAAATCAAAGCAAATCTGCAAAATCATCATCTAAGAGCATCAGCAGCTGAGAGTTCCAATTTGAGAGAACATTAGTAGCTGAGGGTTCCTAGAATTCGAAACTGTTTTTGATCTTAGGTTGAGTGTTTATTCGTTCAAGCCTTAGATCCAGCTCTCATTCTTGATCGAGCTGTAGTTGGAAATCCTACCCTTTCTCACACTCTAAAAAGTGTGCTAGGACCTTACTCTTCCTGTAATTGAGTAGTCAGGTCATCAAGTACCCGTAAACTTGACTTAGGCTATTTAGTGCCCGGAAACTAAACTGTAACGGTTACTCAGCCCGCGTAAGCTGAGTGGTTCTGTCCAGAAGAACTTGGACTGAGGTGTGTGGACTCACATCTCCCCGTGGACGTAGGAGTTATCTCCGAACCACGTAAATCTTGTGTGTCGTGTTTATTTTTTATTCAGTCCATATTGCATTTCTAACTGACCGAACTAACCAACATTCAAACCTATTTTGCACTTTTTCAACCGAGCTGTTTTGGTTCTTGACCAACCGAGCTGGTTTGCGTGAATTGTTTTTAACGAGTTTATTTTCCACCACATTCTGCACAGCACCACTCTTCCAGCTGAGTTTGCTTACTCAGCTGTGAGATCCCACCTGAGTCCTTTTACTCAGTTGAATTTGTTTTCAAGTGTTAAGTTTTTCGAAAGTTGAAAAATCCTAACTGGTGTATCCCCCCCCCCCCCCCATACACCAGTAACTCGTTTCGGGACCATCAGTAGGTAGTAATGGAGAATAGTTTGTTGTGAGTAGAGTAAGGGTCTCACAATAAATGTGAGTGTAGTAGCAAAAGTGACAACCATTTTGTGGACAAACTTAAATAGCAAAAGTGACAACCATTTCGTAGATAGAAAGAGTACATTATTTTTATTTTTTTTGGTAAAAATAAATTTTATTTCACCAAGGGAGATTCACATATCACAAACTTACAAGCCTACAAACAAACAGTTTAGGATTTGCCTTGCACCTCACTCCTGCCATTACTTGGCAACGCCTAATCATTGCATCCTTAGTGGTATTAATACCTTGGAATTTTCTCATGTTTCTTTCACTCCATATCTGATACACAACAATAGTTATCAACAGCCTAAACATCCTTTGTTTACTGGTTTTAAAACGGCAATGTTCAAGAAGTTGTATCCTCTCTTCTGGCCAAGGTTTAGGACTAATACTCAGACTTCCCCAACTTGATACCTCCTTCCAGATTTTAGCAGAGAATTCAGAGTGAAAGAAGAGGTGATCCATTATCTCAGATTCTTGCAAACACAAACAGCAAGTTTCATCTCCCTAAAATCCAAATTTCCTTAAATTATTACATGTGACCATCTTTCCTTGTAGTGCAAGCCACATGATAAACAAACATTTAGGAGGAGCCACATTATCACTCATCGTTCTATGCCACTCCACTTTGGTGCACTCACCGCTCGGGTCCCTGTATAATCTTCTAATGAAAAACTGCTCTTGTTCCAGCACAGCTACTCCAAGAGAGGAATTTAAAATTACCTCTCTAGCTTGTAAAATCTTTCTTACCACCCAAGAACATTGAGTAGGGATAGGCATGGTAAGGAAATTCTGCTACTTAATACAATACCATGGATCCACTTGACCCATATTTTGTCTTTCTTTTGAGCCACACACCATAGTAACTTACACACTGCAGCCTTGTTCCACCACTCAAGTGTGTAATATTTAGACCACCAGCAAACCTAGGCATACATATTTTCTCCCAACTCACCAAAGCTCTTTTGCTTGTATCAGCTTTTCCAGTCCACAAGAAGATTCTACATGTTGTTTGTATTGCTTTAAGCACCTTCTTTGGCAGCATAAAAATCTGGCACCAATATAATTGAATTCCAAATAACACAGAGCTTATTAATTGCACTCTCCCTGCATAAGATAAAAGTTTAGAAGACCAGCAGTTAATTCTATCTATAATCCTTTGTATCGGGGGTTGACATTGAAGAATAGACAACTTCTTTGAGGACAAAGGCACCCCTAGATATTTAAAAGGTAAATCTCCCTTGACTAATATGAATTCTTGCAAAATTTGCTCCTGCACATTACTTGCCACCCCTCGAAAATAGATATTAGTTTTTGCTTGGTTGGCTTTCAAACCAGAAGTAGCTGAAAATTTCTCAAAAATCAAGCATCAACTGTCTCACTGAACACGGATCTCCTTTTGCAAACATCAACAGGTCGTTAGCAAAACAGACTTGAACCAAATTGAATTTCTTGCATCTAAGATGATATCTAAATCTTGTGTTAGTCCTTAATTCCAGCAAACATCGATGCAAGTATTCCATACACACCACAAATAAATAAGGTGAAATGGGATCACCTTGCCTCAAACCCCTTCTAGCCTTGAAAGTTTCAGTAATTTCTCCATTCACACAGATAGTATATGACACAGTAGTAACACAAGTAAGGATCCGTTGCACAAATTGGTATGGAAATCCAAATTATAACATCAAATATCTCAAAAGGGGCCATTCTACTATGTCATAAGCTTCTGTATATCTATTTTATCATGTACTTGGGAGAAATATTTTTCCTGTTGTAACCTTTAATCACATCATGGCTCAAAAGGATATTATCATGAATGACCCTCCCTTTCAAAAAAGCAGATTGATTCTCACTCACAATCTCATATAGAACCTCTTGTAATCTATTGGCCAGAACTTTGGAAATTATTTTATACAGCACACTACAACAAGCAATGGGTCTGAAATTCTTGATAACACAAGCATTAGAAGTTTTAGGCAGCAAAGAGATCAAAGCAGTGTTTATAGTGCTAGGGAGATAACTTGTCTCAAAGAATTGTTTAACAACTCTTATCTCCTCTCCAATTATTGGCCAAGTTGTCTTAAAGAAATTAGCATTGAATCCATCAATCCCAGGGGCTTTGTGAGAGCTCATGCTCTTGATTGCTCGATTGATCTCTGCATCATTGATTTCAGCACATAGCTTCTTCTGGCTATCATGAGTCAATGTAGGTCCCAAAGCAACAATCTGTTTATCAATCATAGGGAGATTTTTAGTTGCAGTCCCCATTAACCCCTTATAGAAATGCAACACTTCTTCCTTAATTTCTCCTTGTGTTACACATCTTGTACCATCAGCTGAGATGAGAAGTTGAATAGCTTTGCCACTTCGTCTTGCTTTTGCATAGGCATGAACGTATTTGGTATCGGAATCACCTAATTTTATCCAGTCTACTCTAGACTTTTGTTGCCAAATACTCTCTTCAACTTTGCTCCATTTCTCAATATTCTCCAAAATTTGTTTCTCCACCCCCAACATTTGAATATTCTGCTTATCTTGCAACAAGTAAAATTGAACTACATGTAACTCTTGTCTTAGCTCCATCAGCTTTTCAAGGATGTTGTTGTAATGAGCATTATTTAGTTGTTTAAAAGGAACTTTTAGCTTATGAAGTTTATACCAAACATTCATCAGCTTGTTACTATGAAGATTCAGGCCCCAAACTTCCTCTACAATCTTCTGAAAATCTGGATGATCAAAAATAACATTCAAAAATCTAAATTGAGCATTTCTGTTACTTCTATTATCACCAATTCTCAAGAACAGAGGACCATGGTCTGATAAATTTCTCTCCAGAATCTCTACTTGAATAGTCCCTATATCCCTACACCAGATATGATTCACCAACACCTATCAATGAGTGAAAAAATTGTCATTTCCCATTTGATTATTACACAATGTGTAATCACTCCCCACCATTCTTAACACACTCAACTCATTATCTTGCACACGGTCTCTAAAATCCTTTATCTCAGTCTCTGATACTGGATTTCTATTTATTCTCCAATGTTGAGAACTGAATTAAAGTCACCCCCAACAAGTAGAGGGCCATTATCTCTGGAGCATACAATACTAATAAACTGCCACAAAATCTTCCTTAATTCACTGATATTATAGGCATATACTTTCACAGCCCGAATTCTAGTGTATAAGAACGATTAAAATCTATTGGACAGTGAAGGTGAAACAACGGAAAATAAATAAAGGAACATACTCGGGCACAAGGGATTATTTATTGAAAGCGAAAACAATTGATTAACTTGCTTTCAATTATCCATCTCAAAAGCTCAATTGAATAAATTTGTTATGTAAGAATCGAGAGGAAATTAAATAAGGTGTCGAACATGAATCTCATATTTAGATGTCAGAGTTAAAAGAATTTAAAACATAAATAAATATCGGTGTTGCAGCGGAATATTATATCAAATCCCAAAATTATATGTATGAAGACATATAACCAAAACTTAAACAAATCTTGACTCGAAACAACGAACGCCACCAAGCACTCCGCACCATCATCATCCGAGCTAACCTGCACGTTTTAGAAATAACATGTAGGGCTGAGTACGAAGTGAACACATGCCAAAATAAATTGAAAGCTTGCTCGATATAGCTATATAATTGAACTTGTCTTTCTTGCTGCATCACAAGTGTTAGAGTTATAAAACAGTTAACTTGTGCATGCAAGAAAATCATTTTACTTTTGTAAATGTGTGCACACAATTATATATTTCAAGTATGTACCAGTTCTACAATCAAATATGAGTGTTGAGAAGTAGGCCTCTTTCTCAAACACCGTGACCGGCTTACCATAAGGAAAGCACACGATCACTCACACGTGTACACAAAAATTCTGTCTCACGCAGATCGAATTCATCTTACTCAAGTAGATGGTAGCATATATCAAAGCTCAAAAATTGGCAAGTCAATTAATTTAAAACTCACATAATATGATAATAGTAATCACATTCATCGATTTGTTTTGGTTAGAAAGTCCACCTGTCATCCAGTGGTTTTGCTCGGAATACCTTGTTTCGTCTCGCTCCTTACTTCTGGACTCCACTCGTTTCTTACTATAGAACTTCACTCGTTCCTTCAAGGTTAACATTCTTATAAGGACGAGTTCTATTTAAAATCTAAACTCGATTACTCGGATTTCTACTTGACTCGGGTTTTTCTAACTTTTCTTGACTCGACTAATCAAACTCCTCGAATCTTCAAGGACTATACCAACAGACTTTCCTTAAACTCGTACATTTATACTCAACATGCTTGGTTTATCAAACAAATTGGAACTTATTCAAATAATCAAAATCGAGAAATCACTATTCATTCCATAAACTCAAAATTTCTCGATTTCACACACCAAACAATTCAGAAAATTATGAGATTAAATCTCGATCACTTTAAACACAATTCATTCACATTCAAGTCGTCACATCTCAAATCAAGTATTCACAAACAAGTAAACGATAGACTTCAATAAATAGTCGGAAAATGAATTTTTTTTCAAACTTCTTAAAATTTTATAGAAAAATTATAGCAATTCACATATATTCATTCATACTCAATTTCATACTACGAAATTCATTCAAGAGTCAAAATACTGTCTCATGTTGACTCGATACTGCTCGAATTTTTCCTTAAAGATTAAAGTTCTCGGTTTTGAATGAAAACAGTTTTATTTATCTTATAAAAATTCAACAAATTCAAATATGGAATCCGATTTGAAATCTGAATCCTCGTTCAGAAATTCTTGGAATAAAGTAAGATACTATTGTCTCGAAAAACGTGCACATGTTTCAAAAATTCTCAAAATTTTATGATTTACTTGAAATAATTCTAATCGAACAATTATTCAATAAATTTCAATAAATCGAATAACTCCTAATTTAATTCTTCGTAAGCTTCAACTTTTATTTCATCTCAAGCATAAGGGTTCGTATTTACTCGATTCAAGTTCCAACAAGCTCGATTTAATTTTCTAAGCTCAATTAATTCATAATCTCACTTAACTTTATTTCAATTTTTAGAAAATCGACTCTTAGTGCACAACAACTTCGTTTTGGCATAACTTTTTCATACGATCTCCGAATTCAGAAATTCAAAAGGCTATTTTACTTGTTTTAATCCAAATTTTATCTTGGAATCATTATTTAAATCATATCTTTTCAAAATTTTCCCAGATTTTGCTTAAAAACTTTCTGCTCAAAATTAATTTTTTTTATACTTGATCTTCTTCGTAAATTTCAAGTTCTATCATACTTAGAATAATTCTATTGATCAAACTCATCATCAATTTCATCTTACAAGCTCAAACATCAAAAATCATCTAATTTCTTACTTATTTTGTTCAAAATTTTGGAATAAAATTCACAAAAACTCATACATCTCTAATTCTCATTTAATCATACTCAAATCATCATATAACACTTAATTCTATCAACAATCATCAAAATCATCGTCAAATCACTAACTTCACATACTCATATGCATTGACTTTTTCATGATAATTAGCAAACAATTCACAATCTTCATTTCAATCAAGTTCTCATGCTTCTATGTACTCAAATCCATCAAATTCATGCATCAAGAACACACAACAAAAATTCCTAATTTTCTACTCATATGCTTCGATTTTAAAAGGAGAAAAAGGAAGGAAAACTCTTCTCATTTAATTGATCACACACAAACTCTTAGATTAATTCATAGAGCTTAAATCCATCATAAACATCAAGACATAGAAATTCCTAAAATTTAATAAAATTTTCGGTACTCATGAAAAATAAATGGTCATAATTTTTCTCCTTCATTCTTCATGCATCCATACTACTAACATCATCAATTCATTCATCAAGATTATTAACACTAAATATCTTTTTTTCCTCTTCACTCTTTCATCGATTTTTCTTGAGAAAGTTTAAGAAAAAAATCTTCTCTTTTTAAATACTCATCTTATATTTCTTAAATCAATTTCTAGAGTTCATTTTTATTATCAATCTCATGCTTGAATCATCATCATCAAAACTCCTAAAAATCACCTAATTTTCGGCATACATATAAAAATAAACATGCACGATTTTTCTTCATTTTTTCACATACATACAAGGATCAATAACAACAAACTTAAAAACAAGATCAAAACTCCTCCTTCTTGGCTTCAATCTTCGGCGGTTTTTGAGGGAGGAAGGATTTGGATTTCTACTTCTATTTCCTTGCATGAAAAATACTCATGAGTTCAAAAATCAAGGCTTGAAAGAAAAGGCTTCAACTCTTGCTCAAAAGACCATGAAGGTCAAACAATATGGAGAGGAAAAGAAGGATTTATTGATCTTAATTTGATCACCATAAGACAAAGAACAAGGGTCTTACTTGTCTTCGGAAAGGAAAGGTGATCGGTGGCTCGATTTTCATGCTATTCCAAGCTCAAAACCAGCTCCAATGGCTGCCAACAATGGCTAGTTTTAGTGTGTGTTTTGGGTGGGTTATGTGAGAGACAGATGGGAGAGAGAAAGAGAGAGAGAGAGTGGAATGTATCGTGTGTTTTGAGAGAGAATTGAGAGAGTGAGAGTATGATGTGAGGGAGAGTTAAATAGGGAGAGAGAGAAGGATCTATAGATTGAACCAAATTTTTTTTATCGGGTAAAAATCCCCGGAAGAAAAGATTTTTCCGGTTCAAAACGTCCCTCTTTAATCGATTAACTCTCAAACAACTCAAAACTCAAAACATCACTTTCTCGACATCCAAATTCACTCTAACTCGTCACCTTCTTCACCAAATAAATCAAGGATACTAGAAACCCAATTTTCAGATCAAAATTCCGAATAACGAAGAAAACGTAAAAAGTTACTATTCATATTCGTTCCTCAAAGAAATAGCATTCAAACTCGACTTAAATGAACTCGAAAAATTCTCAAACATGCACCAATGGTCTTAAAATAAATTCTAGGCTCAAATGACACTAATTTAACGAAATTCAGAAATAGTCGATGAATAGTTAATTCTCGTCGGCAGTTACTATTCACTGAAAAATTAACTTTCTCAGAATTTTCCAAAATTTGCACACGTGCTTCATTTCATATTCTCATGCTCATATAATTCTTCACATCTTCGTTTCGATTCACCGAAACGAGAAAATTACATTTTTGCCCTTTAGGGGTTTTTTGGTAATTTCACAAGGAAATTTATTTCTCAAAAAAAAACTTTATCACATTGCTTCGCACATAATCACATACGAACATATTTAATAAGTACTTAGGCATATTTAATCATAATTAGGACGATTGATTAAGACTCAGAAGATCGGGGTATTGCATATACTGGCACTGCCATCAAGAAGAACTTGATACCCATGTATAAGATCTTGCACTTGACATAACAATGCTTGTGCATGATTCTCAATCCAAGTTACAGCTACATGCCTAGGATTCCACCCTATCAATATCCTTTCATTCTGAGCATGTGAATAATTGTTCAAAAAAATCCCAATTCTTATTCAAATTTTCTACAAGTTTTTTAAACTTTGCTTCCTTCACTCGAGTTTCCAACAAAACTACCAAGTTTACTTGCTTACTTAGTAGGAACTGCTTCATTTCTTTTATTTTGAGGATATTATTACATCACCTCACATTCCAGAAAATCATCTTCATGTTGAAACCAAGGGGATAGGGTCCCTGCCCCCTTTTGATTTATCTGGAGTTATCTCAGCTTCATCCAGTACCAAAAAAGTATTTCCAATCCTTACAGTAGTGGAGCATTCACCATTTATACCAGGACTTACTTTGCGAGGCACTGTCCATACTTCCTTGGTGTTGTGTTGCACTTGTTCCTTCTATTGGCTTGGATCTAGCATTTGTGCTTTCTCTACCCCTTTCTCTACTCCTTTTGGTATCCATTGGGGCTTAGTAGCTTGTGGGGGCTTAGCTTTAGGCTTAGCATTGCAATCATTCCTTGCAGTTTGACATGTTTTACAAAACGAAGGCACCCAATCATACAATACTTTTTACTCTATACGCTGTCCTTTTTCCCTTCAATCCAAATACTATGTTGCAGTACTGAGTTACATCAATCTCCACCAGTAAGCGTGCATAAGAAATCCTTGTTTGTGCTAATGTGCACTCATCTGCACACAACGGAGTTCCTAGTATACTGCCAATTCTACTTAACTAGTTTATACCCCATCAATTCAAAAGTATGTTTGGTAGTTGAATCCATAGCTGGATAATTCTTAGCACTTCTTTCTTAAAATTAAATCCAGCTTCCCACACTTTCACTATCACTGGCCCATTGGCAATGGTGTATGGCCCAGTGTATAGTATGACATTTCTATCTTCCATCGATCGGAAACTGATGATAAAATACCCATCCATATGACAGAAGATCTCTGAATGCTCAATTTTACATTGTTTCTCAATATATGTTTGCAGATAACGTATGGTTGGAGTCTCCCCAATCACATAGAGAATAATTGCATTTTTTTCATTTTTGAGCTTCCATTTTCACCTTCTCAGACTCTAAACAAGCTACAGGGATTCCATTTTTAAGAGTTGGAGCAATAAAACTCAGAGACATACCTATACTCATGGGGCGTGGAGGCTGCTCAGTCACTGGTATCTCCTTGAGTTTGTCACTCTCTAGTTCAGTTTTAGCTAATATTATCTCCGACATGGTAGAACTCATGGATTTAGCATCATCAAAATCTCCATTTCCCAGTTATACTGTTACATTCATTTTGGCTTTTCCAGAATCAGTAACAACAATAATCGGTGGTGTTGCTCGTTTTTCCTCCTCTATTGTTGTAGTTCCAATAGAGCTCGTTTCCTCTGTGACAACCTTCTGTAGGAACCGTACTTATATCGAAATACGGCTTGTGTGCCCATGATCTATTTTGGTTGTCTAACAAGTACATACAAAATCCAAGTCCTTAACATGCTCCTATAAAAGATTAATCGACGTCCATAGAATGTTTGAAATCGTTTACCTGCGAACTAAGAAGTTAATGACTCCAGAGTTGATCTTCCGATTGTTACCCATGACAAGATTCGATATTGGGTGGCAACAAGCTTCGAATCCTCTCGTCTCTTGAGCAGCAGCCGTTTTCCTTCTCTCTCTCTCTCTCTCTCTCTCTCAAATTTCTACATCTTTTCTTAACGTAGGTGATAAGTAATCAATATGAGGGCTTTACTTATTATTTATACTAGGTATTAAAATACCTAAATAATAAGCACATCAAATAATTAATCCATAAAAAAAGCCTAAAGGCTTAAGTGAGAGTGTAGGAGGCGGCAGCTCACATAGGAACAAGGCCTTGATTGGGCCAAACGGGGATCTACTAGCTCGAATAAAGTATTGGTCTCTCAGTGCTTGATTTCCATATTCAGTCCTAGAATATAAATCGAGACACAAGTATTATTTTATTCCACTGAAAAATTAATACTGAATGACCACTAAATTCATTAGGTGAGTCGGGGTTAGCATTTGACTTAATTAATCTTCGCATTTAAGATATTCAATATCCATTAATTAATTAATTCCTCTGACGGCCAAATTAATTAATTAATCAGTCATTTAAATATAAATGACATCTCGAGTGCTACCACTTAAACTTATTATCATATAGGAACTAATTCCACCTGCAGGGTTTAATACGATAAACTTATTAAGTTTCTCGAGAGGATATTATCAGCTTGTTATTAGCAGGACACAGATCCTTATTGCAATTCAATTGCTTCATACTGAGCTCTCACCCTTGATAAATCAAAGCAATAGACAAATAATTATTCACACCGATTAATTTAATTAAAGTTAAGATCATTTAAGTCTCTGAAATCTTGATTCTTAATCAGTCAAAATATAAGAATACATTTCATCGTGATCCATTCAAAACATAAATGTATTAGCATAAATAAATAGCCAAGATAAACTATTTTCCATTTATGCTATAGTCTAAACGGACAACTCATCCGAAGTTGTCTCAACTTTACCGATAATAATCTTCTGTGATATACCACACACTATATAAACTATGTACGAGATAATTGGACTATAATATGATCATGCAATAACAATATTTCAGATAGAAAAATAATAATTGATACAAAGTATCAAACGTATACAAGCATAAAAAGCTTGCTTTTAGTATTCAACCCTTCACCTTCTTCTTTTCTCATCCCCGTCTGGCCATTTTTCCGGTGATGCGTACGTTAACTATGAAGCAATAACATGCGCCGAGAGAGCCTTGGGTTGAAAGAAAATAATAGTTACATTATTATTTTAACTGCAAATAGTAATTATTGTAAGGGTAATGATATTCGGCCACACGAGCTAAAAATGGTAATATAAGTTTTTAAAATGGAAATATACCCTAATTGGGAAGCATAACCCCTAAAGGGGAAATGTGATTATTTCCATTTTTATAGTCAATTTTCCTTTTTTCCACGCGTGTGGCTAGCCACAGTGTGGCCGGCTATCTTTATTCTTATTGTAATTTAGTAGTATAATTAGTTATGTTATTGTAACAACAATATTCAAGTACTACTATGGATATGGATCCAAATTTTATGAAATTGTTTACTTTATATGAGAAAGGATATTAGAGTGTCATAAATATATATATATATATATATATATATATATATATATATATATATATATGCACCCTAATTACCCTATCAAAATTATCCCTATTAACAACCATCCCTACTCCTAGCGTAGGATTTGTATCCAAAATTTTATCAAATATAAGTACGTCTTATCCAACAAAGCATTCCACTTCATCAAAAGCATAAGAAGAATCGTGATGGTACCGGCCTCCTCTTGGGCCTGATCCGAGGCCCAACCTAGTTGGGCCTGTACGTTGAGCTCGGCCCAATAACCTCGGCCCAGACGAGTTATTAATTGCCTTGAAGTCCAAGTAATGAAGTCTTATCCTAGAGGAGAAGGAATTCTATTATGAAGGAAATTCGGATATGTACGAGGAATCCTAGTAGGATTAGGGTTCGATTCAAGGATTATATATAGATGCTAGATTAGAGGTGTAAATACGTTCAAATACTCACTGTACTCTCAAGTATAATAAAAGCTCTCTATATTCTCTCCCGTGGACGTAGATCACATCGATCGAACCACGTAAATCCTTGTGTCGTCGCATTATTGTTATTTTCTGCTATCTCTACAAACCCTAGATCCATCATTGGCGCCGTCTGTGGGAACAAGACGATCGACGGTTCTTTGGTAGCAGAACTATGACGGTAACGCGATCACAAAATGTGCGGGGAGACCAAAGCCAACGTGGGAACCCCGACGAAGCAGAAAGTCGCCCTACGAACAGGGGCAATCACCAGAAAGGCAGCTCGGTCCCAAAGGAGGGGCACGGCAATAACCCTATAAAAGAGGACCCTTTCAAAGGGATGCCCGCGCTAGAGGGCAGCCCTCAGAAGGGTCCACAGAAGTCCGGATCGAAAGGAGAGGATTTTCTCGACGACTTCGACCTCGCCACTGCATACGCCGCGACTGAATTCGCAAGAGCGAATAGGGAGAGTTTCAAGCGCCGGAGCTTCAGTCCGCAGCGGAGTCCCAAGCAACACCATCTCCCGAGGCGACATCGTAGCCCAGGCAGGGACCGAAGTCCGAGCTACTCCAGGAGCTATAGCCCCAAGGTAAACCGGCACCGGCGGGAAGGAAGATCAGCCTGACTCGTCAGCCCGTTCAGCGATGAGCTGCTCGATGCCAAGCTTCCCGCGACGTACAAGTTGCCCAACATACCACCCTATAATGGGCTGGAGGACCCCCTCAATTTCTTGATGCGGTTCAAGTACAGCATGCACAATCAGGGCCTCACTGAAGAGCACATGTGCAAGTTGTTCCCAGAGATGTTGGTCGACTACGCCCGAGCATGTTCGACGGCTTGCCGACTGGCAGCGTAGGATCTTGGGTCTACCTCGAAGGAATCTTTAAACAAAGATTCCTTATGAAAGTACAAGCTCGCCGAGACACGGCCTACCTCCTGTCCGTGAAGCAAAAGGACAGAGAGACCATAAGGGAGTACGCCTCCCGATTTATGCAGGAAAGCTTGAAGGTCGATAAAATCGACGATGTTTTCCTCATCTCGGCTTTCCGAAACGGGGTCGCTCCTGGGTCCCTGAACCAGGAGCTCGCTAAGCAGAAACCCGAGACGGCCCAGGAGATGTGGAGAATCGTGTACCAGTTCGCAGACGGCCAAGATGCGGACCGGTTGAAGCGGGAGGAAACAGAGAAGAAGAGGCCTGAAGGTGATCGGGGCCGGAATGATCGTGATCGCAGAAGTGCCCACGAACGCCTTCAGCGCGGTCCTATCCAATCACGGCTCGGACCTGGACCTATTCAGTCCCGGTTCGGTCCACGGTCGGGGTCGGAGCCCCCTCAGCGACCTCCCTTTGTGAAAACAAATGCGGAGATCTTCGCACTTCATGAGGACTGGTTCACGCGACCACGCCCTATGTCGGGGTCGAAACCTCGGGATAAAAACAAATACTGCTATTTCCATGACGACCACGGGCACTACACAGAGGACTGCCGCGACCTCGCGGTGGAAATAGAGAGGTTAGCCCAAGAAGGAGCTCTGAAGAAGTACGAGGTCGGGGGAAAGAAGAACAGAAGGGGGAAGCGAAAGGGCGGACAGGGCCGCTGCGCTCCCAATAATAAGCGGGCTAAAACCAGTCATGATGAGGAAGATGACGACCCTCAGAACGGTGTGCCACAGTACGACGGGGTGGTGTCAACCATCTCCGGGCTAACCCCGGGCACAACAAAGACTAAGCTGAGGTCTGAAGCTCGCAGACCACCAGTTCCATCGGAAGAGGAACAAACGAAAAAAAGGTTCAAGAAAGGCGAGACAGTCACCTTTTCCGAGGACGATCCAGTACCCACAGCAACGCCCCATAATGACGCCCTGGTAATATAGGTCGGGGTGGCCAATAAAATTGTCCACCGCGTATTTGTTGATAGTGGGGCCAGCGTCAGTATCATCTTCCAACATTGTTGGGATAGGATGGGACTCGACCCAGCTCGGGTTAACTCAGCACCCCTGCCCCTCAAAAGTTTCACGCAGCATGAAACGCGACCTGAAGGGATCATCGCGCTTGATGTCGCCATTGGCAGCCCACCAACCAGCGTCAACAAGCTGATCCACTTCTACGTGGTCAAAGCGAACTCCCCGTACAACATCATATTGGGTCGGGATTGGCTGAATGCAGTCCGGGGCATTATCTCGCCATATCACTTGCTGCTGAAGATCCCGACCTCGGGTGGAATCTTGACTATCCGCGGCGACCAGAAAAAGGCCAAGGAGTGCATGCAAGTTGCCCTTCGAGGTCAACCGCAAGCATAGCAATCAAAGTATCCCGAGGAGTTGGAAGAGGCAACAACGATTTCTGACGCCTCGGCGGAACAAGTCCCCTTATCCGAAGAAGACCTTACCAAATTTGTCAAGGTCGGCTTTGCAGGGGGACCCCAAACCCGCCTGTAGATAATCCAGCTCCTTAGGGAATATCAAGACGTTTTTGCTTGGTCGCCAACGGACATGACGGGGGTGTCATCGGACATCATTACACATAAGCTCAACATCGACCCGGGCTCCACCCCAGTAAAGCAAAAGAGAAGAACATTTGCTGTCGAGCGGAACCAGGTCATCTATGATGAGGTGCAGCAATGGCTGAAAGCAGGGCTACTATTCGAGGTCAAATACCCAATTTGGCTATCTAACCCGGTGGTGGTCAAGAAAGGAAGAAGGGGAGTGGAGGATGTGTGTGGATTACACCGACCTCAATAAAGCTTGCCCAAAGGACTGCTACCCCCTCCCCAACATCGACGAGAAGATTGAATCCTTAGTGGGATACGAGGTATTCAGCTTTCTTGACCTTTACAAGGGGTACTATCAAGTCCTGATGGATGAGGAAGACGCGATCATGACAGCTTTCGCCACGAGCTTCGGGGTCTTCGCATTCAAATACATGCCCTTCGGGTTGAAGAACGCCGGAGCAACTTACCAACGAATGGTCGACTTCCTCTTCCGAGATTACATTGGCGAGATCGTCGAAGTATATGTAGACGAAATCGTCGTCAAAAGCAAGGAAAAAGCTTCAGCGGTGGTTGATCTACGAACGACACTCGATGTGCTAAGGCAGGCCAACCTCAAGCTGAACCCCAAGAAGTGCACTTTCAACGTGCGATCTGGGAAATTCCTAGGGTGCTGGATCTCGCCGGAGGGACTCAAAGCCAACCCGTTGAAAATTAAAGCCGTCCAGGAAATGAAGGTACCCCGAACTATTCGCGACGTACACAAGTTGACAGGCTGCATAACCGCGCTAAGTCGTTTCCTCTCAAAAGCTGCCGAGAAACAACTTCCGTTCTTCAAAATCCTCAAGAAGGCACCGGAGTTTGGATGGGGACCAGAGCACGAACTAGCCTTCGACGAGCTAAAGCGCCACCTAAGAGACTTACCAACTCTGTCGGTCCCCAAAAAAGAAGAATCCCTATCCCTATACCTCGCAGCGTCGGAGGAAGCAATTAGCGCAGTATTGGTCCGAGATGAAGGAGATCGGCAGCTACCGGTGTACTTCATCAGCAGAGTCCTGAAAGATCCGGAGACAAGATATTAGCCCCTCGAGAAGTTCGCTCTAGCCTTGGTAAATGCAGCTCGGCGCCTAAAACCTTATTTCCAAGCTCACCCAATACAAGTTTTGACCGACCTACCACTCCGGCAAGTCCTCACTAAGCCGGAGGCTTCAGGGAGGATCGCAAAATGGGCAATCGAGCTCGGAGAGCATTCCATATCATTCGTTCCTCGCCGAGCTATAAAAGGCCAAGCTTTAGCAGACTTCCTCGTAGAAGCTCGGTACAAAGTCGTGAATAAACCAAAAGAATCCGAGGCCAAAGCAAAACTCCAAGAAGTACCAGAGAAGACTCCCCCAGACTGCTGGGAGATGTACGTGGATGGAGCCTCGGGGAAGAAAGGAAGCGGAGCTGGCATACTCCTGATCAGCCCGGAAAAAAAGGAGTTAACATACTCGCTGCGATTCGAGTTCCCCACTACGAACAACGAAGTGGAATATGAAGCCCTCATTGCCGAACTGCGTCTTGCCCAAACACTCCAGGTACGAGCTATCCAAACTTATTGTGATTCCCAAGTAGTGGTCAACCACGTGCTTGGAAAGTATAAAGCAAGGAGTGAGAAGCTGAAGAAATACCTGGAGAAAGTCAAGCTCCTAGAACAATCCTTCCAGTTCTTCAGGATAGTTTGCATTCCTCGGAGCCAAAATACCCGAGCTGACGAGCTAAATAAGCTGGTGAACTCAACCGGCTCAACTCTAATAGAAGAAGTTCATAATCGAAGTATAGAAGAGGCGGAAGTCCACGCAATTGAGGAAGACGACCCGAACTGGATGACCCCCCTGAAGAAATATTTGGAGAGCGGGGAGATTCCTGAGGACAAAACGGAAGCCAGAAAAATCCTGGCTAAATCCACGCAGTACATACTCGAAGGAGGAATCCTCTATCGAAAGTTATACCTACAGCCTCTCCTAAAGTGTGTGGGACCAAGGGAAGCGGGCTACACACTGAAAGAAGTGCACTCCGGGTCATGCGGAAGCCACATCGGAGCTCGGATGCTAGCCCAAAAAATCATGCGGTGAGGGTACTATTGGCCAACAATGGTAAAAGACGCGGAAGAATTCGTGAAAAAATGCCTGAAATGCCAGCTGCATGCCAAGGTGACGAGGGTACCCTAGACCGACCTCTCCACTATACAGAGCCCGTGGCCATTTGTGGAGTGGGGCATTGACATCGTGGGTCCGTTCTACCCGGCCCCAAAGCATAAACGATTCTTAATAGTCGCGTTCGACTACTTTACCAAATGGGTCGAAGCTGAACCTTCCACAAAAGTCACAAGTGAGAACGCCATCGACTTCGTTTGGAAGAATATCGTGTGCCGGTTTGGAGTTCCAAGAGTACTCATCTCGGATAACGGGACGCAATTCACGAGCAGAGCTTTTCAAGAATTTTGCGAAGGACTCAATATCCAGCAAAATTTCACCTCGGTCAACCGACCTCAAACTAATGGCCAGACCGAAGTCACCAACAGAACAATAGTGAACGGACTCAAGGCCCGCTTAGAGAAGGACAAAACGGAATGGATCTACAACCTTCAAAACGTCCTGTGGTCATACAGGACTACACCCCGAACTCCAACGGGAGAAACCCCGTACCGTTTAGTATACGGAACAGAAGCGGTAATACCAGTAGAGGTCGGGGCACCAAGCCCCCGCACTATCAACTTCTCAGCGGAAGCCAATGAAGAGCAACGCCGAACCGACCTGGATTTACTCGAGGAGAAGCGGGAACTAGCCAGCATAAAGGAAGCTCGGTATAGACAGCAGATGGCCCGATATTATAATCAAAGGGTCAAACCACGGCAGTTCCAGGTCGGTGATCTTGTGCTTAGAAATAATGAAGTAAGCCATTCGGAGAAGCTCGGCAAACTTGAAGCCACGTGGGAAGGACCCTACAGAGTGCACGAAGTACTCGGCAAAGGAGCCTACAAAATCGCCTATCTTTCAGGCGAGCTGATACCCAGGACGTGGCACATCGCCCACCTAAAGAGATTCTTCGTATGAGCAACAAAGTCCTGCATATAGAGTCTTTAAGTTTTTCTTTTTCCTTTTCTTATCTTTGAGTCAGTGTTTTGTTTTTAACGAGCTCGTCAAAACTCTCCTTTTTGTTTTAATCTCTCTTTTATTAATAAAGTTTCTTTTCGTCTTGCATATTCTTGTGTCTTTTAGTTTGCTTATACGAAGTATCCAATGCGCAAAGAAAACCTTTTCGAGGTCCGAGCTCGTCTCCCTCCTAAACAAAAAAAAAAAAAAAAAAAATATCCTACGAGGTCAGAGTCGCACTCCCTCACATAGGATAATAAGATTTCAATCGGGGTCAGAACTAAGTTCCCCCGAGGGAATCACAATACGAGGTCCGAACTAAGGTTCCCTTGTAAACAAAAAAGAGGTCCGAGTTCAACTCCCTCACAAATGCAACATGCAAATAAACTAAGGAAGCTATCTTCACGACGAACAGGAAGTTCAACGAACTCAATCTATATTTATTTATTTCTAACTATTTAGAAATATTCGTATGTACATAAGTTACAGGATAAAACGAGCTAGTCTACGAAGAAGGAGGTTTCTTGCTAAAGTTAAGCCACCGATCTTCGAATGAAGTGATTCCCAGAATGTCATCAATTGAAACTCGACCTCGACCTCGACCTCGACCGCTTCCAAAGGAAGGACCCCGCCCTCGCGAAGTCGTCGACCTTGGCCTCGCAGCTCGGCCACCTCGGCTCGGGCCGACCTGACGTCCCTGCGAAGCTGTCTTTACCCCGCGAGCAGGCACCGTTCGAGAAGAAGACGGGAGGTCGGCACCCGCACCCTTGGCCAGCAGCGCACGTAATTTTGGTCGGCGCTCTAGAATACACTTATACCTGCTCGCACTCTCTTTGAGTATATCAAAGGCACCTTGGAGCAAAGGAGACTCGGGACCAACTGCTTCTTTTAGATCGATATACGTCACCAAGTCTTCTTTCGTCTTTAGCTCCACCTCGGAAATGGTGATACCACCAGCACGTCGGATAATATCTTTGTACTCGGCGTGCTCCTCGGCGATGCTCTTGTGATCCTCAAAAACAGGGTCAGCCCGACCTTGGGCAGCTTCCAGTTCTTCCTCGGTCTGAAGAAGCCTGGCTTGAAGCAAATCGGCATGCTCTTGAGCAGCGATCCGCTTGACCTCGGCCTCCATGCCAAGCACCTCGAACTTCATTCGCCATTCCTTCAACTCGGCTTCAGTTGATTTCAACAAAGAACACTTCTCGGCAAAAAGCTCTTCAGCTCGACGGCACTTATTCATCCATTGTTGAGCAAAGGATAGCTGCTCACGCATGTCGTGAGAAAGAAGATCCACCTGTTTGCGTAAAGAAGAAACATCGACAGGAACCGAGGTCTACACACAAGAAAAGAAAAATAAATTTCATTCATTCATTCAAAAAGTTCAGTACAAGGATACAAATACAAAAAAAAAAAAACAACGCAAAAAATTTCTAAGGAGCGTCCACCTCCTTGTCCTGACGAGGTGGCTGCCCGGAGGGGGGGCCCTGAGAAGAGCCATCAGCGCCTGCATCCTTCGGATCCTCTTCTTCGACCGAAGCCTCGCGCTCCTCTTCCTCCTTGTCCTCTACTCCCTCGGCGGAAAGAGCGTCGCAGGCTGCGTCAAGGGTAGGATCCCGATCTGCCGAGCAGGAAGCAATCTGCTCGGCAGACATGAGCACCGACGAGCTGGCGAGGGCATCCAGAATGGGCAGTTGGCCGAGGTGACGCCGGATCACTCTGGCGTACTCGGCGAAGATGGCATCGTCCTCCAGGCGCTCGTAGCCGTACTTGGAGACGTCCAGCTTGGGGAAATCACTGGCGGCGGCCTCCAAAGCGCTCAGGGTGTGGCTTCCGTTGATAATCCCAGCCAAGTCATTGGCCAGGCCGGAGAAGCTGTCCGACAAGAGCAACCTCTTCGTATAAGCCCGCAAGGCCTCGCCTTGACAGGCCGCCAGTTTGGCCTCCCTCTCCTTGGCCGCACTCAGCTCGGCCTCAGACCTCCTGCGAGCTTCCTCAGCATGCAGCTCGGCGTCGAATCTCTTCCGAGCTTCCTCGGCCAGCTCGGACTTAGCGGTCTTTACCTCCTCCCGGGACTTGGCCAATAATTCCTCAGCCTTCTTCAACCTGGCCGCGGTCGACATCAGCTTTTCCGAGTACCGACTCTTTTCGTCCTCGTGCTTCGCTGACATCTCCCCGACGCTACTCTTCAGCCAGGCAGTGAACATGTCGATGCCCTGCAAGAAGAAATACAGTCAGCCACCAAAAGCAAGCAAAACTAAAAATAGCTAACGAATCTTTACCTCAGGAAAAGGCAAATTCTCCAGTTGAGCTGGAGCAGACGGGCTCACATCACTGCCTGAAATGTCAACGATATCCACGTTGACCCGAGTCCTTTTGCGGGATGGGCTGGCGGCGGGGGAAACAACCCCCGTTGCTGCGGGCACAGCCACCTCGGGTTGCCGACCCAAGTCGGAGGCTCTTCCGAGCTGGCTCTGTTCAGAAGCAGATCGTCCTGACGACCTGGGCCTCTTTCCCCCGCGAGCTGCGGCCTTAGCATCAGTTCCCTGCTTCCCAAACTTCACTGCAAAAACAAAACAAGTAACGGGGTTAGACAATGTTTCAGCAATCAAACCAATCCTAACAGCACTAGCGGGGCCTCACCCGTTGCAGGATCCACCATATTTTAGGGCTCGAACGGGCTCAACCCCGCTTCAGCTAGCGAGTCTTCATGGTAGCTCTCCTCGAACGGCCCACAGCTCGCTATTGCCCTAGCGACACTCCCCAAGCCCTCGTCCACCTCGCTCGTCACCCAGGCGAGAGGCTTGCCCAACCTCCAGACCGTCTCGACTAGGCTATCATGTCGACAGAAAAAGAATTTCCTATGCCACTTCTCCACCTTGTTTAGGGTTCTCCCCTTAAACTCAGTGCGAGCAGTGGCATAGTACCAGCCTGCGGATGCTTTGAAGGCGAAGAGCTCGTGGATGAGCTCGGCGGATAGCGGATAATTGTGCCGGATAGCTACTACACCTAGGTCGGCAAACTGTCTAAAGGCGTTTGGAGTTATCTGCCCTAAAGCTAATCCGAGCTTCCTCTGAAGGTCGGCGAAGGGCACCGGAAAAGGTAAACGGAGACTGGAATGCAGACTGTCCTCGTAAATCGTGCAAAATCCCATAGGGGGCGAGCACGCCCTATCCTCCGGACGAGGCTCTATGAGGTCAGCGTCTAGGGGAAAATTGTAGGATTTGGCGAGAAATTTTATCCTAGACTCATCTAGGACGGAAGAATACTCAGCTACTTTCCCCTCCACGGGGCGGGGTACAGGCAAAGCCGCGACGGTCGGAGTAGGAGATCCTAACGAAAAAATTCTAAAATTGACCACCCGGCCGGTGGAATCGGCCGGAGGACACTCGCTATCGCTACTAGAAGGAGAAATGGAATGATGGGAAGCCATACTTACTTGTTAATTAAGGTAGTCGGCTGGACAGAATTCACAAATGGAAGTAAGAACAGATGTGCAACCGGCGGCGCGGCGGTATGGTTCGACTGAAAGATCTCTGGACAGGAAAATGGGGGTAAGAGCAGATCTCTGAAAGTTAATCTATGCTGTAATGGTGAATTCGAATGGAAGTTATGGGGGGTCTCGTAAAGCTAATTGAATCCCGCCGCTGAACGTGTCACACGTGGCACGTAGCAGCTTTTTCGGAATGCGAACCGCCCCTCCAAAATATTTTCAAAAAAGCCCCCAAACTTTCCCTCCAAACCCAATTGCATCGGAACCCGGATCCGCCTGACCACATCGTGGCCCAGATCCGCATGCGTCCTCAAATAAACTCGCTTTTCTGATTTAGCTATCCCCAGCTCGAACTCAGGTAATAGAACTACTTCCAGATCGGAGCAGAGCTGATTGTTCAGGTCGGAATTTTGACTTCTTTCCTCTTTTGGGGGGGGATGTGATGGTACCGGCCTCCTCTTGGGCCTGATCCGAGGCCCAACCTAGTTGGGCCTGTACGTTGAGCTCGGCCCAAGAACCTCGGCCCAGAAGAGTTATTAATTGCCTTGAAGTCCAAGTAATGAAGTCTTATCCTAGAGGAGAAGGAATTCTATTATGAAGGAAATTCGGATATGTACGAGGAATCCTAGTAGGATTAGGGTTCGATTCAAGGCTTATATATAGATGCTAGATTAGAGGTGTAAATACGTTCAAATACTCATTGTACTCTCAAGTATAATAAAAGCTCTCTATATTCTCTCCCGTGGACGTAGATCACATCGATCGAACCACGTAAATCCTTGTGTCGTTGCATTATTGTTATTTTCTGCTATCTCTACAAACCCTAGATCCATCAAATCGTAAGGTAAAATATACCCCAAAGAGGAGGATCACATAAGTATCACTTAGACTACCCACAATGGATGTCTCCATGGGGGGCTCGAAACACCCAAACCATGGAGACGCCCTGCTGCAAAGCCCCACAGCTCGAAACCGTCTCCACAGAACAAGACAGTCTCGTTCTTTAAAAAAAAACACAAACTAAATGTATAAATAAATAAATGTGTTGATATTTACTACAATTAGACTTTGACCTAGTGGTTCAGACCTCTCTCTTCTCCATGAAGGGGAAAGGGTTCGAAGCCTCTATGGAGCAAATTGATTTTTTCTTCTTCTTCTTCGTTTTTTCTCTTTTTTAAGAGATTGAGACAATCCCATTGCAAGTGATTGTCTCTATCTCCATCACACCCCATAAAGACCCCATGGAGACACTGAAACAACCTCTATATCCTTGTGTACAACATCTCATGCAAAGTAGGAGAAGAAGAAAATTTTGGAGGGCATCCAATTTTGTAAATAGTTAAATTAAAGCGAAAATGTTAAATGTACATGTATGTCCGCCATTTTATTGTGTGTGGAGCTGTCGATCGAGAAAAGGAAAAATTAAAGGCTTGCTTAGGGAGGCTCTTGTCTCTATCTCTGCATCACTTCCCACAAAGGGATCGCATAATTTGGAAAATTTGTTCCCAAAAAAATTGAAAAAACAAAAAGGAGAAAGAAAAATCTCAAAATATCGGCATTGCCGCGATAATAATAATTATTTTCGCGATCATAAAAAATAAATCTTCTTTTCTACTTATCCATGAAGCAAATTCCTTGGCAATCTTCTCTGCCTTAACAATCACCTCTTCGATCCCTCCAACCATGTAAAATGATTGTTCTGACATATCATCGTATTTTCCATCCAAAACACCCTAAACAAGCAATCAACAAAAAGCGCAGCAATCAAAACATCTGCTTTGACCCAAGAAAAATCTCATCAAAACATAAACACAATGTCATCCACTACCTGCACCCCCTAATAAGGGTCATATTTTGGAATTCTATATAAAAAGATGTCAAATTTTCTGTTCTACCCTTGCCCTCAATGCCAAATACTCTACTTGTCGGGTTATTGTGCAATAATAAGGGGTGAAAAAAAATTGTACACAAGTTTTGACAGTAGGAGATACTTATTCAGAGAAGGAGAGAGTACATGCATATGATGCATCAAATGAAACGACCAAATGAAGAAGAGATAAATATTCAGGGTTAATAAAGTTATTATTTCATGTGGAACTATTACAATAGAAAGAGAAGGGAAATACAAACTAGCGTCCTTATCAGAAGAGATACCTTAATACCAGTGACGAGAATCTGCTGATCTGTTGCTTGCTCCACAAATGATGGAGCCTCACGGTGAATGGGTAAATAGTGGTCAGTCTCTGCATCATACTCCTTTGGTTTGCAGAGGCAACACCACTCAAAACCAATGATTGCTTGTAAATGGAAACACGATTAATTACACTTACTAAGATCGCCTTTAGCATCAATAGGCTCTCCAATGACATTAATAATCCAATTTTTAAGTATATATTAAACTTGTTGATGTTAATTTGGTCCATCTTCAAAGCCATTCCAAGATAAGGTCAACATTTCTTTAATATATATATGTATATTGCACTAACTCTAATCTCTTGAGTGGTGGAAAGGTAAGTCATATTGATATTCTCTCTTTTTTTCCCCCTATCTCTCGCTACTTTACATTGTCTCTCTATTTCATTGTTTTTACTATCGTTCTTCATCACCTTCCTTCACAAATTTCCAACTAGTCATTCTTCATCTCATTCCTCTATAGATTCGAGTATTCGATTCAAATTCGTAAAATTATTCAAGTATTTGAATTCAAATCAAATTTAAGATTCAACCATGATTCGAATTTGATTCGGTTCAATAAATATGTTGCACAGATTCGATCTGATTAGAATGTTATTCGATTTGATTCGATTCGTTTGCACCCCTAGGGGAAAGTAGGGTTTCTAAAATGGAATTATAATCTAGAGAGAGGGAGAGAGGGAGAGAGAAAGAGAGAGAGTGGAGAGTGTTACTCTGAATAATCCGATTTCAGTGAGCGTGCTACGAGTTCGTAGTGTTGTTACTTGTTGCTGCTTCGTCGGAGGAGGTTAAACGACGGTCCTGATGGATAAATAGTTTAACTCGTGGCACTTGCTGAGCCGTTTTTTGGGTGCTAATCCAATTTTTTTGTTATTCAAAAAGAATAATCCAGTTGATTTTTTATTTGCTTTTTTTTGTTATTATTATTAATTTTTTAATTGCGTTTTGATAAAGAACTTATTATAAATGTTTTTTTAGAAGGAAATTATTGCTAATGTAGTAATATTATGTGACTCAAGTTAAGAACGTACTCAATTAATCAATTTATTCAAACTAGTATGTTACACGTCTAATATAGACGAAAATTCTCGTATTTTATTGTACTACATATAATTTGTATAAAAATTAGTCATATAATTACCTGATTTGTTCTAAATACTCATCATTAACCAAATTCATTCGTTTGTATACACATACCAATCCATATGGGTACCCGATCCTTAAATATACCCACCCAAAAAATCTGAATCAATTAATAAATTAATAATATTTTTTTACTAATTAATATTAGACAATTGAAGTTAGAAATATAATTTCTTTATGTCCTTTGCCCTCTCCTAGTAGAACATTTATCATTCCTTGCATGAATTAGTTTTCCATTACTTGAACACATAATTATAGAATTCCCTTCCTCTCCACTTCCCTTCCCTTCCCTTCGTATTTCGTGGGACAATGAAAAATATTCATGGTATAAGTTTCAAGTATAAATTTGAGAATGATACAGCTTACAAAATAGGTCTCAAGCTCAATTAAAAAATAATTTTATTTTTTGTTTCCACCCCAGCATTTATATTAATGTCCGCTAATAATCTAATCTATTTAATTCATATACACTCACCTCTTTCTTTCCAATTAAAATTACAATGGGTTAATACTTGCTACTATAAACTTAAATATCACAAAGTAATATTATTAATATCGAGTAGAAATACCAAATAAATACATGCAAGCTGGAATATATTAAGTTAGTGGTGCAAAACATAGTGAAAAAATATATACCCTAATTCCAAATTTTCATTTATGTTCTCCAATAGGTAGAGTAATTAAAATGTGCGTAAAGGATTATTCATTCATCCATTACAATCATCTTGAATCCTTCATTGCCTGAACGATATTTCTAAACCCACAAACGTAGGATCACAATTACAATTTGGTTCATTGTTTCGATAGATGGAGTTCAAACTTAATGTTAAGAATTTAAAAAAAAAAAAAAAAAAAAAAAAAAAAAAGAAACATAAATTAGATAATTTATTGAGGTTCTGCATGTATGACTCCATGTGGGGAAATTCTTTAAGCAACTCGTATTTCACTAAGATCGATGAAAGATAACAAAATGGATGCAAACGCCAGCATATTCCTGAAAACTCTTCAAACATCCATTCTTAACAATCAATTGCCATTAGACTATATATATATATATATATATATGTCAAATCGCCTCTAAATTATTGAACTTTTTACAAATTTCGGTATAGCAAACTTAAGATCAATTTTGACGAATTAATTTTCAAACTCTCAATTTGATTCAATGTGTAACCCACTTAGGGCACCGGCAACGACAAGGCTGACATGGCTCCTGGAAAATGCCATGCTGGACGGGCCGGCTCGCAGTGAAAACGACGTCATTTTCTATCAAGTTGCAAGTATTATTTTTAGACAAAACGACGTCGTTTTTTCCAAAATTCCTGATTGCAGACGATTTATATCCAATTTAATTTTTTTTTAGCCCTAAAATTGGCAGACGACGGATTTGAGTGTGGAGAAGAACCTCAACACCGACCCACTGCTAAGGCGAGCCACAAACTCCGACGAATGGCAACCTCAAGTTGTTCTTCGACAACCTTGGATGAAGTTTACCTAAATTCTATGTGAATGCATTGTTATCTCCCTCATCGTCCTCGATGTTGCGATTGCGAGAATGAGATGGTTGTGCTACGTGGGTCGCGTACGCATGACAATCCCGATCGAAGATCTACTACTATAGGCTTAGAGCTGTAAGTTTTAGCTGTTGCGATTGATTTGGGGTTTTTTCCAATTTTTTATTTCAGTTTTAACTGTAGGCTTATTTGTTCTTGTTTTTTTTGGGGTTTACTGTTGATGAACAACAACCTGGTGGTTGCGATTATTAGGACTGGGTTGATGAGCCCATTACCAATGTTTTAAAAATCGGACCAGAGATCGACCCGGTGAGCTCTCTGGGTCAAGGTTCAATCGGTTCAACCGGTTCGACCGTGATTGAACCGTTCTATATTAAATAAATAAAAATAATAATTTAATGCATAAAAATATAAAAAAAATCATAATTTTATAACTTTCCAACTAATAAGATAAAAATCTGTAAATTCATATTAAATACAATAAAATTTCAACAAATATTAATAATAAAAACAAACACATTAAAATTCAAACATCAATTGACATAATTACTTTTTTTTCATTGTATCTCTCTATCTAGCTCTCTCGCTCTCTTTCTCTCTCTACCTTTCTTTTTTTCTCTCTCTCTAGCTCTCTGAATCTCACTCTCGCTTCCCACTCTAGTACTCTACCTTCTTTTCTCTTTCTCTCCTCTCACTTTCTCTCAACCTTTCTTTCCTCTTTCTCTCTCTGGCTTGCTCTATCTTTTTTTTTCCTCTCTCGGTTTTGCTCTTGTTTTTCTATTTCTCATCTCTCTCTTTCTAGCACTCTTACGCAATGTTTTAAAAATCGGACCGGAGATCGATCCGGTGAGCTCTTCGGGTCAAGGTTCAATCGGTTCAACCGGTTCGACCGTGATTGAACCGTTTAATTGAACCGTTCTATATTAAATAAATAAGAATAATAATTTAATGCATAAAAATATATAAAAAATCATAATTTTATAACTTTCCAACTAATAAGATAAAAATCTGTAAATTCATATTAAATCCAATAAAATTTCAACAAATATTAATAATAAAAACAAACACATTAAAATTCAAACATCAATTGACATAATTACTTTTTTTTTTCATTGTGTCTTTCTATCCAGCTCTCTCACTCTCTTTCTCTCTCTACCTTTCTTTTTTTTTTCTCTCTCTCTAGCTCTCTAAATCTCACTCTCGCTTCCCACTCTAGTACTCTACCTTCTTTTCTCTTTCTCTTTCTCTCACTTTCTCTCAACCTTTCTTTCCTCTTTCTCTCTCGGGCTCACTCTATCTATTTTTTTTCCTCTCTCTGTTTTGCTCTTGTTTTTCTATTTCTCCTCTCTCTCTTTCTAGCACTCTTACGCCACCGTCACTGTCTCTCTCTCGTTCTCACCGCCGTAATCCTTCACTCTACGCCACCGTCACGCCATCCTCCACCGCCATCCTCCACCGCCGTAATCCTTCACTCTACGCCACCGTCACGCCATCCTCCACCGCCGTCTCCAGCAGCGCGCCTCCATCCACCATCTTCGTTCTCACCGCCGTAGTCCTTCCTCTTTCTAACTTTAAGCCTATCTCTCTCTTGCCCTTTCTCTCTCTCACTGCCTCTCTCTCGTTTCCGTTCCTCCAGCTCTCTGCCACGCTCCCTACTGTCAATCCCTTCTCCACTGCGTTATCTCCACTGTCGCCGTCGCGACCGTCCTGAAATTATGGTGTTTCTGAAAACCGGGAGATTTTCAAAAACCGTCATCGGTTTTGGAAAATCGACAGTTTTGACCGGATCAAAACAGTTTTGACCGGTTTTAAGCGGTTTTCCACCATCGACGGATTTTTAGAGCTAATCGGACCGGAGCGATGATCGGTTCTCGATCGAACCGATTGAACCGGCCGGTCCGGTCCGGTTTTTATAACATTGCCCCTTGCAGATCATTACAGAGTTGTAATGAATGAATTTAAGAATGAACGTGATATGGCACAAGAGCAACTCCGTCTTGCATTGCTCAGGGAGAGAGCATGAACTTCGACCGCTCGCAAGCACTGAGAAATAAGTGCATTGAAGCCCAAAAAACAATTGTTGAGATGCAGTGTAACATTGAAGATCTTGATTGTTGCGCTGCAGATTTACAATCTAAGATTGAGATGCTAGAAGCCACTGTTGTTGCTGAGAAGAAGAAGAGTAGGGTTGTGAAGAAAACAATTTGCTTGTTGCTAATCATCATGGCCAGTGTGTTTTGGATGAAGTAATCCATTATATTGTACTATACTATTGTAAGTGTATGAATTATGACATAACAAGTAGCATTTGGAGCAAATGAAGTACAATTTTCCTTGTCATTATGTAATGGGTTTTATACTGCAATTGTATTGTAAATTGAACAATATATGAAGACTGTAAATTGAACAAATATTCTTGTCATTACTTACACTTCCAATCATTCTTGTCCAAACACAAACACTGACAAAACCCATCATTTACACAAAAACCATCATTTAAAACATGTGAATCAATGTATATTGTAGTTCACAAACAAGGACTGACAAAACGAGCAATTCCCACAAAGTAGATCCAAAACAAGTTAGGACTGATCCAAACAGAAATAACACAGTCATGGTTGAAACTGAAATGCATGATCCTACTCTTGCACTTGCACTCTCACTCTTTTGAGTTGTTGGGGTGTGAGTCATTGCACTTTGCTGGCTGGATGGTTGCATTGTTGCAGATGATCCTTCTCCAACAACTCTTGGCCTCTTGTAAGTGTTGTTCAGATTGACACAGGTCTTGCTTTGCAAAGATGGCTGCCAAAATAATAAAAAATAATGAATAATAATTTATGGAAAATTCACAACAATAAACAAAAAATAGATATTCATCCTTACCCTGGAGAAAGCATTGTTAGTACCCTCATTGATATACACACCAGTTCCTTTCATTGCAACAACTCTATCTCTAAAGAAAGCTGATTTTTCTTTTGTTAATTTTGCTTTTGTGGGAGCTGTTGCAGATTGTTTCTCCTTCTTTTGCTTTTCAGAAGCAGGTTTTGCAAGTCTTTACACTCTTCTCTATTGTTCAAACAAAGGAAACAATAAACACAATCAAGTTGTAAGGAAACAATAAAGTTTCCAGAAAAGCTCGTGGAGTGCCATGCTTTTGGCAGAGGTCAAACGGCTCTTTCCAACGACTGATTTTATCTCCCTCTATAAATAGAGGTCTCCACACCAAAGCTCAACATAGACACATGAGCGAACAAAAGATGTTCTAAGAGAGAAAAATCAAGAGTGAAGCAACAACTTATCACCTCTTTCTCTCCAAGCAAGAAGACCTCACCCGAAGTTCAGTCGAAGTGGAGTGTTCATCCCTCCTCCTGCTCTTCCATCTAACCTCTCAGAAATCCCCATTTCTTGATTGAGTCTAGAAAATAGGTTCTTGCTTGTATTGTGTCTGACCAAATTCTCTCGCAAGAGATTAAGTCTGGAGCCTTAGGTTGAAGCCTCCACTTCCTCAGTGTTGAAGGCTTTCTTGATGGATACCCCCCCTCCCCTAAATCCAAAACCTTAGGTCTGACTTTGAACCTGAAATCAAAGTCATCAGGTCCCTTGGAACCCGAAATCCAATGATAGGTCCCTTAGAACCCGTAATCTAAGAACAGGTCTCTTAGAACCCGGAATCTAAGACCAGGCTGTACACTTGCCCGGAAAAGTGTTGTAAGGTCTTGTTCGAACCCGTAATCCAAATGGGGCGTTTGGTAAGCACGCTTAAGCTTATCTAGTGGATTACTTCCCCAAAAATGAAGTCGTGTACGTAGGAGGTCAATCTCTGTTAAAATACTGTGTACTTTACAATCTGCACTTTACATTCAGTATTTTAAATTCAGTTTACCTAACCAACTGACCCAGCATATTGCATACATATTGCATATTTACAAACTGCACTAATTTGGGAACTTAACCTTCCCCATTTTCACAAAGGTTTCAGTTTTTGTAAAGAGTCTAAATGCCACCATCTTCCGCAATGCAAAACTGATTTAAAACCTCAATTGGTGCATACAGCTGAACTTCAGGCATAAGAGCTAGATGTGCTGCCAACTGTGTGATCAGCTACAACTGAGCAATTCAGTTGTAGAGTAGCTCCAACTGACTTTTCCAGTTGTCGAGCCAACTGACCTGAGCAGTATAACTGAGTGAAAAGACTTTAGCAAAATAAAAATTGCTACTGGTGTATTCCCCCAGCCCCCGTACACCAGATACCCGTTACCGAGACCATCAGATATATTTTCTTTTTGAAATTCATTTTCAAAGCCATCATGTTCATAAATGACATCAAACACACTCACCACATCTTTCAGCTTTATTTTAAGTTTAATATTTTCCTCATCAGATATGTAATCTAGATCAACTAGACTCACCTCAGACAAATTACTCTGACTAGGCATGTATGAGTGATTATCACTTCTCCCACTCTCAACATCAGAGCCTTGAAAATCCTCTTCATGAGAAGCACCATTAAACTCAGAATGAAGTGTAATATCATGAAGATACTCATCATTCCCAAACAAATTATCACGAATCTCCTCACCATTTCTCTCACCCACTTCTTTGTCTGCTATATCTTCCAGACTCTTACCACCTTCCACATAGACACTTACTGATTTAAACTTTCCAATTTGAGACAACATATTCATTATACTAGTATCATCCACTATCTCTTCAAATGCATGAGTCCTAGGTACTTTATACCACAACTTATCCTAGGAATGAAACCCTAACTCCTTAATAAAGTCACGCAGGTCAAAATAACCAAACAAATCACTACCCACACCAGATTTAAGAACATATTCACCACCTACATACTGTCTTTTAAAGTCTTTCATGCGAATCTCACCACCATAATAAATATACATGCTAAAATATTGACTGCATAAAAAAATTAAATAAAAACTTATTTTATAACAACATAAACGAGCAATTCTAACCCTAAATATATGGATATTGACCACAAAATATCAACATACAATAAAGAAAAGTAAAATGGACCTACATATTCACCATTTCCGCTGTAGAAAAGGACATCCAACGCGAAGAGGGACCACCCAAGTACTATCTCAAACCAACAAATATCGATACCACCAACCAGTTCTATAAATAAATGCGAATACCCGACAACATTCAAAGATTCGCAACAAAATTATGAATAAACAAGTTTGAAGAACAGAAATGAAGAGAATAAACAAGTCTGCAGCCGTTCCTAGTGTTAGGGTTTTCTTGAATCGAGTGTTTTATTGAAAATAAAGCCCAAATCATTTCTTTATTCAATGGAGACGAAACGACGATGTTTTCACACAGACAAAACGACGTCGTGTGGGTTAATGGCGATAGGGAAGCCACATAGGTGCCAGTTGGGTTAAATCTAGCCACGTCTGCAAAATCCCCAATTTGGGGTTGTCGGTGAAAAAATTAGTGGCACATTGAATCAAATTGAGAGTTTGAGAATTAATTTGCCAAAATTGATCTTACGGTTGCTATACCGAAATTTGTAAAAAGTTCAGTACTTTAGAGGTGATTTGGCCTATATATATCACTGTAATTAGAATTAGAATATGTATAGAATATATATATAGGCCAAATCACCTCTATATGTACTGAACTTTTTACAAATTTCGGTATAGCAACCGTAAGATCAATTTAGGTATACAAGAAGATTAACTTTAATTTGAATCATACACGAAGACTAAACTTCATGTATGAATTTCCGGGGAAAATTTCTGGCAAAGATTTATGGCGAAAATTTCCTACCAAATGAATTATACACGAAACCTAACTTCATGTATGCATCATATATGCATCATACATGAAAATTTCCGGCGAAAATTTGATCATACATGAAGCCTAACTTTATGTATGCATCATACACGAAGACTAATATTCATGTATGCATCATACACGAAGCTTGATTTTCATGTATGTATCATACACGAAGACATTCATGTATGCATCATACACAATTTTGTTTGCCACCAAACATTCAAATTTGTATCATACACGAAGATTAGTTTTCATGTATGATGCATACACGAAGATTAGTTTTTATGTATGATGCATACATGAAGTTAGGCTTCGTGTAGATTCAAATTTTCACCGGAAAATCTTCGCCAGCGATCGCACCACCGCGCCACTATCGGCGTCGAAAAATTTTACCGTCAGAAATTCATACATGAAGTTAGTCTTCGTGTATAATTCAAATTAAAGATAATCTTCTTGTATTTCCATTAAAGGTATAATAAACTTTTAACAAACTAAAGTACTATTTTGACACTTTTATTTTGTAAGTAATATTTTAGCATTTGTTGTTTAAAAAGGAAAATTTTGCAATACTACATCATATAATAAATTATGATAAGTATTGTTTTTTAATTCATAAAATTAAAAAATTTAGATAAATATGATTGGAGGGTTCCTATGGGTGCCATACTACCACATACAAGAAAGAGGCCTCCAATCCGTTTTCGTTTACTCCCTCCGTACTTTAGTGATCCATTTTAATTTCTTTTTTTTTGTTTCATATAAGTATTCCATTTCAAAACTCAATTGTAAATTACCGTTTCTAATGTTTCTCGTAATTTGGAAATTAATTGTATATATACTCATTTATAATATTATTATTTAATAAGGGTAGATAGGTAAATTTCTCAAATTCTTAGGTATGTGTAATTTAATTAAGGGTGGGGGACTCTTATAAAGAAAATATAATGGAAAGATTCATTTGAAATTCAAACTACTCTGCATTAAATAACGCACTTAGTTCCAATGAATATGAATCTCATAAAATGGAAATTAATACTATACTTGATTTTCCGTTTTGTTCCTTTCTCATTTAAATTTAAGGATCTAAGCATGGTTCACCGTTCTATATACATATCACATAGTATTAGACAAAAAAAATTGTACAATTCTAAATGTACATAAAAAAAAAAAAAAAAATTAAATAAAAAAAAAAAAAAAAAAAAAAACTACTTGTGTAGTTTCATTTGTAAATCCATTAAATAAAAATTATAATCACGAAATATCTAAAGCTTCATTACATATTTACTCAAAAAAAATATGATGTTGAAAGGTCGTCGAATTTTTTTAAAGAAATAAAGTTATACTACTAGTGGATTTTTAAAAGAATCAACCCAACTCGGAAATATATTAAAATGCAAAATTCTAGTGCAAATAAGCTAGGTAATGCAAGGGCATTCTGGTCAGGAGCTGCCAAATTCATTAAGATATTTCCTTTTTCATTTTTGATCCGTTGAAAGATGAAGTAAAGTTTATATCTTCGATTTGATTTTCGCGGTTACCCAGTATCTGGCTTAAAATTTTCCCGCCAAACCAATGAATTTGCTGCTTTGTCTATAAACTATTTATTCTGCTCATTTTGCTGTTAAGCTTTCGTTCAGTTTTCAATTCTAGGGTTTTGTATGAGAGCTTCGCGAGGTTTGAAGCTGAACTCGCCGCTGAGAAACCATGAGCGCCGTCAACTTAAAGGACGTCACCGTTTTGTGTAATCCGGCTCCATTCGTCGATCCCTTCCAATTTGAGATCTCCTACGAATGCTTGTCTCCCCTTGAAGACGGTAAATCAACTCAAAATTTTTCAACTTCTCTAATTTTCTTTGTTTGGTTTCCACATTTCTCCTTTTACTGCAGCAAGTTAATGTATTCACAATATTAATAAGCATTGTTCGATCCACATAGGGTTTATTGTTGAATGACATTATTCCGTGGGAATCGCATCTACGCTTTAATTTGTTGTGTTATTGTTAGAATTCTCTGGATTTGAGTTGAATCTGGAGGTGTATAGATGGCCTTGAATCTTTGATGATAATTAATGATTGTTACCTTAGAAATGTAATTGTGAGATTATCGTTGAATTTTTAGCTAATTTTGATTTATGAGCAAATTGGCGATGATACGTCTTTAATTGCTGGTAAAACTGATCAATGTACAACTCTATTACGTCTCATACAATTCAGCAATGTATTGCATTTGCTGATGGATGCATTTATTTGCTTTATGAAGAATTCGTTCAAATTGTGAGTTGTTTTCTTCAGTTATTGCGACAAGCTTGATACCCCGGACATGTTCTAACTAATATGTTGCATTTGCTTCAGATCTGGAGTGGAAGCTCATTTATGTTGGATCAGCTGAGGATGAAACTTACGACCAAGTCCTAGAAAGCGTGCTTGTCGGGCCTGTTAATGTTGGCAATTACCGTTTTGTTTTTCAGGTAACGAGTTGTTCTTGTAAGCTGATTCTCAATTCAATGAATTCGATCATGCATTAGCTCTAACTCTAAAATTTTCAGGCTGATCCTCCAGACCCGTCGAAAATTCAAGAGGGAGATATTATCGGAGTCACTGTACTACTTTTGACTTGCTCCTACCAGGGACAAGAATTTGTTCGAGTAGGATACTATGTGAACAATGACTACGAAGACGAGCAGCTAAAAGCAGAGCCTCCTCAGAAGGTTCTGATTGATAAGGTCCAGAGGAATATCTTAGCTGATAAACCTAGAGTTACAAAGTTCCCAATTAATTTCTGCCCAGAGAAGAACGAAAACGAGGAACAGCCTTGTCCTTCACCGGAGCATGTTGCAGAAGTCAGCAAGCAGGGAGATGAGCCGCTATCAAACCAGTCTTCTTCCATAGAGTGTTCCTAAAGTCAGCAACACCAAGGTCACAGTTCTTATCTCGTGAATCTTTGCGAGGAAATTATGGCATGTATGAGTATTCAGAAGTTAAAGGTTTGCCATAGGAGCGGAGCGCCTGTTTTATGTGCCTCTAATTCTGCAAATTGCAAGAACATGTTTTAATTTGTAGAACCTGTCTATAGAGAGGAGCAAGTCAGGATCTTGCAGTTTCTGCGCTTTTATTACTATTCAATTATGTTGCTTGTAATCTTTGGTGGTGTAATGGTGTTATGGAGAAATAGTTTTCTGGTGAACACTTTTGTTATTCCTGCAATTCTATGTGTGTTAATGTATTTTGAACAAGTTATCCCAAAAATGTCACTTATTCCTATAATCAGCATACATTCTACCATACTGGGACATTAGCAGCAATCTCTGCTGCTACACTTACAGTAAGACGAGCGCATCTGGGAGTTCGTTACCATAATTCACTAAGTCGAATCTCGGTTTGAAATGATTCAAAGATTATCTATAGGCTTGCCCACAGAGAGTTTCTAGTGCGCTTCCTCCTATTGCTACCTTCGAGTTTGAGCAGAAATTTCTCTTAAAATCTCGACAAATATACGAAAATCGGAAAATGACGATGACTATTCGGTGGGTTTGTTTAGGAACGATTTATCTCAATTTAACTGAAGTTTGACATTCGGTTTTTCATGCATTGAAGTTGCGCAATTATTTAAAAGTCAAAGATCAAACAGTTTTTTATACTACTTTATGAGATAGTTCAATTAAAATATTTTGATGGGAGCGATTGATTCCCACAAGGAAAATAAACGCCCCTTGGATTCGCTGGAGAAGAGTGGCGTATGTTGTTTAATTCACACCGTGTGTAAAAGCTCCTTAAAACAACTTATAAGATGCTAATTCCTTAATCATGAACAGCTTATAAGCAAATTGTACGAGGATAGGATGGATATTTCAACCTGGATTATTTAAGCAATCATCCAAATCTGTAGGAAATAGTGATGGGGCCTTAGATAAATGGAGGTAGATAATTATTGAACTACAAAGCAATCTCTTCAATTGCAATATCTAAACACCTACTAGTAATAATGAAGCAAAAGCAAAAAGACAACAATACAAATACGACAAACTTAAACTGGCCGCAAAGAAACTAGAGGTTTATGTAATTCTGGGAGTTTTATACTGATATATAGTGCTAAGGTATAGTTATATGACATTAAAATCATCGACCAAGAAGCTTAACGACCCACGCACCACCTAAATAAAGACCCATAAGAGGGCCGGCCAAGAGCATCTGAGTAAGAGGATCTGTCGAAGGCGTGAGTATAGCTGCTGCGATTACTGAACCTACCACCACATATCTCCATATCGAAAACATTTGCTCAGAAGAAACCAACCCTGTTTGTCCAAGCAGCAGCTGTATCACGGGAACCTGAACATGGGAACTCAAATGTCACTTTTTTATGAGTAGAACTGTGTTATAGTATTAACTAAAATAAGCCCGATTTTAGAACTCAGAAGACAATAGAATACAACGGGGTGATGTCAAACAATTTCCATCTCATCTTTCTTCCAGAAATCCATACTAAACTTCAGGCTAGCGGGTGGATTGTCCAACTTTTTTTACCTCTGGCCACCAAAATCACACCCACACCTCTATCTTTGATTTTGATCCTTCAACCACGATATTGACATGCTAGCTTACGGATTGGCTATAGTTTATTCTAAAGCTATTAGCAGTTTAGCACTAGACCTTCTAAAGCTATCAACGTGTGTATAAACTCGACCACCTGAAGCTACTTTTACAAACATGAACCTAATTGATCTCGTCAATAGAAATAGTTAACACCATACAGTACTTAACTCAAAGAAGATAAAGAACAATGCAAAATTAAAATATCTATGTTGTCCCTAATGCTAAGGAGAAGTGAAGGCAAAAAGCATAAAAGGCGTTACCTGGAAAGACAAACCAGTACTAAACATGAGCACAAGGACAAACTCAAAGTATTGATCGATGGACCACAATGACTCAACAACCCCTTCTGCGTAACTAACGAAGAACGTCAAGGCTGCCGGGGTGAGGACGTAGTAAGAGAAGGTGATGCCCGCATAGAAAAGAATTGAGGACCCTATGACAATGGGCCCAAGAAATCTTCTCTCTTCCTTTGTTAACCCTGGAAGAATGAAGGCTATGATCTCGTAGAGGATTATAGGACTACCCACCAGAATGCCACAGTATCCTGATACCTGCAAGGAAGTTGAGATTATTCTAGTGCACAAAAGCTGTCTAGAGCTGCAAAATATTTTTAGGAGTGGCAGTAGGTCACATCAGTTTAAACAATGGGGCATATTGGACAATATGTTCAAAGTTTACTCAAGACCGCGAACGGAGATCACTAAAAATAGTTCAATGTATTTTTTTCCTCTTCAATGAACCATAACACCGAAACACAATTTTCCAGGGAATTCAAAGTTGGAGATGATTAAAACCCTACAAAAAAAGAACTATCCAGATTGATTTGTCAACTTCAGTTTTTGAAGCATATGGTACACAGTTTGGGAACAATATCGGCATGTGCATGCAAACAAGAAGTTTGAACCATCTGAAGAAAAAGAGTAGAATGAGATCAAACCTTGAGAGATGTAAAGAAAAATTCTCCAGGAGCTAATTGTAAAAAGCGAACTCCTTGTGCGCTCACTGGAGCTTCAAGAAACATAATGAGTTCCTTAGAAAATGCAAAACAACCAACCATAGCACCTCCAACAGCCAAAACCGAAATAAAGAGTCTCTGCCTCAACTCCTCTAGATGGTCATAGATACTCATTTCTTTATCATCAGGGAGAAGCTCTTTATTAGGGTAAAGGAAATTGTAAATAGAATTTCCTCCATCATCTGACTCAGCTTTTGAGAGAGTATTTTCTGTAGCACAATTCCACAAGAAGCATAGTTAAGAATCTAAAGACCCTAGGGAAAGGGTACAACTGCAGAAATATAACTAAAGCGATTGAAAGAAGAAATCAAAATTGGAAGTATCCTGTATCAACACACAATTGACCACACGCCTGAAGCTAATAAGTTACAGAAAGTACAAAAGGCAATGCTCATAGACAGTTATTATTAGTCAATTGCACCGAGGTTTATTTGCATGACGCTGTAAACACCAAATTCATGATCCAGGTAACTAATAGTTCAATTTGACTCATCTCATCCAAAAATCTCGTATACTGGAACAAATAGAGCTCGGATAGCAATCGGTGTTAGCAATTTGTACGGTACCTAACTCCTTTCACATAACAAGAATAACATCGCCAAATCAAGAACTCTACTAGAACACACGCGCGCGCGCACGCACTCTATAGAAACTTAAAGACAAATCAAGACTTCTTTTTTTTCAATAGTATAATTATTCAACAAAGAAGTCAACTTTACCAGCTCTATCTTCGGCAGCGCCATTTAAACTGCCGCCGCTGATTTCCGGCTGCTTCTTCGCGATATCTTCGACAGCTGAGCAAATGATTCTGCTAAATTTCTTGAAACATTTCTTACTGGAGAAGGCCAGTGATCTAGGTTTCCTGTGATCAATGCGTAGGATAGCTCTCGATTGAGGATTTGAGTTGAAGCAGTTGTAACATAGGGTGCTACTCTTGAGGTCCGCACTGTAGGCGAAAGCTCCCGTAGTTCCCATTGCTGCTTGCTGTTAGTTAGTGTGTGCTGTGTGTGAAGATCTCGTCGATTTGCTGTGTTCGCAGTCGCAGCTGAATTCTATTGAATGTTGATTAATGGCGAATTTCGAGTTGAGCGTGACGGGTGATATTTTGGGGGCGAAGGTCGGCGCATTATAGTGGAGAAGGGCTGCGGGATGTTCTACTGTGCGCCTCCAGTAGGTCGGTCCCTCTATGGTGTGGGGTTCGAGTTCAGGTTTGTGGAAGCAATTGAAAAAATTAATTACTCGTGTGCCATTTCCAAATTAAATATTTTAAATAATTGGAGTAGTATTTTTTAGTATCTGTTAGTATTTGATTTTGATGTGAATTATTGGAGTTTCACAAATTGTTTGGTGGCCAAAATTACACTATTTGAGGGAGAATTGTTTTTACTAAATTCCTTTTCTACTTAAAATTCACGTAGGTTTGTCAATATGCAAATAAAAAATAGTTCTCGTATTCCTCACACCAACACCAACACCAAATGCAATTTGATTGCGTTTGCGTAGTTCAGTTGGTATTTCCTTGCTTTTGTCATGTGGTGTTCGTGTTGACTTGTGCTCTATTCATTTGTAAAATAACATCGTTCTTAGTTGGACACAAATGAAATATTGAGAATTGCTAAATTAAATATATGCTACGCCGAGACCGAGAGGATGATGGGTGATTCTACCCATTCTAATACTAAATATAAAAAATATATTCATAAAAAAAAAAGTGAAAACTGACAATTTTGCGTGTTAATGTACCATTAATGATATTAACAAATTTAAATTCAATAAATAAAACTGAAATTTCATGAATTTGTGAGTTGTCCAAATTTCGCTTGTTACACGATTTCTCATTTGAATTTTTGTGAATTCGTGATTTGTAGTAGTAGTAGTAGTTAACAATGGAGCAAATCATGAAATATGAATCTTATGATCTTGATTTTTTAACATTTATTCTCTCTGAACTGCACAACAATTACAGATTTAATTTTTGAGGATGTACAAATTCACGAGTTCACAAACCAATTTGTTGAATTCGTAATTTCATAAACCAATGTTCAAGAAATCATAAAATATTCGTAAAAAAAAAATCGTAAATCCACAAAATTCATCAAAATTGTCGTTCGTGGATTCATTTATTCTTTGTAAATCTAGATTTTGTAAAATCTTTGTAAAATAAGATGGAGAGCTAAACGGTAAGCATAACTATTATTATTATTATTATTATTATTATTATTATTATTATTATTATTATTATTATTATTATTATTATTATTATTTTGAATTATAATAAAACATATATATTCCATCAAATACATCAATACACCACCAAATATGAGATCTTTATATTATATAAACTAGCGTATAACTCGTCGAAAATCGACGTGAAATTATAAAAATTAATAAAATTATTAAATAGTACGTGATAGATTAAAAAAATATTATTTATTAATTATTTTAGCGTTAAATAATTCGATTATGCAATTACTAAACTCGCTTAGAAGTTATATCCCTTGAACACATCTCAAATTCAATTAAAAAGTAATTTTACCACATGTTTACGTCTCAAACCCATATAGTTATGTTTGGTAAAAATTATAACTAATACTACCTCCGGTCCTCAAGTCTCTTCCTAGGAGGAAGTAGCACAGATATTAAGAAAAAAGTTGATGAGTTGGTTGTTAGTGGAGAAAAAGTGATTAAATTTATTGTGAGTGGAGAAAAGTTCCCACATTGAGGGTAGTGATATACTCCATCCGTCCAATTTATGTCTACTTACTTACCACAAAAAAATTATTCATTTTATGTCTACCTAGTTTAAGAATTTTACATTTATACCCTCATCCTTTTTCCCTATTTACTATCCTTTGCCATTGATGACCCCACCTCACATCAACTTTATTTCTATTTTTTTATCATCCCAACAACTTTATTCTTATTTTTTGATCATTACCACCTCTTTTTTGTCATTACCACTATTTTTTTGTCATTTTTTCACTACCCCTCAAATACACATTTATTTCACCAACTACCACTTTATTAGCTTTCTTAAATCTCGTGTCACACCCCAAATGGGTAGACATAACTTGGACGGAGGGAGTATTAATTAATCGAGACAGTGGTGGTCCATATGTGGTATTTTAGGTCAATAAGTTGATAAAATAAGGGTAAGAGATAATAATTTGTTGTGTGGTAATGTCTGAAAATGGTTAGGAAAAAACTTGGGGATCATCTCAAAAAGGAAAGATAGGAAGAAACTTGGGAACCGGAGGTAGTATATTCTCATTACTTTCGATAATTGTTAAAGCTCTATTTTTCTACAAAACCGATGTGGGCAAAAATATATTTCTCTCTCAAAGGAAAGCGACTCTTAAGCTGAATTTTTTAGCTTTTTATGAAGAAAAAGAGGTAAGGGAAGGAGCGGGTAGTGAGATAGAGATAAAAGATATATAGATAACGAATAATACTATATATGTTAAGATTGTCTATAAGATGAAAGTAACTGTTGGAAAATTTATTAAAGTTTTGATTGATTCCAAAAACAACTGACCCCAACCAAGTAGATGTTGCCAGATCCTAATGTTAGTAGTTAGGCTCGCTGTTTGAGCAATGTTGAGATTTTATCTTTACAGGTCTCCAGCTGAAGACGGCAACAAGGCTTCACTCGGATAGAACATCAATTGTGAGGAAGACAACTGAGCGTTCATCAGATGAGCATTCAAGGGGGAAAATGCAAAAGTCGACTAAGTATTTAAAGGAGGAAGTTGTAAGAGAACATCAGATGGAAGAAAGTCATCTGAGCGTTCAAACCCAACTGATCAGATACAACAAAGACAACTGAGCGTTCAGATTCAGAACATCAGTTGTAAGACTCGAACCTAGAAGATCAACAACATGAAGTTCAAAGTCAGCTGAGAGTTCAACTGGTAGCATTCAGATAGAACATTAGCTGAAGAACAAGTCAGATGAAGATCGAAACTCTTAACCAACCACCCCTTGTTGAAAGTCTGATGTTGAGATTTGAATTTCAAATAAAGAAGTCACGTGAAGGTTTGACTCTCTGTCATTACCTCATTTGGCCCAACACAAGGCTGTCTCAGATAGAAAGCAGAAGCATGCAGTTGCCAAATGCGGAAAGTCTGCAGAGATGAGGGACAAGTCATCGCTTTCAAAGAACAGAGATCAACAGCTCCTCCAACGGCTAGTTGATTCTCTCCGTCTATAAATAGAGGCCTTCATTCATTCACCAAGACTACGGAAAATACGAGACAGACAAGTGAGAAGAGATATTCAAGCGAAAGAACAACTTCATTCTGCAATCAAGCAAAACCTCTAAGAACATCATTAGTTGAGAGTTCTAGAGAGTTAGATTCTGTCTTTGTAGTTTTTGATCCAACCTTGAGAACATCACTTGTTGAGAGTTCGTAGAGTGTTTGATCATAGCTCACTTCTTGTTCGAGCTATTTAGTTGGAACCCCACCTTTTCTTTCATCTGAAAAGGTTTTTAGGACCCTACTCTTCCCGTAACTGAGTAGATAGGTTGATTAGTACCCGTAAACTAATCTTTAAGGTTGATAAGTACCCGTAAACTTATCTCAACGGTTGCAAAGCCCGCGTAAGCTTTGTGGTTTGTCCAGAAGAACTTGGACTGAGTTGTGTGGACTCACAACTCCCCGTGGACGTAGGAGTTCTCTCCGAACCACGTTAAATCTTGTGTCTTGTGTTTATTTTTCAGTTTCTTATTGCATATTCAACTGACTAACTAACCAGCATACAAACAACATTCTTCCATATCAACTGTCTTGGTTATTGACCAACCCTGCACTTAAGCGTGAGTTGATTTTGTACGAGTTAATTTCCACCACATTCCGCACAGCACGTCACTTCCAACTGAGTGTTTCTTACTCGGTTGTGATCCCAACTGAATTGTATTACTTGGTTGTGTTAATTTTTAGGGGGTTATTTTCAAAAGTTTTATCTGGTGTATTTCTCCCCCTACACCAGAACTCGTATCGGGACCATCAGTAACCCTAAACACCCCACATTATGAATTCAGCACAAGATTAAGAAAAAAAAAAGTTAAACCACCACTTCACAATCATCCCGTCTACCCTATTAACTACAATACTGATTTTAAATTATATAATAATTATCTTCCAAATATATTCATAAAAAATTTAATGATAACATTTATTTTCTTTTTACCTGAATCTAATATTTAATTATATACATAACTATATTCCAAAAATATTCACACAATATTTAATAAATAAAAATTTAATTATAAATTGTAGTATTATATAAATAATTATTTTCCAAATATATTCATAGAAAAATAAATGATGACATTCGTTTTTTTTTACCAGCTTCGAGAATAACTTTTTTAACTGAGAATAGAACTTCAAAAATTGTTTCATTATGTACTTGATAGTTTTTCCTTTTTATAAAAATTTATGTGGAATGATTGTAATTCATAAAATTATTTAGTCAATGATATAAGATAAAACTTGACCATAAATATTCTTAATTTTATGAGTTCAAAATTATATAATATATTAAAAAACCGTTGACCACGACTCTGATTTATAAGTGCGTAATTTATAAAATTTATTTAGAATTTATAAAGATTCAAAAATTTAATAAAAATAATGATTGTACTATTCGTTATCGTCCTTAATGGTATAGTAATATTCGTAATTAAAATTATAAATTATGTAAAGCTGGAAACCCAACTACAAATAACGTAAAAATTATTTCATGGATGACGATTATAGATTTTAGAAAATACATGGAAAAAAAAGCATAGAATGAAAATTTTTTCGAGTGTCGGTTGGGAATTAGCTCGTCTACCTCCACGGTTCCGGGTCAGAATTGACTCGTTGACCACGATTTTGATTTATAAATGCTCAATTTATGACGATTCTAGATTTTAGAAAATACATGAAAAAATGAATAAAATGAAAATTTCAAAATTAATAAGAATAAATAATGAAAATGTGTCATGTGGGATCCCGAGTTGAGGTTTGACCAAATTAAATTAAATTAAATTATAAAATATAGTTATTTATTCACCCATCGAAAATCGAAGAAAAATTATAAAAATTAATAAAATCATTAAATAGTACTAATATGTGGTAGATTAAAAAAATATTATTTGTTAATTATTTTAGCGTTATTAATTCGATTATACAATCTACTAAACTCGCTTAGAATTTATATCCTTTGAACACATCTCAAATTCAATTAAAAAGTAATTTTACCACATGTTTACGTCTCAAACCCATATATTTATGTTTGTTAAAAATTATAACTAATATATTCTCATTACTTTCGATAATTTTTAAAACTCTATTCTTCTACAAAATCGATGTGGGCAAAAATATATTTTTCTCTCAAAGGAAAGGGACTCTTAAGCTGGATCTTTTAGCTTTTTATGAAGAAAAAGAGGCAAGAGAAGGAGCGAGTAGTGAGAGAGAGAGAATAGATATATAAATAGCGAATAATACTATAGATGTTAAGATTGTCTATATGATGAAAGTGACCCTAAATACGCCACATTACGAATTCAACACAAGATTAAGAAAAAAATAAGTTAAACCACCGCTTCACAATCATCCCGTCTACCCCGATGGTTCTGATCTGGAATCAGCCTATTGACTACAATACTGATTTTAAATTATATAAATAATTATCTTCCAAATATATTAACAAAAAATTAATAATGACATTTGTTTTCTTTTTACCTGAAATTAATATTTAATTATATACATAACTACATTCCAAAAATATTCACATAATATTTAATAAATAAATATTTAATTATAAATAATTGTATTATATAAATAATCATCTTCCAAATATATTTACAGAGAAATAAATAATGACATTCGTTTTCTTTTGTACCAGCTTCGAGAATAACTTTTTTAACTGAGAATAGAACTTCAAGAATTGTTTCACTATGTACTTGGTAGTTTTTCCTTTTAAAAAACTTTATATGGAATAATTGTGATTCATCAAAATTATTTAATCAATGATATAAGATAAAAGTTGACCATAAATATCCTTAATTTTATGAGTTCAAAATTATATAATATATTAAAAAAAAAAAGTTGTCCCGCAAGTACTGAATTGGTCCATCTACGTGCACGATTTGTGGTCGGAATTGGCTCGTTGATAAATCGTTAGTAATTTTTCTGTCAATTTTCCTACATATTCTACGTTTTCCAACGGAGACGATTAATCAAACAATTTGAGATGATGTGTTTATGATTATTCAAACGTGTTTGAAATTTATATACTCGTATTTGTTTAAAATCTGATTAAAAAATTAGTCATTTATGTTCCTTTCTGAAAAAAAAAATCTGTATATTAGTCTACCGCCACATTTCTGCGTCGAAACTGGCCCATTGACCACGACTCTAATTTATAAGTGCGTAATTTATAAAATTTGTTTAGAATTTATATAAATCCAAAAATTTAATAAAAAAATGATTGTACTATTCGTTATCGTTCTTAAACGTATAGTAATATTCGTTAATTAAAATTATAGATTATGCAAAATTGGAAACTTAACTACAAATAACGTAAACATTATTTCATGGATGACGATTACAGATTTTAGATAATACATGGGAAAAAAATATAAAATGAAAAATTTCTCGAATTGAGGTAACCGTCGGTTGGGAATTGGCTCGTCTACCGTCACGGTTCCGGGTCAGAATTGACCTGTTGACCAAGATTTTGATTTATAAATGCATAATTTATAAAACTCGTTTAGAGTTTGTATAGACTCAAAACATTTAAAAAAAACATTGATTGTCTATTCATTCTTATCTTAACAGTATATTAGTACTCCTTCCGTATTAGTTATAAAGTCCCACTTTAAATGGGCACGGGTATTAAGAAAATTGATAAAGTGTTTTTGAATAGGGTAAAAGTTAGAAAGTAGGGGTAGTGATATTGACAAAAAGGTAGTGATAAAGTTGTTGGAAGGTGGGCCCATCAATGGCAATTGAGTGTAAATAAAAGAGATTCTTGAAGATGTATGAGTCCATAAAGTGAAATGAGACTTTTTAAAAGATACATGTAAAATGTGTGAAATGAGACTTTATATGTAATACGGAGGGAGTAATATTTACTAATTATAATTATAAATTATGCAAAGTTGGAAACCCAACTACAAATAACGTAAAAATCAATTTATAGATGACGATTCTAAATTTTAGAAAATACATGAAAAAAATGAATAAATGAAAATTTTAAAATTAATAAGAATAAAGAATAAAAATGTGTCACGCGGGATCTCGAGTTGAGGTACCCGTCAGTTGGGAATTGGTCCGTCTATCTAATTAATTGACAAATTAGAAATTACTTATTTTTTTATCAAATTAAAAAAAAAATATTAGACTATTTTTAAATTTAATTCGGTCAACCAATAAATTATTCAAACTATTTTGGAACCATTTATTCTGTCATCTAATATATTGGTTTCCTAATAAAAATAATTATTTATTCGGCTAATTAATAAATTGACCAAATTAAATTAAATTAAACTATAAAAATATAACAGTTATTTATTCGGCCGATTAATAAATAAATTGGCCAACTAAAACTCCTACAAAAAATAATTATATATTCGACCAATTAATAAATTGACCAAATTAAATTAAATTAAACTATAAAATATAGTTATTTATTCGGCCGATTATTAATAAATAAATTGGCCAAATAAAACTGGTGGAGCAAAAGATGAGAAAATATACATTGATTCTAGGTATTTATAGGCTTTTCAATAGGTGAAATTTCATTGAAAAACCTATGTGGGATACAAGATTTTAGTATAGATATTTAAAATCTATTATTTTACATTTAAAAATTCAAAAATTTGAGAATTTAGATAAATATGAATAGAGGAATATAAGGGGTGCCACGTACGATGTTTTCAAAGCAAGAAGCGTTTTTCTTTTAGTAATATAACTAGCATATAACCCGTCGAAAATCGACGGGAATTAATTATTTAATAAGATTATTAAATATAATATGTTTGGTATTGTTGGGAAATTTATTAATATGAGTTTTGATGAATTCCAAAACCAACTGACCCCAACCGAGTAGATGTTGCCAGTTCTTAATGTTAGCAGTTAGGCTCGCTGTTTGAGCAATGTTAAGATTTTATCTTTACAGATCTCCAGCTGAAGACAACAACATAGCAACACTCGGATACAACTCCGGATGGAAGATCGGATGAGGAACATCAGTTACAAGACTCTGTCTGATGAGAGAGTTATGCCAAAAAGGGGAATACTTTTTGACAACTGAGAGTTCAAGCCAACTATTCAGTTGGAACATCAGCTATAGAATGCCATCCGATAAAGAGAATGTTTCAAGAAGAGGGAAGTTATAAAGAAGTCTCAACATGAAGTTCAAAGTCAGCTGAGAGTTCAACGGTTCAGTCAGAACATCAGCTGAAGACCACTCAGATGAAGATCAAGATTTTCAAAGTTGACTGTCAGAAAGGTTTGAATTTAAAATTCAAAAAGGAAGTCACGTGAAGGTTTGACCGTTGTCATTACCTCATTTGGCCCAACACAAGGTTGTCTCAGATGGAAAGTAGAAGAGCACATATGCCATATCGGGAAAGTCTGCAGAGATGAGAGACAAGCTATCGCTTTCAAAGAACAGAGATCAACAGCTCCTCCAACGGCTAGTTGATTCTCTCCGCCTATAAATAGAGGCATTCATTCATTTGACATGGACATACAAGACAGAGAAAATTTGAAGTGCACCCACGAGAGAAACAAGAGCAAAGAAAATCTGCAAAATCACATTCTAAGAGCATCAGCAACTGAGAGTTCCGAGTGGTAACTTGGGAATGCAGTGAGGACCCTCCTTTCAACAAGCTGATGTTGTTCCCAACAGCCAAAAAGGCTAGGGATGTTTTGGAAGCTGTGTACACTCCCAAGGGAGCCACAAAGCCAACTGTGGAGACGGCCCCAGCAGTCCGCCGCCCATCAAAGTCCAAAACTGCTAAATGCCAGCTGGAGGAAGTAGCTGAGGAAGAGGATGAAGAAGAAGAAGAAAAGGTGGAACCCCTCAAGAAAAAGCCCAGGTTCAAAATCATCCAGCCAGCAGCTCAACCGGCTGCGACGGGCCCAGTGGTGGTGATACCAGCTGAGAAAACAGCTCAGGAGAAGGAATCAACCGAATCCAGCCAGTCGGTTGATCCAGCTGGGTTTGTTCTTCAACCCCGTCAACAGGAAGAAATGGTTGAAGGAAAGGAGACCGACGTTGAGGAGTCCAGCTCGTCCTCAGATGACTCTTCTTCATCTGAGGAGTCCCACGACAGTCCACACTCTCCACCAACTGGAGCTGATGCCAGCCAGGTAATCCCAACTGCGTCTGAGGAAACTAATGAGCCCGCCTAGTCTCTCCCCAAAGAGGATTCAGTTCTCTCAACTGATCCTCAGTTAGAAATTCCGAGCCTCACGCTCGATGCCAACGTTAAGACCGTTCCTTTGGCCAACGTTGATGACACCATTGAACCCTTATCCTTTGATATTGATCCCCCCCAAATTGATGAAGAAGCCAACCACCAGGCAATTCTGGCTGAATATGAAGGCAGGATGGACTACTGCTTTCGAAAACTGATAGACATGTTCCCAGAGGCAAGCTCGATGCCCATCTTTGCCATGTTTGGAACTGACCTGCTCTATCAGTTCAGCGTAATCTTCAGCCACTGGTACGTCAAGGAGGAAACCCTGAGGATCCACGGCTGGGATAGGTTGAAAATTGATGAATCCAACCTAAGGGTGTACTTCGACTACCAGAACCTCGAGATTGCCTACAACCAGAAGGTGGCCTTGCTCCGTCGTCGCTTGGATCTGAGTAAAAAAGAAGGGAAAGACACCAGAGAGCTGTGCGACAATCTTGGAGCTGTACAATTTCTTGATAATATGTTAGCCAAGAATGCCGACCATATGGAGGATGTAGATGAAGCTGACGAGGCTGCCAAGAGGGAAGAAGAAAAGCTCAAACAATACCTGGCTAGCCGAACAGCCATGGTTGTAGTGGACCCAACAGCCCAGGCACAAGCAAGAACTGCCTGGACCCTCTGATCAGCCAGCACACTCCACCGATGCTATCTGTGAGTTGATAACTGAGAGGGTCAACCAGCTGAGCCATGAGCTGTTGTCCAACATCGAGCACAACAAAGAAGAGCAAGCCGCCAAGATAAATCAGCTGATAGAGGAGAATGCCTCTCTGAGGAAGCAGCTAGATGAACTCTCCTCCTCAACCAGCACCGCCGATATTGAGCTGAAGAAAGAAGTTCGTGGACTCAGCTCAACATTCAACGGCTTCAAGTCTGTTGGCGAATCCAATCTTGCAAAGTCCCAGCAGACACAAGACCAGGAGTGGATGTCTCAGTTCGAAAATTACCGAGCTGAGTTCGTCACCCTTCACAAGAATGTTTCTGCAACCCTTGCCACCATGAAGCAAGCCGAACAAGAACGCCAAGACCTGGAGCTGGCAAAGAAGGTTGAAGAGAAAGATGTTATGGAAGAACTCCTCTCTCGATTTCACCAAGCAGAAGCCAAGCTGACCTCCCTGGACGGCTCAGTTGTCACCCTTTTGGATGATGCCAAAAAGGGGGAAGGACAGGGGCCAGCAGCTGTTGCTGGACAAGGGAAAGTTGCAGCAGAGATGCAAAAGGAAGGGAGTGGTCAAAGGGAAGGAGTTCCAGCTGGAACTCAGGGGGAAGGAGCTGAAGGATCACAGCTAAAGGACACAACTGCAGAAGGAAAAGAGCAGGAACTCGAAGTCTCCCAAGACCTCGTAGCTGAGCTTACAGCCGAGCTGGATGCCGATCTTGACGGAATCTCAGTCGAAGATTGCATCGAAGCTGCAAAAGTTATGGGGGAGTCCAAGGAGAACTACTTGAATCCCTCTTCGATCAAAAAGTTTGCTGCAGATCAAGCCAAGAAAGTGGCCAAGTTCAAAAAAGAACTGGCTAAAATTGAAAAGAGCGTGGATAGGAACAAAGCCAGCCAGAGCGTCAGAAGAATAAACAAACACCAAATGAAGGCTGAGGCTAGGAAGAAGACTCAACAGCTCCAAAGAAATGCCCCGCTCCAGTCACGGTTTTCACATATTGACAAGTGGATGAACATTGAGTGGAACGATGACTGGGAGTAGTTCAAGCATGAGTTCATCAACGACTTCTACTACAGGAAGGTCTACTCAACTGAAGACCCAAGGCAAGCCTTCAAGGAAGCCTTGTGGGAGCTCAGATCTGGGGATCCTGGAATGTTCAGGCAATTCCAGCGAGCCATGGTAGAAGCTCAGCTCGATCCTAACACAGTTCCGGTCCCGCAGAAGGTCAGATATCGCCCTCAGATGATCAAAGGCACAAGTACTCCTAACAGAAATTTGATCATGGCTGAGGCGAGACAAGTGTGCAAGGAACATGGAGTGAATACCGGAACTGAGTCAGCTGCAAAGAGAGAGATCTTTGACCGTATCTTCAGCAAGTACGGCCAAGAGTATTTTTGAGCTGATATAGTTTTTGAGCAACTGATGTATCTCTAACTGTTTTGTACTTATCCTTGTAATCATCAGTTGTAATGAAAACTTCAAATATATACGATTCAACTTGACGTACAATATCTCATTGTCCAAGCTATGAATCGCAGTCCTTTTTAATACCATGTTATAACTGTGCTAACCCTTTGATGTTTTATCTTATAAACTGTCTAGAATTTCAGCTGAGATTTTAGGTCAGTTAGTAAGGTTTAGATCAGTAGCGGTTTCAAGTTGTAAGTGGTTTTGGCATCATCAAAAAGGGGGAAATTGTTGGGAAATTTATTAATATGAGTTTTGATGAATTCCAAAACCAACTGACCCCAACCGAGTAGATGTTGCCAGTTCCTAATGTTATCAGTTAGGCTCGCTGTTTGAGCAATGTTAAGATTTTATCTTTACAGATCTCCAGCTGAAGACGGCAACATAGCAACACTCGGATACAACTCCGGATGGAAGATCGGATGAGGAACATCAGTTACAAGACTCTGTCTGATGAGAGAGTTATGCCAAAAAGGGGAATACTTTTTGACAACTGAGAGTTCAACCCAACTGTTCAGTTGGAACATCAGCTATAGAATGTCATCCGATAAAGAGAATGTTTCAAGAAGAGGGAAGTTATAAAGAAGTCTCAACATGAAGTTCAAAGTCAGCTGAGAGTTCAACGGTTCAGTCAGAACATCAGCTGAAGACCACTCAGATGAAGATCAAGATTTTCAAAGTTGACTGTCAGAAAGGTTTGAATTTGAAATTCAAAAAGGAAGTCACGTGAAGGTTTGACCGTTCAGTCATTACCTCATTTGTCCCAACACAAGGTTGTCTCAGATGGAAAGCAGAAGAGCACAAATGCCATATCGGGAAAGTCTGCAGAGATGAGAGACAAGCCATCGCTTTCAAAGAACAGAGATCAACAGCTCCTCCAACGGCTAGTTGATTCTCTCCGCCTATAAATAGAGGCATTCATTCATTTGACATGGACATACAAGACAGAGAAAATTTGAAGTGCACCCACTAGAGAAACAAGAGCAAAGAAAATTTGCAAAATCACATTCTAAGAGCATCAGCAACTGAGAGTTCCGAGTGGTAGAACATTAGTAGCTGAGGGTTCATAGAATTATAATCTGTCTTAGATCTTAGTTTGAGTGTTCATTCGTTCAAGCCATAGATCCAGCTCACATTCGTGTTCGAGCTGTAGTTGGAAAATCCACCCACATACACACCCTAAAAAGTGTTTGTTAGGATCATACTCTTCCTGTAATTGAGTAGTTAGGTTGTCAAGTACCCGCAAACTTGACATAGGTTGTTAAGTACCCGTAAATTTAACTGTAAAGGTTGATAAGTACCCGGAAACTTATTGCAACGGTTGCACAGCCCGCATAAGCTGTGTGGAACTGTCCAGAAGAACCTGGACTGAGGTGTGTGGACTCACATCTCTCCGTGGACGTAGGAGTTCTCTCCGAACCACGTAAATCATGTGTGTCTGTGTTTATTTCTGTTCAGTTACTTATTGCATTTTCAACTAACCAAACTAACCGGCATACAAACTGCATCTTTACATATCAACTGTCTTGGTTATTGACCAACCTTGCACAAAAGCGTGAGTTATTTTACGAGTATAATTTTCACCACATTCCGCACAACACCACTCTCACAGCTGAGTTCTCTTACTCAGTTGTGAATCCAGCTGAGACTTTCTTTACTCAGTTGAAGTTTTCGGGGGTTAAGTTTTCAAAGTTGAAAAATCCTAACTGGTGTATTCCCCCCCCCCCATACACCAGTAACTCGTATCGGGACCATCAGGTAGTTATACCAATTTTTTTTAAGTTCTTTTTAGGTGTAAATTTTCAAAATCATTAGTTTATTTTGTAATTTAATCATTCTGAGTTGTTGATCGCAACAGATGGCGATGATAATGATCCTAGAATGTATCCACTCGAAAATATTTTGAATATATAGTTGTTCAAATCGATTCATAAGTAAATGCTTTTCTACTCATTTTCTTCTCATATAGAAAAAATCGACGGGAAATTATTATTTAATAAGATTATCAAATCCATTAGACATTAATGATAGAAGTTTTTTTTACTATGAAAATATTTAACATAATTAAAAAAAAAAAAGTTGAACCGTCTTTTAGAATCGGCCCGTCAACCACCACGGTTCCAGGTCGAAAATGTCATGTCGATCACGGTCTAATACAAATTTAATTAAAAAGTAATTAACTATTTGTTCTCGTCCTTAACCCCTATAGTATTATTCGCTATCTATATCTCTCCTCTAAAAAGCTACAAAATTTAGCTTAAGGATCATTTTCATTTATTGAAAATTGTCAATAAGAATGTTGTTGATTGCAACTGATGATGATACTGAATCGGTGATGCTAAGGATGAAAAAGATGACTACAGTGAACTAATATGATGAAGCCAGGATTCACTCACCTACATCCGTTAAAAATATATTATCTCAATTAGATTTGATATGAAATTAAGATATCTACGACTATGTTGGTATTTTCTTCTCTTTTATGTGGCACCCTTTCTCAATGAGTTAGAAAAAAAAGAGACTTAAATAAAGAAATAAAATAAAATATATCTATCTTTCTTCTTTCTACGATCACCACCCTCCACCTCCTCTCGTCTCCTTCTTTTCCTAAAAGGCTAAATGATGTCAACTAACCATCTAAAATTGATTTGGGCCACAAGCATAATTGGTTTTCAAAGAGTGTTCCAAGTCGATTTTTTATGAGAATGGAGGTGGATCATTTTTTAATAGCAAATATCTCTTTGTCCCATATTGGTTTAAAAAAATATAACTATAAAAATGAAGATGACCTTAAAATATCATGCATTATGAATTCAACATAAATAAAAACTAAGTTGAATCTTCAGTTCTGAATCGGCCCTTCTACCCCGAGGGTTCCGATCGGAATCGGTCCGTCTACCCCCACGGTTCCGATCTGAATTAGTCCGTAGATTGAGTTTTGTGGGCACCTTTTGCATAAATAAGTAAAAGATAAAAAAAAAAATTAATTTAAGATATAAATTTGAAGACAAAGGTGATTCCACATTAACGATGATTTATTCAAGGCACACCGAATATAGTTATTATGAACTCTTATACGATTAAAATTTGATGAAATACGTGTTATAAGATCAATTACAAATAAGTTGTCAGTTTTTATTATTCGTTAATTAGATTAATCAAAACTATTGGTCTAAAGTACTACAACTAAAAGTGCATTTTCTTAATTCTCTTTTCAACAACTGTATCAACCACTAAGGAGAAGAGGAAAAATACAACTTAATTCAAAGTATTTATAATATTTATAATTATATAATAATATATAGAATTAATAAAATTAGAAAAAAAAAATTGAGCTCGACAGAAAAAAAAATCTTAATGACCAAATTATGTTAATGTACCATGATTAGATAACTAATTTAAGTAGAAATATATCTTAGCTGCAATCTCAAAGATACGAAATAATTTTTCTCAATATGATTATCCTCATTATTCAAGTTACAATAATTTAATAACTTTTATTTTCTGTATATTCATGTCTTTTAAAATTAATCACCGGGCAATATTGAAGGAAAAATCGAGACTTAAAGGAGGCCAACTCTCAAATGATTACTCAAATATATTATAGAGAATATACATGAATCACAAATGATTACTCAAATATATTATAGAGAATATATATACTTCCATTCTCCTGTCAAAATCACAAAAAATTAAACGTGTGTTATTATCATGAATTTAATGATATTTACAGTCATAAAAATAATTGTATGATTAGAAAAATATTTATAATCATCTTTTTCTATACATTCTTTCATAAGACAAAAGGCTCAACAAATGAAGAGTGGGTGCTGCAGAGAAGTGTGTCACTGACTCTAAAATATCTGCGATCGTTGTATATCCATTATCAATCAATCCTGCAAGAAAAGTAGAAATAAGTATATTAAGTTAATTTCTAAATTCATATAAAAATCACACAAATGAAGCTATGAATGTAGAAGAGGAAACAAAAGCAAAGTAATCCATACTACCATTTTCTCTCAACAAAAAAAAAATAAAAATCCACACCATCATTGGTGTTTATTTGTGTGTGTAAACATAATAAATTACATGCAATATTTCAATGAATGAAGTGAAAAATTCAACTCCACCGCCAAGAAAGTGAGATTGTGATGACATCAAATATACTATGAAACGATATGTTGAAATAGTTGTGCACTCGAATATTTATTATATAGATGAAGATTACCATAAAAAAGGGGGGAAATCAGAAAACAAAGGAATAGGGATACGAACTTCATTTACTTGTGCAAAAGATTTCATGCCATATCAACTAAATTTATAATAAAAGAAAATGCTTAAATAATAATAAGAATATAGTATGAATAGAGAATCAAAATGTGAGAGATACCAAATAAAAAATAAAAAATTCGTAAACCCTGTTTAACATATTGGATATTATACATTAATTTTTTCCTTACAATAAATATGTTAATAACATTTATGGATGAAAATCTAAGAATGATTTGGAGATTTTATCTCGTTAGTTTGTGGATATCCATGCCACATATTATTAGTATCATATATATATATATAATATAAAATATAAAATGTATTATTTTTTAATTCGAAAATTTGAGAATTTAGATAAATAAGAATGGAGAGATTTGAGGTATGCCACATAGGATAGAGTCATTTTCGTTTATATAATAATAATACATAATGATATGAGATTATTACACGACCATTCAGAGATTAGACTACTACACCACCATATAAAGTGAGAAATCTATTTGACTGGAATACTTTATACCCTTATTAGTTTGTGGCATAGGTTGAAACGAGGTTCTCGTTAGTTGTCACAAGCTTGGACCTAAATGTGGCTACCGTAATATCAATTTTTTTTTCTGGAATTATGACCGACAACAAAAGAATGTTTAACAAAGAAAGGTGCATGATTTAATTAACAATGGTTCTCACATATACGCCCGTAAGCTAAATTCGGTGGAATCTTTTTCTTGACATGATGATATTGAGTGGAATCTTAGATTTATGATTTCGTTTCTTTTGATTAATTTTATTAGAAGGTTAATTAAGGTGATAAACGCATTTATATGAAAATATATATTATGATCTCAAGATCATCATTCAACCATTATTTTTTGGGTTTATTTATAGTTTGTGAGAAGGTCTCTGATGCGACCTGTCGCATTTGCCATGCAACCGGGTCCGGATCGGGTTGATCCGGTCAATTTGGGTTGACCCGTTGACATGGTCAAAATTATTATTTTTTAATTTTCATTTTTTTTAATTTCAGTTTTTTTTTGTTCCGCCTTCGCTCCGATTACTAATATAAGGATAATCGCCAGGCAACAATTTGGATTTTTTCGGCTCGCTCCGAGGCCTTCGACTCCCCTCACTCGAATCTTGACCAAAGAGGAAGCGCAAACAAAAAACCGAAAAGACAAACAAAAAAAGAGATGGAAAAGAAATTGAAATTAAAAAAAAATCGAAAAAAAAAACTGAAATTAAAGAAAACTAAACTTTTAAAAAATAGAAAAAAATAAAATAAAAAATATGGGCGCGTGCACAACACGCGCCACGTGTGGAAAGCGGGCGCATGTCGTGCACGCGCCACACACGGTCGTATTTCCCAACCTCAAAAGGATGAATAAACTAACCGACTAACTAATGTAAATATTAAAGTGCCAAATCTACCAAAATAACATGGTTTTACATTTGACAAAATCGTACATCGTATAATTCTTACAATTGAACCGTAAATGTCAAATTCAACTCCTTAAATTATACGCCGGATTTTCGGGAAGAAAGGAGTTTAGAGAGAGAATAAAAGATCATTGGGATTATCTTTTTTTTTAGTGTATGTGCGTATTAGCTTAGTGATAGTGTAGTTAATGCTCGGACCAAAGATCATGAGTTCGAGTCCACCGTCATGCGGTATTTAAATTTCCTTGTAATATGTTATTAAAAAATCATTAGGGTTCAATCATAAGAACTATAAGTCGTACGGTTTTGTCAATTTTTCATTATGTTCAAACTAACGACGTTATTTCAATACACTTGTAATATCCATATTAGTTAGCCGGTCAATTTATTCATCATTTCAATACCGGAAAATAAATGAGGACATTATTTAAAGAAAATCGTAAGTATAATTTTTTTTTGGAAAATTTTAAACTTTAGAGTTGAGACCACAAAGAGAAAAATAAGAAAAGTTTAGGCCACAAATTATAAATAATTGACAAAAACTTGGGTGCAACTGTTCCACCGTAGAACACCCGCCCATTTGACCCGACCCGTTTGACCCGGGGTTGACCCGGTCAAACCTCATTTGACCCGGTCAAACCCGCCTTTGACCAGTTTTTTTTTTTTTTTTTTTTCCAGTTTTTTTTTTAAATTTATTTTTGTTTGCCGCTTCTTCTATGGTCAAGACGCGAGCGAGGGGAGCCGAAGGCCTCGGAGCGAGCCGTAAAAGTCCAAAATGTTACCCGCCGATTATCCTTATTTTAGTAATCGGAGTGAAGGCGGAGCCGTAAAATCGGAGCCGAAGGCTCCGACGGGGACAAAAAATCTGGTAAAAAAAAAAAAAACAAACTGGCGCGTGGGGCCCATGCGCGTGGCGGGTCGGGTCGGGTCATGGATATATTTGCACGGTAGAGACCTATGTAATGGAGTCCATCTCTAAATAATTATTATCTCTATTAATTTATTTATACTAAAAATAATCTTTATTCTTTCACGAATCCAAAAAGGACTACAAATAAAATTGCCGCGGACGGATCCGCGTGACATACCGCAGCCACAACTTTCCCGCCATTTTCAATCTCTCCCGAAAAGAAGAATAAGAAGAAGAAGGAGAAGAAGAAGAGGAGGAGGAGGACGAGGAGGAGGAGGAAGCCGCAACAACAGTAATGGGTGTGGAAAGTCCTGCAGTGGTAGCCAAATCCATCATCAGAACCAGAATTTCCGATCCCTCTTTCGTCTTCTCCTTTTTCTCCCAATTACCCGACTCCAACTATAGGTTTTCCCCCTCTCCGCTATTTCCTATGGTGTATGACGATAATTTATCTATTCTCAATGGAGTTACAAAATATACACCAAGGTGTGAGTTTGCGGGAAAATGAAGTTGATTTAGCGGGGGAACTTTCGTTTCTCAGAGTTAATTGAGTGTGAAGAACGATCCTAACTTCTAATTGTGATTGATGCGGAATTTTGTGTTGATCCAGTTGCTTACGCTATTAATGGAAGTTAATTTGAGTTACCAAATTGCTTCAATTTTGATTCAGTTCGGGTTAATTGTAATATGTATGCAAGTAATTCATTAGCATCAGATTTATGAGCCTGTATTTCGTTTGTCCATTTTACTCTGATGACATGTTTTACTGGTGGAGAAGATAGGATGCATAAAGTTGATTTTTTTTTTTTTTTTGAATTATTTTTCAGCAAGTTGAAGTTTATAATATCAAGTTCAGTAACTGAGGCATGTAATAATTCAGTTCTGCTCTTGGGTCCTCGAGGCTGTGGAAAATCAGCGGTGCGACATATCTCCCTTTATCTCCATTGGTTGGAGTATTTGGATGCCAATGACCCGTGTTCATATGATTTTGTGCCCTTTGTTTTGATTAGGTGTTGGAGCTAGTTCTGGAAGACCTACTTAAGGAGCATCCAGACATGATTTCTGTGGTAAAAATTAGTATTCATTAATCAACTGAAATGTTGGTGGTTATAAGGCTGTTGGTTATCATTGATAACTCTTCTATGGCTATCTGGATTGTGTTATGATTAGCATTGTTGTAATGTTTCAGGTTAAGCTTAACGGGCTTCTGCACAGTGACAACAATTGTGCTTTGAAGGTCAAATTACGTCTTCGTACTTTCTATGATTGTGTTTACATGCATATATTTTTAATACAAAAGTTTCATAGTGAAGTTGGACACCCCCAAGTCTTGCCTATAAGTACAATGGTTAATTCAGACATTACACTGCATAAAGTTTTTGAGGCATGCTTTCAGGATATGCTAGATTCAGCTTGCTTGTTTTCATTAGTATGTAAAGTTATTTTAGAAAATTCACCAGTCACTGTAGTATCAAATTAGCTTTTAACTATCCCTTTCTCAAAAAAAATTTAGCTTTTAACTATCTAGCCAAAATCTCAGTGGAATTTATTCAATTTTGCCAGTCAAAATCTCTACTGAATATGTCCTTTAGAAACTTGAAATTCTGGTAAAGGAAATACAAATATGGAGATATCTCTATGCAACTAAATATCAAATTGTATGGGGCCCTAAAAGTTCTACTGCCTCTGTTTCTTTTTCTTTTTTCATGAGTATGAATAGTAAGTGTATTCTTGGTTGTTCCCTTGTTCGATCATTGGGTATAATTATTCCATTTGGTGATTAAGCCACAATGTCATTCTATTTGGGTGTTTATGATTTGTGCTTCTTCATGGCTGACAAGTTATGTACACTTTATTATATGGCCCTTACCTTTTTCCTACTTAACTTTTCTTTCAGGAGATAGCTAGGCAAGTGTGTATGGAGCATCAGTTGCAATTCTCTAAAATGGTAAAATTAGTATACTAGACTACATTTCGATATACCATCTGCCATCTGGTCTCACCAGTTTTCTGCGTCTTCCTTAAAAAACTTGGCAGGCCTCATTTGATGAAAACTCTAAATTTTTGATGTCCATGTTGCGGTAAGTAAATTGTGGTTTCTGTCACGTTTTCGGGACTATAGTGAACAGCTTGTACTTGATATTCTTTTTTTTTTTTTTTAATGAGAGCATTGACACATACATTTAATTCAACCAGGGAGTGTGGCTTAGCACATAAAACAATTGTTTTTGTGCTAGAAGAATTTGACCTTTTTACAGAGGTAATACTATCAAGTGGAGAAGAAAGTATCGCAAATTACATTGAATTGTGGATTCATTTTTGTACCAATTGCTTATGTCATTTAATTATATATGCAGGGGAAACAACGACTACTTTATAGTTTGCTTGATGCAATGCAATCTGTCACATCACAAGCTGTTGTGGTAGGAGTGAGTTGCCGACTGGTAAGTTATTCCTCTATCTATCTCTCTCTCTCTCTCTCTCTCTCTCTCTCTCTCTTCATACGTATATTGATTCTTTTCTTTTATATATTATATAAAACAATATATATATAGATATATATGTTGAATATGACTTCATATTTTTTACCTGTTCAACTTGTAATTTCTCTTTTGTGTCTGATAAAAGCACCAAGGACTCTAGCTCTATATTTCTTTTTTAATCTACTTTTTTATCTTATTATTTGTTGATGCACCAATTGATATTATGATCAAAATGAAAATCTTATTCATTCGAAGGTACTCCAGTCTTTAAGAAAAAATTCAACCTGCTTTGTGGTTTGTAGGATGCTGACCAGCTGTTAGAGAAAAGAGTTAGATCTCGTTTTTCACATAGGAAGCTGTTGTTCCTTCCCTCCTCCAGTGAAGATTTTCATAGGTGAATTATTTTATTTATTGTTTCAATTACACTGCTGATTCTTGTACAATCTTTCTGTTATGATGACTTTCAGTGTTAACATGCAGACTTGTAGAGCACATTCTACTATTGCCAATGGATTCAAGGATTCCAAATGATTTCAGAGCCGCTTTTAATGAAAAACTACTTGTATCCTCTCCCTAGTGTCATGCTCATTAGTTTCTGCTAAGTTATTTTATTAAAAAAATGAAATGGAAGTTTCACTAAATCAACTGCGGCTTAACGGCGATGATGCATTACCAGCTATTAAGTTAAATGTTCATTGTGAGCTACTTCCGCCTAAAGGAAAAAGCTCCAAAGAAATCATCGGTGCAAGATATGGAAAACTTCAATCACGACTGGCAGTTCCAAAAACTATTATGCCCACTTGTTTTTTAAGTTTCCATTTTAGTAGGCAATCCAGCATCTTAGCCAAAGAATCATTATGACTTTCTTCTCAGAAGATCACACTGATACTCTGATGCAATGATAAGCACTTCTGATGCAAAATTCTCGGTTCATGTAACAAACTCTTTGTGCTTGATTCGTGTTACTTCTGCATTAAATAAATATGGTTAGAGTTCCTTGACATTTCCAGAACATTTTAGCAGATGGAGAATTCAAAGGGGTCATCGATAAATTATGTTATGCTGATTCAACTGTCAGCCAGCTGTTGAGATTTTTGTAAGAGTAAATCAACATGTTCTTTAAAATATTGTACTTTATATGTAGTCCTTTGAATTACTCTTCAATAACTTCATGTCCTGTCATGACTAGGTTCTGTGCTGTTTGTCATATGGACCCGAGTTCTGGTTCTCTGTCGGTTGAAAATTTCAAATCAGCACTTCCAAGCATACAAAGACAGCCAAAACTTGAGGCTGTAAAAGGTGTGTGCATACTAGTCCATTGTCTCGGTCTTATCTTTACCTGCCAATGAGGCACTTACTGTTATAAAATTGAGATGTTTCATTTTAAGAAGGAACTTCCATTTCTGGTGTTCCGTTAATCTTACGAGTACACTTATACACATTCCATTATTTTGTCCATTATCGTTATGCAAATAGAACAGCAGTTTTAGCATAATTTTGTATTGGATAAAACTACTTATGTGGTGCTCTTTTTTATTCATCTAATTTTATTAACTTATGATCTTGTTGCTAGAATTCTCCAATTATCTGGATTCTTAAGTCCCTATAATAAGGACCTCAAGATGAACACACCTCAGAAGTAAGGGAAAATATATCATATAGAGATAAGGAAAATAAATTTGATGAAATGATTTGATGAACTTTCTGGCTGATAAGGAAGTGAAAAAGAATCACTAATGATGTTAAAAGAAAACTTCAGAAGAAGTAAAAAAGAAAAATGAGTTCCCCACCTAAACTCCCTCTTGTTTTCTATGTTTATTGAAAATCCAACTCATTGTGCAGATTGCTCTGTTTTAGAACTTTATGTTCTAGTTTGCATGAAGAGGTTGGAAGTCAATGAGCAGGAGTTATGCAACTTCAATTTGATAATGAAAGGTGCTTTCGGATTTGCCTTTTTTTCTCTCTCGCATCTCCTCTTAAGAGTTCCTCCCTGATCGACCATTCTATTGCAGAGTACAAAAGCATGCACGATATAGATTATTCAAGGAATGTCTGCTTACGGGTGTGTATGGTGCTTCCTGTTTAAAATGTGCATGCTTCTCAAACTGAACATTGGTTATTCGTAAAATTGATTCACTTCTTTCAGGCCTTTGAGCATCTTCTGCAGCGCGGACTGATCTCTTTTGAGGACAATAGAGGGCACGGCCAATCTGCTGAGTTCCGTCCAGTGAAGCTTTTAATATCACGGCATGAACTACAGCAAGGGTTGAAATCCCATCGCTCTTGCCCGGTGTGTTCTCTTGGAATCTTATTCAAAATCTAAAATGCTAATTATCTTGATGATGCCAAAAATTAAACTTTTTGAAATGGAATACATTGTTCTTGTAGCATTAACACTTTGAATAATCAACTCACAAGTTATAAAGTTAAGCCTTTTTCATGATTCATGCAGCGTGTGATAGAAATTACTGCCTGTTGATTTATCTTGACAGGGAAACTTACCTAAACTGATCGAAGGATAATTAGACGCGGCTCCATGAAGCAGTTCTCTCTATGGTGAAAATGAGGACAAATCAACTCTTGTCTCTTCTAATGTGTCAAGATTTGTTAGACGAGTCTCCTCAAATAAAAAGTACGTACTACATCTTGATCGAATTAATCTTGTATAATTGAACTTTTGGTTTATTTGAAAGAGGGCTTCATTATTCTCGAGTTCCCTCAAAATATGTCACTTTATATAGTAACAATTTCATGCACACTTGCACTTGTCCTGATCTCATCACATTTTGTTGCATATAGAAAAAATGACACTACAAAGATCTATAAACTTTTTATTAGCATTCTTAAGCTCCAAGGGTATTTTTGGTGGCTTGGCAAAGTTCTTATCACAAGACTTAACTTGACCGGCAGCACTTGTAACATAACTCTTGACTACTTTTTTACTTCCATTTTGTTGCATAAATCCTCTTGCATCTGCGAGATACTTCATGGCACTGGAGTATCCCGACATACACTTCCTATATCTCTCCCGTACTTCTTGTTTAGGATCGACTAATCTGTTGTCCATACGTCCGATCATCTTGTACGTGTCCCGTGCAAGAGCCTCAATCTTGTTCATAGGCCGTGTTGCTAGAGTTGCAAAGGTTGTCTTAGCAACGGGAGAACCGATCAAGTCTTTCAGAAGCTCGTAACACAGGGCGCGATCGGATGATTTCGAACAAATTTTGGTAATGTATTCCTTTGTGACCTTCTTGTTGGGATCTACTACTGCGGCACTTGTGAGAGTGATTGAGGAAGAAGAGAGTATTATCAAGAAAAAAAACGGAAATCTCATTTTGATTATGTGTTTCAATTTAATCATCTCATGCAGGCAAATTTTGCTAGTATCTTCAAATTTGAGTAGTTTATATAGAGTTAGTTTTGTGTCTGCGCTTGTTGTTTGATGACCTAATTTTCGTCTTTATTTAAGTAAAAGAATAATAAATGTTATGTTACGCATATAATATATTGGCCATGGAATGAAACCTGCTTTTTATATTACTTTGTCTAATTTATGAATTAAGATTACGACGACTTTAACTGGTTTTTAATGAATCGACGAAGAAATGTGTCTTTTGTTATACTAAATGATTCAATAGGGAAAATCGCAATAATTTGAAAATCGACTTTTATGAGCAGGTCAAAAAGTATGAGATAATGAGATTACTAATCTTAATCAAAAAACTGATAATGGACTCTCTCTCTCTCTCTCTCTCTCTCTCTCTCTCAACTTACAACAGTCTGGATTTCACAAGCATGTTATCACTTATCAAGTCTCATTGTTAGAACTGTCAATCCGCCGTCGAATGTTTATATTCGTGTGTCAAACTTTCACAACCACTATCTTAGATGACCAAGAAATTTACAGCAAGATGCTAACAAATTTGAGTAGGCACACTATACATGTAATGATTCAAAGATGCAAACAACCCACGAAATAGTCCAAGAAATCTCTCGCTGTACTAAGGAAACCAAACAGAAGCGAGATTCTGTTGTAGACAATAGTAGATGGTAGGTAAAGCTCCTTGAATATTAATATGAAATAACAAAGTGCAGAAGAAAAACAAAGCTCTACAATGCTTCTTCCAATTGCATTGAAGAAAATTGGCAAGATTTGCCCACAAATAATATCAATGAATTGAGACTATATAAATAATTCAATAAAAGAGTAAGATCTAATCTAAAAGAAAACATTTACAAATAAAAATGCAGTGGGTATTTACATCACGTCAAATTACCCGAAAAAAAACATGAGATCAAAGAAAAAGTAAATCCCCCCACCAAAAAATTTAACCTATTGCCGTTTTCTCTTCATCGATCTGTGTAGTTGCCACGACCATGCAGCCAAGAATGTGAAAAGTCCAATCCCGACGTTTGTCCAAAATACAACCAACCATCTCGGCATGTCATTGGGGAACAGTCCTAATATAAAAACATCATACGGTATGAAGTAGTAAAAAAAGAAAGTAAAGACATTGATTATGGAGCAAATACTAGAACGAAAGCTGGATGTCAACGGTATGGGATACGTACCATGCCCAAACTTGATACAAATGAGGAGTTCCACGATGCAGATAGCAAGTGATAGCCAACAAAAAGTTCCTACTTTTTTCACCAGTTTTCTGTTAACAAGAACAGAAACATTGAAGGATAAAAGCAATATCAGTTGCTTGGAACCATCAAACCTTCCTATTTGAGACCTCAGAAACCTGGATAAACATTAATTACCTGTCCTGCAAGTAAGAATTGTATTCACGGATTGTTGGTATTGCGATAAGCCACCACAATACCAACCTATATACAATTATTGGATTTCGAGGAGGAACCCAAAGACAAAACTTCAGAAAGAAAGTATTGAGTTCCACAGTCAAGAAGATAATGCAAAGACTCAGAACTTGAATAAATCGGAACGGACCAAGAAATGGGTGCCATTCATCTTTATCCCACATGGCAGGTGTAAACTGACCAAGAGTTCGTTTAACCTGAAAACAAAACAAGGCAATAAGTTTTTTTTTCTTTTTGGAGAATGACTTAGCAGGTATCACACATTCATATTTGATACACAAACATAAACCAACTCAATTTAAAAAAAAAAACAAAAGTATTCATATTAAATTAAAAACAAACAGCTACAGGAAAGGAAAGGAGGAAGAGAAAAATGCCCTGCTGGAATATTAAGCTACGTGTTCCATCTAATTCAGAGAAATTTTTACATATCTTCACTTTGGAAATCATGTTCTACATCTCACAGAATTTAATGAAAAATCACATATCATGAGCAACTTGATAGAACTATCTAAAACAACACACTTAGTTTATCAACCAAAACACATGCCAACTTGCTAAAAAATCATATGAAAACCATGCAAACTAACGTACTTTCCCCATGATGTTAGGCTGCTGGCTAATGCCAACCCACTCATAAGTTCTACCATCAAAGTACCGAACAGTGCGCATACCAGCCCAAATACCTGTGAAGCAAAAAACAAGTATAGTAATATAACCGCCTGTCCATAAAAGCAAAAAGAAAATCCAAGGTAACCAAATAAGCCAGGAGATAAGAAAATCAAGTAGAGCTGTTTTGAGATTCGGATGCTTTACAACTTATAGCAAAAAATTAAATCTAAGTTAAAAGGTACTGCCACCTCACCTAAAGAAAAATGGCTTGTATAATATTTGCAAGTATATATAAAGACAAACAAATAGGCACCAATATAGAATGTATACTAGCTTGAGATGCTCAAAACAGGTGTCCATAGCACAAAAAGAAATGTTTATCAGTAGCAGTGCATCCATGATTAATAAGTAAAGAAGACGACTATGGTTGTAAGAGGCAGATATAGCTCATATCCATCATGACACCTTAACAAGATTAATGCATTCAAATGGACAACAGGCCAGTGGCATATAAGAAGAAATAAATTAATGACGAAATGAATAAATCCAAAAATGATAACCAGAGTTAAAGCAACTAAAAGTCCCTACCGAACCAATTGCAGATGAAAATATCAAGAATGATACTGTCCCACCAACATTCATTGAAATTCGGCAACATGTGGCGAAAAGTCAGCTGAAAACACCAGATATAAAAGCACCAAACAATTATATTTATCCTCAGTCCTTGCTTGAAAGTGAGCAGAGTAGAATTAGTAGGCAAAGAATTATAACTGACCTCCATTAACTCAAACCCAATAGACAGTACCCACAAGAGTGGCTGATTACGAATCATTATAGCTTTCCCCCACCATCCCAGGATATGTGCCAATACAAACTCATCAAAAAGTGTGTCCTAAAATAACCAGAATCAAAGTCAGTGCTAGCTGCATAGCGAGTTCTTAAAACGAGTACATTGTAACATGTTAAAACACTAAGAAAAATAAAGATAACATACATAAACATTCTTAAACCTGCTTGTAGGATTTTCAGGCACGTAAATTCGGCAATCAGCACCATATGATCTTTCTGGAAGTTCTGCATTTGTCACAACAGAAGATGAGCATTCATATCAACTAACGAGTAAAATCTACAATGCATGCACTATCAAAGTGGAATCACATAACATGCATCGTATGGTGAAATGGATAAACATTCAAACACCTTACCAACACCAAGATCAGGATGCAGGAATCTCATAAATTGACGTGCGTCATCACGCTTCTTCAAATACAGAAAAATTGAGAAGTGACATCAGAAACTATTGAACAAATTCATAAAGCACAACTACGAGATCCAAGGCATAGTTAAGGTACAATATATATCAAAATAAGTAGGTCTCTACAGAGATTCATTATTAAACTTGTGTTGGAAAGAAAATATGATTCGACCTAACATTAAAAATCTAAATATAATGAAAATAAACTGTTCCAGTGTCTGTTCTTGCAATGCATATCCAAGTAACAAAAGATAAGGGACTCTTTTGCATTAGATCGCTAGCATGTCACTCATCAAAACTCGTGTCATGAATAGACGGAAGACTGATAATTAATGAAATAATCATCTGTGCTGACAGGACATGTATTAAAAATTACACTGTAAATCGACATAGAGACACTTGCCATCTAGATGAACTATAAAACCAAGCCAAAGTAGGCAAATAAATTTTCAGTTGTTCACAACAGCATAAAGGACTACCTGAAACAGCAAAAATGTTAATGCAACGAGGTATATTACAGCCATTCCATGAACAAGTCGCCAAATTGCAGGATGCGGCCGGATAAGTATCCTGAATAAAAATGTTGGAGCACATAATAAATTATCAATGATAATTCATGCAAATACACAAGCCTATCAAAACAGGGCTTCAAGTTTTGCCATATTCATAAATTATTCCAAGAACCACTGCTTGTCACATCATGAAGCACGAACATATATTTGCTGAGCCATTTAGCTTTAGCTGAAGTTAGTGCCTAGCTACCCCTAATTAAAACTTGGTCAAATTTTTTTATTTCAAATCGATTCCAATACTATTGAAGACAAAATGAAGATTTGAAAAAAAATGGTCCGAATACAATAAGAGAAGGGCCTTTAACAATAACATTTGGGTCACTGCAAAGATAAGCAGACTTCAAATGTTAGGTGGGTAAACGAAGAAACAGAAAAGGGAGAAACTTACGTTGAAGGAGCCTGCAATAAGCAATAAGCAAGGAACACCGCGATCATCGCCCATACACCCCTATCAAAAGGCATAAATGCAACACTATTGAATCGTACAAATATCACATAAAGGATGTACAGAAAGACAATAGAATTCCAAAATGTGCTATTCAAAGGCTTCAGCAATCACCTTTTCACAGAGGTAACAAGCTCAGTTTCTGAACCACGTTCAGGATCAAGTGCCCCACTTGCCCATCTGATAAAATTTTCCAAATCGAAGGTATTTTCAGGACATGATTAATTAAGATTCTTGATATATATAATTGCGCTATCGATCATGAAGATGCTTCTCGTTCGTTCCACTTGGTGATTCACAAGTAAGCTTCTTAGCATCACCAAGTGAAACTTGAGGAAAAAAAATTAGAAAGCATCCACCAATTAACAATTAGTAATTATGAATGAAAACAAAAACTTAAATAAAGAATTATCCCTTAGTCTTTTGCAACCCATAAACTTATGAAAGGAAACCATAAATGCCGTACCAAAAAGTTAACCAACTTACACAAGAAAGCATGCACCAATAAGTAATAGTGTAATAGTTCGAGGCTTGTAAGCCCAGGCAGTCCATGGATCATGCTCGTCTTCACTATTTGATGTGCTCAACTCACCATTTTGATAAGCCACATGAACTCTCCGCCTAGCTCTCCAATGACCATTTACTTCCATAATTATTATGTAAGGTACTTCTCACTGCGAGAGAAACTTTAAACAATGAGCTTCATGACCTCCATAAGGTACCATTACTAGATAGAGAAATTGTCAAAAAACCCAAATAAATAACTAAAATGTGATCCAGCAGATAAATTTACGGCGCTTCAACAGTTGAAATAACAAATAAAAAAGCTATCCTATGTGTGAGCCTATTCCAAGCACACTACCATGTAAATTAAAACACTCTATACCTAGCTATAACACCTCACACTATTAAGCAAAGATTTCATAAAGTTTATTATCACTTCTTCTTGAACTTGAATACAAGATAGGCAAAGTAGAACTCTAGAAAATCAGGAGTTATTGACACACAGTAAGCTGATACAAATATACTTATCATTTTTTGTTGAAATACACCCTTCAAAGTTAACCAGGTAACAGTTGCATATACCAAGCAAAATAACTGAGACGACAGTCAACCAAAATAAAGGTAGCTACAAGCCCAAAACCAGACTTGTTTCGAAACACCTACCCAATTTAATTCAACCTTTTACTATATATAAAATAATAATAAATCTAGGAAGATATATTTACAAATCCTGGCGGCTTTATAAACCCTAATCACACGCCTCTCTAATCTAATCCGCAAACAGTAAAAAGTTTTCTTATTAAACAGTACCAAATTACCAATCCTGTGAAACTAAACTAACTTTACCAAACAAAGATTTTTTAAAAGAAAAAAAAAGAAGAAGAAGAAGTAGAAGTAGAAGAAAACACAATCTGGAGAGCACTAAGACCGAAGCTAAAAAAACAGCTAGAAAAAGATTCCAAAGAGCAATCATCGCATGCAATGGAAAAAGCATCAGAATCAAAATTTAAGACTTTTAGTGTCATTTTCAAAAATTAAAGTCGATTAATTCGTCAAAATAACGTGGACCCATCAATTCAAGGCTACGTTCAGTGCATGCTAAGAATCACAAATGGCATTTCACCGAAAGATTAACATACTGAAACAGTTCGAAACGCAGACAAAAATCTGCATATGAGAGCAAACTCTAAAACACACACACACCAATCCACACATACATTCGAGTAATGTGGATTACTTTTTTCAAAAAAAAAAAAAAAAAAAAAAAGTTGACAGCGCAGCGAGAGGAAAACAAGAGAAAGCAAAGCCGAATCAAATAATTTTCTTACTCAATTAGATAAAAACAAAAGGTAGGGCAAACCCCAGCCGCGAGATTGAGGCGAGGAAACAATCTCAGCCTTCAGATCAAATTAGTTCATCGAGATTTGAGAGGGAGAAGGGGGAAAAAGGCTACGGATGAGTAGCACTAGAAGAGAACTCAGAGTCTCCACCAATTAACTCTTTGTGAGCGCGAAACTACACACACATATATAAATGTGCGCCTGAATAGCGATAAAAATGTTGTGCAGATGAAAAAGAAGGTGGAGAAAGAGAAAGAGAAAGAGAAAGAGAAAGATCTTTTAGAGAGTGGCAACAGGCGGCGAAAAGGCGGTGACGTTTTAAATTGTACGGCGGTCAAAGGGGGAATTTTAGAGAGAGAGAGAGAGAGAGATTTTGAAAATCTGGGTCTCGTAATTTTAATTTTAATAAAAAGGGTTTCTTTTTTCTTTTTCTTTTCTGAGTAGGGCAAACAATTGATTAAATCACCCTGGGGTTGGGGTGGGGGTAGCGTACAACTACTTATTGCAGGGGGTGCTCGAGTGTTTGAAATGGACTTGAGTGGGGATATTCGATAATTTCAGTGGAACACATTAATGTTACACGCATATCTTCGTCTTAATTGTCACACCCAAAGGTACAATGTTGTTATGCGTGTGATATTGATATGACTACTTTGCCCTTTTAATATCATATGCTCTCCTTATTTCCAAAACTACTGAAGTCTATCATGCTAGTAGTCCGTGACGGAGCTAGAAATGTTAATGTAGGGGGCTCAAAATTAATTATAAATTTAAATACTTCTTCCGTTCATCAAAACATGTCTACTTTGTTCTGGACATGGAGTTTAAAAAAGCTGATAAAGTGAAAATTAGTAGGGTAAAAATTAGAAAATAGGAGTAGTGACATAATGATAAAAAAAATAGTGGTAATGACAAAAAAGAGGTGTTATTGACCAAAAAAATAAGAATAAAGTTGTTAGGATGATAAAAAAGTAGAAATAAAGTTGATGTGAGGTGGGTCCTAATTGGTAAAGGATAGTAATATTTGGAAAGTATTGAGGGTAGTATTGTACAAAAAGGTAAAGTGGACATGTTTTAGTGAACGAAGGGAGTACGAGTTAATATATGATTCTAACACTTTTTAAGTTAAAATGTATAATTATAGCAATAACTTTTAAAATCTTTTAATTATAGCCTATTATAACTTTTATGTCCCTTTCTCCCTCATCCGTATCTCTTCACATTTACTCAACAAAAATACTTTGTTTCCCTCTCTTATTTCTCACGCTTTTCATTTCCAGATTTCTCTCTCTGTCCTTTTCGACACCCCCTATCACTCCTGGATTTTCCATTACCGTAGTAGCAAGGAGAGGACCTCGATAGAGATGGTGTCGCCGTTGTGCTCTGCCTTCGATGGCGTTGAGCTCGCGACGAGCCACACGACTTCAAGCCGTTGCAGCGCTCGCCACCGCCACCGCCATCGCCTCGACCCACCGCTGCTGCTGCTCGTCGTCCTCGTGCCCGGAGTCGCCGTTGCTGCTACTGGTTGTTGTCGCTACAGCCGTTCACATTCGCCGGAGAAGAAGCCATCATCGACGACGACTTCGAATGTTTGGGACTATCAACGCCCAAAAACCTCCCTCCCCCACTCCACCACCGCTTACTCTATCCACACCCCCGACAACTACAAAGTCCGCCAACACCTCCCATTTCTCCTCCTAAGCCTATACCTCTGTCACCGAACGCTCCACCATACTATCTTGTTCCAAACCCATCAGAAAGTAGCAACGCACAACAAAGACATCACAATGATTTTCGTTTTGATGTGAATCCCATTTTTTTCATGTGAATTCCCATTTTTTTAACATGTGAATTAGTTTTAATGTGAAATCCTTTTTTTCATGTGAATCCTCATTTTCTTTTACGTGAATTCCCATTTTTGTGCATGTGAATCCCCATTATAATGTGATTTCACATTATTTTTCATGTGAAACCACATAAATAATAATGTGATTTCACATATTTATTTAATTATGTGATTTCTCACAAATATAGTTATGATCGTTCAGAACCTAATTTCGATAGGCCGGGAGGAGGTGGTCGGCGGTGGCGACGAGGAGGACGAACTTGCCGGAGATGCCACCCTCACTCGCGCTCGTTGTTCTTTTTCCCACTTCCCTTCGCCCAACAATAGCAGCAACACGAGCAGGAGCAGTCGAGCAAAGCCTTTTCACCGACAGCGCATCGCGGTTTGTGGTCATAGACCGCCAAGATGGTGCGGCAGCGATGAGGCGGAGGGCAAGAGGAGAAGACAGCGATGGGTAGTTGCTGGAGAGAGAGAGAGAGAGAGAGAGAGAGAATGTGGCGGCGGCGGTGACGGTAACAATGAAGGAGAGACGTAGTAAAAAACAAAGAAATGAAAACTGAAACCTAATACATATATTCAGTAAATACAATTATATTATAAAGTTGAAAGAAAAAAAGATAAAAGGGTAGAAAAGTCTAGAAATGCTAGATTTTATATGTTTTAAAACTTGTTGCTAGAATTAATTTTTTAATCTATAGAATTGCTAATATTGCATTTTACCTTTTAAATATTATTATAGGTAAATTTGAGAAAAAGAACATAAAATTTAGTACGGCTATAATATAGTAATATCATGAGCGTTCTTTAAAAATTCAATAATTTAACATGATTACCTCAAATATTTTTCTATTGTTTCCATGTTTTTAAATTATTTTTCTATTATCATGGTGGAGAAATAAATAAATCAAATAGAACTATAATACCAAGCAATAAATTTCGTACACTAATTTTCGATTTATATGAATTTTTTTATTTATAAGAAGAATATTATAAATATAAATAAAAATACTTAAAAGTTAACGCACTATATAATTTGTATAATAATATAATAAAAAATATAAAAGTTTTATTCTAAAAAAAAACTATGTATTTCTTTTTATTACACTTTATTGAAAACTGAAATCAAAACCGTTATAGTGGTATACAATATGGATTGATGTTGTACGTAAAATAATAGTATAAGTAATTATACAGTCATACACGACGGTGAGCCTATAAAATCAAAACATATATAATTGCTGATAATTAAAGAGTTTTGATAATCATCATAAGGACAACTAATTTATTTTAAATTTGAACAATTAAATCCTCATGTATATTCATGCTTATTCGCAATTTTATTTATCAATCCAGCTGGCCTCTAAACATGGTTCAAAAAATTGTTTCCAATTCTTACATTATTATTACTATGTGCCTTTATCAAAAAGGGGTAGACTATGTAGTTGTCGTCTTTTTTTATTGTTTCACCTATTTAGACTAAATATAAACTAAGAAATAATTAACTTTAAAGGAGAAATTTGAGGCCTGTTTTGGTCCGTTTTAGATTAAGTTGCATTTATATATCCTAGCCACTGAATGAACATAGGAGAGATAAATTTTACAAACCAATTATTTTTTGACTTGGGGAGTGGGGAACACTAGGGTTTGAATCGTAGATACACTGCTTATAGACTAAAGTCTACACCGCTAAATATTCTTTTGGAGACAATGTAATCATTGCGACCTGAAAGTTGCTCGAGACTAAATTAAAGACACACCACATTTATTCAAAATCCAAAATTTGCTGCATTATATGCATTAAACGAATATGTGTGCCGAATATCGATGAATATCGTAAGATTATCAGCAGCGACGCAATTGAGCGCTCGCTCGCTGCCCGTTTGGATAGGACCCACTGCTGCTGCGAGCTTGAAGTCGTAATTAGCTAGGGAGAAGAGTCCCACAAGAGAGAGAGAGACCGTGTGAAAAATAATACTCCCTCCGTCCATGAAAAATAGTCCTACTTACCACACTTTTTTGGTCCATGAAAAATAGTCCTACTTCACTTTTTCCACTCACATCAAATGGGACCTACAACAATTTCCACTCTCATTTTATTTTTGCCACTCACAATAAGTGGGACCCTCATTCCACTCACAACAATTTTAACTATATTTTATATTTTTCACTCACAACAAGTGAGACTCTTATTCCACTCACAATAATTTTACTTCCAATCCACTTCTACCACTCCCACTAAGTGGGACCCCTATTCCACTCAAAATCACTTTACCAACTTTCTTAATCTCTGTGCCTAGCAGTAAATGAGACTGTTTTTTGTGGACGGAGGGAGTAGTAATACTCAAAAGTAAAGAGAGCTATCAAAATTTCATCATAGAGATTCCACACAGCATAAGATAATTTCTATTTAAAAATAAAAGATATATTGCGCCCACTTTAATGATATGGATATATGCCGCAATTTCGCAAGCTATTACAGCGCTGGCACTTTCCCATTATCTTTCAATAATGAATAAATATTCTCATCATTATTGTCTAACCTAATTAACTTAGGCCTACTAATGATAATTAGTACTAAAAATTAATTATAGAGAATATCATGTGATATAGCTATAATGAACATTAAAATATAAATTTTGGCCCACCTTCTTCATAAATATAAATTATGGCCATGTTTTTTAACTTAGGACCTAAATATCCCCTTCCCTCTTCTATTTTTGATCCATCAATCCTTGATCCATTTTATTGACACTTGTTTTCCTTTCCAAGTTTTTTTTTTCTTTTTTTTTCCTATTTTTTTTTATTTTCCAGCTTTTTTCTGTTTTTTTTTCTTATTTTCCAGAATTTTTTTCTTTTTTTTTTCTGTTTTTTTTTTCAGATTTCTTTTGTTTTTTTTATTTTCCAGTTTTTTCCTTATTATTTCTTTTTTTTTTCTAGATTTTTTCTTTTTTTCTGTTTTTTTTTTCTATTTCTTTTTAATTGCCAAATTTTTGTTTGCCTATTCATTTTTTTTGTTGGCCGCTTCTTCTTTGGTCAAGATTCGAGCGAGGGGAGCCGAAGGCCTCGGAGCGAGCCGAAGAAATCTAAATTGTTGTCCGACGATTATCCTTATATTAGTAATCGAAGCGAAGGCGGAGCCGCAAAATCGGAGCGGTATAACTTGAAATAATTGGAATTTTCGTCTCAAGAGTACCATATCATAACTTGGAACATCTGGAACTAATTCGACAATTCGTCCCAATTGTACCAAATCTGGAACAATTGGCACTAATAACGCTAAATTCGTACCAGAAGTACTAGAACTATTGGTACTAATATAACTAAATTTGTACCAGAAGTACCAAACGCCTTATATCTGCCTGACCCGACCCGCGCCCGCCCGCGTCCGACCCGACCCGTTCCGCGACTTATTAAGGGTATTTTCGTCCCAAATTGAAAAAAATGGCCAAAATTTATATTTTTGAAGAAGGTGGGCCAAAATTTATATTTTAATGTTCATTATGGCTATTTCAAAATATGTCTCTTAATTATATATAGAATGTTATTAACACATTCAACAAGAATAATTTTTTTTAGGAGCGACAAGAATAATTTTGTTTTTAAATTTTTACATACTCACACATGATTCGAATTCCGATTTCTTCGTTGGAGGAAAACGTATTACCACTTAACATGCGCTTTGTTGTCAAGAATAAAACCCAAAACTATAGTGTATAAAACCAAAAACTAGTCATGCATAAAGATAATATAGAGTCATAATGCTCTTATCTAAATTTGATCCTAATATATTTTGTACAGTAGCAAATTAAAGATGCACACTTTACAACATGATACTAGTCAAATGTGTAAACAGTAGTATTTGTTTTGAATTGGTTGAATATTGTTTAACTAATTATAACATTAAATTTGAAAATCACAGTTAAGGGGATTTGATTGAACCTGAAATTTTATTAGCCTTAAATATTAATCATATGATGTGACTACATGTTGAGCCAACAGATGCATACTGTAAATTATATTCATAACATTTACCGTGGAAAGTGGACACTTTATTTTTCTTTAAATTCCGGAAAAAAATGAAAAGAAAGTGAACCAAACGACTAACATATTATGCGGCAAATAGACTAAATGTAAGGAATTCCAGGAAGCTAAGAATAAAAAATGAAGTAGATTTGAGGGAATTTTATCATAATAATTAAAATAAAAGTCCTAATAATTAAAATTAAATTGGTTTTGACTGAAAGCACAAAATCTATCTCATTTTAAAAAATATATTTTTATACGTGTTTGCAGAGTGCTTGTAATGTCTACGCATAATTGATTAAGACATTTGAAAACTTTTCCTAATAATTTAAAAGAATAAACCATAATCTGTTTACAAGATGCTGACAGCACTCTGCATTTTAATAATTTAATTGCAAAATTATGATCACTAATATCTTTTAATTTTGTAATCCTGTCAACTTTTCATTATTACATTTCTGCATTCAAGATAAGGATTTTTGACCAAATAATTGGAAGGGTCATTATGATAATCTTGTAAATGATTTATCCCATGTGATATTAAGCTTGTAATGGTTGACTAAGTAAAGGTACTAAACCTTAGTCAGTAAAATAATTGCGCTGCCCATTAATTTTTGAAGGGACAAATGCCAAAATATGAATTAGGTAACTAGGTATCTATGTACAACTCATATAAAATCTATTGGATAAAATTAAATAAAAAGTCTTATTTAGGCCAATTTGTTGCCAATCTCAATCTTGAAGACACTAAAACTTGGGTATCTCAGATGCTACATCGAATATGCATGTATTCAAATAATCATTTTGCATAAATGTAACTAAGTTCAACGATGAATGTATTAAAATATAGTGTCACATACATTTCAACCAGAAATAAATGGGTCAAATCAAATGTGGATATCATAATGATACGATCCTCGCCGGAGTTGCAGACGCCGACGTGAATAGTATATACCCAAGACCAAATCTGAATCGAACCGGAAAAAGATAAAGTATCCCAAAACCTCTGAATCAGTTTCTCGAAGTGAATTAGGCGTACGGATGTTTCCTAAAACCCAACGATAAGACGACACAGCAACTCGGGGACGATGAATGATGGATAAGATGAAATATCCCAAAATCTCTGAATCAGTTTCTCGAAGTGAATTAGGCGTACGTGTTTCCTAAAACCCAACGATAAGACGACACAGCAACTCGGGGACGATAAATGATGGATAAGATGGAATATCCCAAAACCTCTGAATCAGTTTCTCAAAGTGAATTAGGTGTACAGCTGTTTCCTAAAACCCAACGATAAGACGGCACAGTAACTCGGGGATGATGAATGACACACGAACGAGGGATGACTGACTCCCCGATACGTTGATATGAATATCACGGTGGCATGCCGCCAATCCGCTAGTTCGGTGAACGAACTGAGGGAGATAAACTCACAAAATATTATTCATCAAATCGTTATTTAATCCATGCCCTACTAGACCTATTTATAAGGGTGGAATACAATATAGTCCTAATCTAATAAGGAAAAACAATTCCATAAATAAATAGAAAACATAATCCTAATCTAGTAAGGAAACAATTCCTAAACTAATAAGGAAACAAATCCTAAACTAATAAAATATAAAACTACCAAAATAACTAAAATAAAGCCTTATTTTTGACCTACAATAAATATAAACGAAAATTAAAATAAAATAAATAAAATCTTCAAATCTTCAATCTTGGATTGCATCACATAAGAATTTGGGCCGCGGCCTAGAGGTGGCCAAAAGAATCAGAACCGCTGGAATCGAACCAAAACTGACGGTTCCAATTTCGAAACCAAACTGGTCGGTTCCAGTAACAAACCGTTGGTTTCTTCATTTTTTTTTTTTTTTTACATTTTTATCTATATTTATGTCATGATTCATATTTATTTTACCTAAATATTATATTTGAATGCATGGTCAAGGAACAAAAATAGCAAAAAATAATATTAATTGGAACCCCCTGTTCCAGTTCAAAACTAATGGAACCAAAGAACCGAACCAAAACATGAACCGAAGAAGTTGCAGTTTGATTTCGATTTCTTCGGGGTGGAACTAAGAACCGCCGGTTTCGGTTCGTGGCCACCTCTACCGCTGCCCACAAATGGTGTATCATGTAACTAACACAGAAAATATTTAGGGTGTGTTCACTTGAGAGTATAAATTTAAACCTCTAAATGGAGAGATAATATTATGAGGTATAAATTTATACTTCATTATGGGGACCACAAGTTTTATATCTTTTTTGGTTGGAGTGATAATATACTTATCTCTACTCTGAAGAAGGGGACCACAATGTTTATCTCTTGTTCACTTTGGATGAAATTGATGGATAAAGGAGAAAATATCTAAAACACATGGGAGTTACAATATTAAACCTCCATTTTTTAGGTATAAATTTATCCTCCCAGCTAGACTTCTTTTTGGATCAATACACCTCCCGGCCAGTTCGCCGAGGCCAAGCATGAGATCACGGAGGCAATGCGCGAATTTGCTCGGGCGAAACAATATGTCATCGACATAAAAATTATCCAAAAGGATACGAGTCGAATTACGGGCGAGCAGCTCGAGCTTCACATGAAAATGTTGTACGAGGTGAAGGAACGCTGGGGATGGGCGTGATTGTTTTTTTTTTTTTTTTAATTTTTGTAATTTTTGTAATTTTTATTAATTAGTATTTTTTTTAAGGCATGTAATTTTCCAATTTTCAAAAATTAATGAAAAATTCAAAATTTATAGTTTTATTATTAAGAGTAATGATATTCGGACACATTGTGGTCAGCCACACAAGCTAAAAATGGTAATATAGGTTTTGAAAATGAAAATATACCCTAATTAGGAAGCATAAACCCTAGGGGAAAAATGTGATTATTTTTATTTTTACAGTCAACTTTAATTTTTCTTACGCGTGTGTCTGGTCACAGTGTGTCCGAATATCATTACCCTATTATTAATTAGTGTATTTTATTTTTAATGAATGTAACTTTCCAATTTTCATTTACCCCCTCCGTTCATAAATAAGTGTTCACTTTGTACTGGGCACGGAGATTAAAAAAGTTGATAAAGTAAAAATTAGTGAGGTAAAAATTAGGATATAGGGGTAGTGAGATAATGACAAAAAACAATAGTAATGACAAAAAAATGTGATATTGATCAAAAAGTAAGAATAAAGTTGTTGGGATGATAAAAAGGTAAAAATAAAGTTGATGTGAGGTGGGGTCCTAAATAGCAAAAGGTAGTAATATTGGGTAAGTAAAGAGAGTAATATTATACAAAAAGACAAAGTGAACACTTATTCACGAATATGGTTACTGTTTCAAAGTAGACACTTATTCGTGAACGGAGGAAGTATTTAATGAAAAATTCAAATTGTTTAATAGTATTAAAATTAAAGACAACTTAGAGATAGTTGAATTGCAATAATATATATCTCTAAATTGTCTCTAATGTAAAAAGTGGAGATAGAGACATCTTAAAAACACTTCGGTGTATTCAAGGATTTTAGATAATCTTACTAGTATGTATTTTACGTCATAAAATATTAATCGCTGATTACAATGGTTATAAAAAAATATAAAAGTACAAATGCAATTTTGGATTAGACAATGTTAGACGTCCACTTTAAAGTATGATGATGTGATTGACTATATTTGGGTAGCTTTAATCTCTCTGAACAAAAGTTTCTATTTATCGTACTAAATTTCATAAATGTGTGTAACAAACAGAATGTGGGCATTAAAACGTCGTCATCTGATCCTTATACGATAAGACCAAACAAAAGTAATGTATTTCTAGTTAATATGGCAAACCTCAATTTCAAATGTTCTGCTTTTATCAATATGGGACACTTTACGTCAATTAATGGGAGTGATCAATTACATAATATAATAATAAGGTGTGTACAGTCCTATTTAGCGTACATGACTAATAGCAAAATTATTGGTCTTCTGTGATGCCATCATAAGATAGTAAATAATTATGATAGCAACATATTCAATAATATATATACAGAACCGATATGGTAGTCACTTTCTGTGAGCACCGTTTGTGAGCACCACATTCGAGTTGTCTATATTAATATTATTTTATTTAATTTTTGATATTACATTTTAGTCTAATACGATCAAAAAATATTATTGAAATTATTAGATTGAAAATTTACATAAAAATCAAAGCTTGATTTATTGTTTTCCCCTTTAACATCAAAAAAATGAATAAATAAACAAATCGAGCATTGATTTTCATGTAATTTTTCAATTTAATGATTTCAATAACATTTTTTAAGGTATTAGATTTAAATGCAATAGCAAAAATTAAATAAAATAGTATTAATGTGGACAAATCGATGATGGTGTCCACGAATGGTGCTCACGGGAGGTGAGTAGCATATCAACTCTCTATATATATATGGAACAGTTCTGATAGGAACCATCCATTTTACATCATTGATTAAATTAAATTGTACGTACTAGATTAAATCTTATTAATTGGATTAAATTTGTAAAACTAGATATTTTAATTAATGCAATAACGGATAGGGACAACAAAGTAAAATAGCTAAACCGCTTATCCATCCACTGATCCATTTTGACGGCACAAAAATAGGGATAGCCATCTTGTTTGCAAAATATAGATTTCATAAACATTCGCTATTTTACCTAGAATAAAGATATCTAGCCACACTGTGGCCAGCCACACTGTGACCAGCCACACGCGTCAAAAAAGGAAAGTTGACTATAAAAATAGAAATAATCATATTTCCCTTTTAGGGTTTATGGTTCCCAATTAGAGTATATTTCCATTTAAAAAATATATATTACCATTTTTAGCTCGTATGGCTGGCCACAGTGTGGCTGAATATCATTACCCTTTTACCTATTTAATTGTTTATTTTTCTTCGTAGCTTTTAATATTCTAATTTAATTGATGTTCTACTACACAATAATTAAAATTAAAATTAAATAAAACTATAGAAAACTAGAAAAAAAAGAGAGCAATAAAATAAACATAAATAAGTATCTCTCCAATTAATAATAAGCAAATACAGTGATCATAAAAAGCAACAAGATAAACATCTCTCTTATTGTTAATAAGCATATAAGAAAAAACTAGGCAAAAGCAAAACAATAAACATAAATAAGCATATTTTCAATTGCTTAAATATAAGTTTTTTTTTTCTTTTATGGTCTTTGAAGGTTTCTATTCTAATTAATTGATGTTTTACACAATAATTGCAACTAAAACAATAAGGAAAAAGAAAACTAGAAAGAAGTAGTAAAATAAACATAAATAAGCATTTCCAATTATTAATAGCAAATAAAAAGATTATAAAAAAGCAACAAAATAAACATCTTTCTAATTAATAATAAGCATATAAAAAATTAGGAAAAAGCAAGAGAATAAATATAAATAAGCATATTTCTTTCTTTTTTTTTGAACAAAAATAAGCATATTTCGAATTGCTTATATATAAGATATTTATTGCTTACATTCTTATAATGCATTGCTTATTGTAATGTCAATTACATTTTGAATGTCGCTCAAATTATATCTTGAAGGTTGCTTACATGACTGTTTTCATTACTTAATTACATTTGAATGTTGCTTAAATGATTATTTTTATTGCTTACAAAACTTTCCAATTGTTTTTACGGTTAATATTATTCAGTGCTTTTTAAATGGAAAAAAAAAATTCCTTCAAAAAATATAAAAATAAATAAGATACTTTATTATGCTAAGTAATTTACTATTTATATAATATTTTTTTTTTGGCATGTTAGGATATTCAGGTGATGTAGACATGTAGTTATGTAGAACGTGAAAAAAAAAACAAATTAGAGGAAAACTTAAACAATCAAATAAAAAAGTATTGAATTCATTTTCAATATAATATTGTCAAATGATTATTCCGCAAGAAAAAAAGAAAAAGAATCTCGTTGTTTAAGGGGGCGTTAGTCACACAAATAAACAATAATTACTCTAATAACTTTACAAATTGAAAAATCGATGAAAATAAAAAGTAAATCAGAAACAATAAGAACCATAGATTTAAATAAATAAATGAGTAGGATTGGATCCTAGTTTAAACTTAAGGGATAGGTTTCTATTTGATCACCCCTATATATATATTTAGCTTGTTGGTTTTGCATATATAGGAGTGGAGATTCAATTCAGATGTAAAGAAGTTGGTCATTCATCTCACATTAACTTGTCAAACACCATGCATTCAACATATAAACTGGATAACACTCCTTTGGTGAAGCATTTCAATGAAGTAATAATTAATAACTCGATTATAGTTAGATATAGGTCGAGCATATTTAAATCAGTAATAGATTCCTGTGTGGTTTGCAAGCTACTGCACAAGGGACGGAGTTTACTCAGTGCGCACCGAAAGTAGCGGCTGCAGGTTCCTACGACATAAAAAAAAATAAAAAAATAAATCAGTAATAGATTTGTTAATGACGTAGATCACACCTTTAATTTGTGAGAGACATGTTGAAGTCCCTCGTTTGTCACACTTGATATGTATCTCAACATCACACAAAAATAATTTATTCGACGTTATAATCTAATTTCACATGTTATTTGATTGGTAGCTAGACACTTGAAATATAAAAAGCAGTCCCACAGTTGCATACTTGTATTTCATAAAATGTACTTTCTTTGTCCCGTTCATAATGCAACATATTCCTTTTTGGGGTGTCCCATTTATCTTGCAGTGTTTCCTTTTATAGAAATAATTAGAAAATCATTTTATCTACTTTATTCACTTTAAAACTACTTTATATCACATCAGTAACATTTTCTTCACTTTAAAACTATTTTATATCACATCAACAACATTTTATTTACTTTAAAAATATTTTATATCACTTTATTAATATACTAATCATCATCTTTACTTTTAATACTCTTTTTGTTATACCGGTGCCGAAAAGAAAAGTTGCGAGTGAATAATTCAATATTAAGATATAGATGATTTGACGCAACTAAGACCAACCGCACATGGTTCTAAGATTTTGACCAAACTTGTTGTCTAATCATAGTAATATACTACTATGTTCAAATCACAAACGTAAGATCCAAGATCAATTTTTACCACGTACAATACTACTATTAAGGCCGGTGTCATCAAGTAGGCCTTCTTATGATCCCATCCAATGATCAACAATCTATTTAATTATTCAAATACGAGAAAATAGTCCTTTTTTGGGGGGGTTGGGTTAGGGGGTGTTGAAAAGCAAGTCTGGATTGGATCCCTTCTATTATTGTTGAACATTAATTATCTATTGCATTTACGAATAATCAGTACTCCTATGTATTAATGAAATTTAACAATGGTTTGTATTATCTTAAAAATTGATACTATGTATTTTCCTCATATAAATTCTTAATTAATTTATTTACATTCAAATTCTCATCTTGATCACTGAGTTTCCATAAGCAAAATTTGGTTGATTTTTAAATTTAATTTACACAATGTGACTCAATTGAAATAAGTAAACGAATTAGTTGGGTCCATGGTTGATGTTTCGATCTGTATCATTTAATATATATAAATTATTTTTCAATAAAATGAAAGAAATAATCTACTTTAAAAATATTAAATGAGTTCAAAAAGTATCCTAACACACCAGTATTTATGGACCATATCTCGAAATTGGTCCCCTAATTTGTAGTGTCGATTCAGTTGAAAATTGTGAACACCTACTTCACGCTTACTTAGCTATGTGTGTGTGTGTGTGTGTGTTGTAGTGTGTTGAGATTATGGTGGGAAACAACAGAGCAATAACACAGTGAAATGACAAAATCGTGTTGGATTAGGTCAATGGTGTGCCCTAGTCGTTCTTGCGGTGATGATAACGTAAGCCATGTGTGTGTGAGAGGAGAGAGATAAATCTTGGCAAACCAGAGTAAATTGGTGGTGATTTTTTCGAGAAAACAATTAAGCGGTAATTGAAAATTGCTTCCCTTATAATAGTTAATAACTAAATGTCATTTTACCAAGATCCATTGCGAGAATTTTTTTTTTCTTTTTTTCTTTTTATAGTGACAAAAACGAGCAAGAATTTTTTTTTTAATTTTTAAATCATCGTTGTTCATAACTTGTAGAACCACATCTTCATCGAACCATTAACGAAGGGAAATTCTATTCGGTCATACACGTTAAAAAAAGATAGTTAACTGTAAAAATAGGAATAGTCACATTTCTCTTTAGGAATATGATTCCTCAATTAGCATATACTCCCTCCGTCCACGAAAAATAGTCCTACTTACCCACTTTTTTTTGTCCACAAAAAATAGTCCTACTTCACTTTATGGACTTATATACCCTCAAAAATATCTCTTATTTGCACTCAATTACCATTATTGGACTTATTCTATTTAAATAGTCCTAATTATTTACTAATGACCCACCCCAAAACAAACCCACCCAACCCAATTAGATAACATACGAAAAGGTTTTCTTATTTCTTCCCCAAATTCTAACCCTATCTATCGCCGTCTTCCCCTTGAATTCATCCGCCTCAATCTCTGTAATGGAAAACTTCCATCATCTCCCTCTCTCTGAAAACGTTTTTCCTTCCGATACACCCATGCCCACAACTGAACCACCCACCCCGATTGCAACCCATTTTTCTCCAATCCCTACTTATTCATGGGAATTGGAGAGCATTTTGCCCGACACGGTGGTGCCGGAATCTGAAATGACGGCGCTCGGGTCGGATTCTGAGTTGGATTCTATTTCAATCACTCCATCTCACCTCTTATCGGATTCGCTGACTCCGGTGGCTCTCAGATCTGAATCTTATGGCTCTGTCAAAATGGTGCCGGATTCCATGGAGATCTCTCTCTCTGCCGTAGAATCTGAAACGATTGTGCCAGAAATAACTTTTACAAAAGAGGAGCTGCTCTCTGATTTTGCCTTGTATGAGTCCGAAAAATATAGACGGTGGGTTGGGCTCGTCGAAACTAGCATGCCTGAATCCGGCTACGACGCATGGGTGGCCAACGGTGAGATCTTTGTGGATGAAGAAATCGTACCACCTTTGAAAAGAGCGCAAACTGAAGAGGATCGAATCGCATATCTTCAAATGTTAGGGATGTTCTTCCCTGCAGTGTTGTCACTGATATAATGAGGTGATTGCGTTCTTATTTTTTGCATTTTACACTTGATTATGGTTGGGGGCTGGTGATGCCATGTTTGAATTTGCTTGAGAACTATGTGGATTTGTCCGATTGTGGCTGATTTTTGTTTGTGGCTGATATCTGATTTTTATGAAAGAAATGATGGTGTATTTGATCTGAGCTTGATGCTATTGACTTTATCTATGATTGGTTGATTGGAATTTTGCAAAAATAAGAACCTGTGATGAAAATTGTTTGAATTTTCAGAGGTTATGAGCTCATTTCTCTGCTTGTTGCTGAATGTTGCTTGTTCTGATGAAGTGACTGTATTGAGCAACCATTAGACTTGTTTATGACATTCTAATTTTGGATGCTTGATGCTCCTGCACTTGATCTGGTTTGAATGTTGATTGGTGATTGAATTATGTTAGAACAATAAGCCTGTGATGAAAATTGATTCAATTTTCTAAGGTATGGTGCTCTGTACTTACAGCAATGATGTTGTGGAATGGTGTTTGCTGCCCTTGTTGAATTTTTTTAGAGCAACCATTAGGTTTTTATGAAATTCCTAGTTAAGGGGGCTACCTTTATAGCAACCACTAGGCATTTAAGAACCTAATTATGGATGCTTAAAATAAACATCATTGTCAATGATGCAAATGAGATTTCATTTCAAAAGCTGAGATAAAATATTGATTGTTTACATTCCAAACAATACAAAAACTGAGCTGTTTGTCCATGTAAACACATGCAAAAAAACTGACCTATACCTTCAACTAATCTGTTAAAACCACCTTGTCCAGTCCCTCCACTAGGTCTGATATATTGTAGCTTGAGCTTGGTTGAGTTCCTTGCATCTTCAGATAATCAAATGCCTTTCTTACAGTCACTTCATCTACTTCTATGCATTCTGGAAGTTGTCCAAGCCTCATAAGTTTTTCCTTGTTCATATGAGGAATTTTGTAGTTGTTGTTGCCTCTGGCTTTGATTATCTCATGGTAGCAACCCTGTAGAGTGAGAAACACATTGTTTAATTTCCAGGCTGGAAACTCTTCAAATGCCTCATTCACATTCTTCAGTAGATCTTCCACAGTATTAGCCATCTTCTGATCTTTTAGTGTTTGAATTGCTCTAAAAAATCCCAAGTCATTGACATTGGTGTCCGGTGAGTTAGAAGGTTGACAAACCAATTGAATGTTGAAACCATCAGATTGGGCAGCCTGTGAGAAATGTGGATCATTATTCTTGATGTGGGGTTTGGCATTGTCTTGTTGTATGAATATGTTCTTGCTGAAACCATGAGGCCACTTTGCTTTAACTGTTGGAAGAAGCTGCATAATTGAAGGATGTTAAAACAAAAACTAGATGATGAATTCATTGAAATTCTGATAGTAATCTGACCTGATTGATGAAGCACTCTCTCATCACATCCTGTGTGATTGCTTGAACTGCCTTAATTTCTATTGTGCCCTTCAATCTGTTCTTTGAGTTTCTTAGTGCTGGCTCTTGAGTTATGAATGGAAAAATTCCAAATTTGCCATCAAAGATGGCAATTCCATTGCTATCAATTAGTGGTCTTGAAACAGCACATAAGAACATGTTTTTCTCGATGAATCTTTTTGATTTGCATGATCTATGTGGCTCTATTTCATCTGGTAGAAGGTAATACCTCCCTGAAATTTTTGTGAGCATAAACCACTTCTCATCCACATGAATTGTGTTATACATTGACTGGAATGGTATTTTGCCTTCAGAAATTGTGTTACTTAACTGACTAAGGCTCCAAGTGAGCCTAGAAATCATATTTTGAGGGGTTAGATTTGGTTTGATGGAATTGGTATGTGGTCTGAGCTTCTTCTCTTTTATTCAAACATGTAGCAAGCTTTTACTAACACCAAGCTTGTCTGACATAATTCTAATTGAAGACCTCTCTAGCACAGATAATTTTCTGACCTTTTCTATATCGAGTGCCTTTTTATCCTTGTGTTTTGAACCTTTTTTGAAATTGACCATTTGAATAGGTTTGCCCAGAGATTGTTGCTGAGCAGCTGCCTTCCAAACACGATATATTGTCCTCAAATCGACTTGGAATGTTTCTGCAGCCTTCTTTTTTGCCCCATGATGAAGACTGCCGTTGGTTGAGAGTTGTAGGAGCCACTGTGCGATTTTGTTTTTTTCTTCTTCTGTTAAATCTGGCCTGACTCTTTTATCTGCCATGTTGTCACTTCTTAGCTACTGATAATTTTGCTTGTAATGGATAGAATGAACCTTAAATGGTGTATTTATTGTGTTTTAGGTGTGAGGTTGGGTTTGAATTTCCCACTATTATTTTTGGATCACATCAGCATTACTTTTGGTTAATGAAAAGTTAACTTTTCACAGATTTCCCACCAAATTTGATTCTCACTTATCTCTCTTGTGCAATTTTAGTTACTGTACTTGTATGTCAACCCTTTTTTTTCGATGGTTTTTTTTTGTTATGCCTCATTCACATTAATTTGTCAATAATAATCTGTTTTCCTCATCTTCTTATTTTCAATATTTGTTTAATTAAAAAAAAAAGAATAAACTGCCTTAATATTAAACATCTCCCTTTTCGATAAAATACACAACATATTGTAGTGTTCACCCTAAAAAGCAAATAAGGATTACTTTTCTTAATTGTGTCATTACCACTACCCCTATATTCTAACTTTTACTCCACTCAAAACACCTTTAACAATTTTCTTAAAACACGTGCCCAAGTCCAAATGGGACTGTTTTTCATGGACGGAGGGAGTATTTTTTTTTTCAAACCCTATATTACCTTTTTTTTTACCTTGTGTAACTAGCCACAGTGTGTCTTATATCAGAATATTCTAACATTTGCCGAAATTTCTAAAAATATAAAATGTTACGACATTCAGTTTGTTGTAGTTAAATGTTACGAGTAGGATCAGAAAACATGGTAAACAATAAATTAACATGGATATTTTTTTTCACTAGTCATACATTCGTTAAACGACTTTGATCTCCAACTTCACAAGTTAGTTTCCAATCCTAAGAAGTAGAACTTGAGACAATTAGGTATAATAATTAAAACTAAAACACAAATATTACTTATAACATTGAAATATCGCTGAGAACTTGGTCAAATGTATGACATTATAGTGTATATTTTTTCAAATTAGAATAACTTCAAAATTGGTTTTAAATCATCTAAAAGTCCATGCTGTAATCTCTTGGAGATGACTCTTTAAATTAAATTTTGACAATTTAGGTGAAAGTTTGGGAGTAATATAGATACTTTAATTTATGGGGTGTTTTCATTCCATTTGCTGAGAGAGAGAGAGAGAAAGAGAGAGAAGGATTGAGGACACTGGGCTCGGACAGAAAGAAGCAAAGGTCCCCAAGCTGTCTGGAAGTGACATGGTCAGATTCGATTTCTCTCAACATTATTTACCTAATCAATTTTTATCATTCCGACAACCAGCCAGATCAATCACGCACTACGAGGTCTGTTTCTTCCTTTTTTTATTGCTTTTTTTTTTTTTTTTTTTTTCTTTCTTTCTGCAAAAACCACTAAAGTTGGTGCATCAAGTCTGAATGACTTCTTAACAACAATTCTTTTTCTAATAGTCTTCTTCTGTTTGAGTTTAAATTATTGGAGAATGATTCAGTAATGATGCATAAAGTGCTGAAGATCACCATTAAACACAAAATGGCAAAACGCTTCTTGAAATGTGAAACAATACTGGGCTTTTGATGCATTACGAATATTTAATGAGAAGTTCTATTTTCGGCCCATTTTTTGTCCATATTAAAGAATGTAATCTATTTAGGGCTCAAATTATAGGTTCGCAATGGAAACATGACAATTATCAATAGAGCGCGTGAATGACTGAAAATATAAATCTGAAGTTTTCAGAAAATGACTCATATTTTCAAAAGAAAAGGAAAAAAGAAGAAAAAGATCATAAAAAAACTGAATAGAGATACGTTATCCTTTTTACTCTTATCTTTGAAGTCCCTAAGAAAATTATAGACCCGTTTTTGTATAGCTCACAACATTATTCTTATTGAAAAAGAACAATAATTATTTGCAATTATTGCATACTTATATGTATAATTGTACAAGGAATAATGAGTTGTGTTTATTAATCGTCTCTATGTATGTGTTTGTTTTATAAAGGAAGGAAGCTATTTCCCCTAACACACCTTAATTACATGATTGCATCCATCTCCTTCCTTCACATTATCTATTAATTACTTATAATATAGTATAGTATATGCACCTCTGCCGGAATAAGAATAGGATTGTAAATAGAATTTTGCCCATCGTTAATTAGTTAATACCCACCATCATATATCCGATTAGTGTTCAGATGGGACTTTAGGGAGAAATATCATATCATATTTTATCCTAATGTTCCACTTTCTTATTTTCTTAATGCACCTTTTTCATAATAAATTAGTACAAAGTACACTACATTTCACGTATGATTTCTCACAAAAGAAAATTTCACGTGTTACATGTATTATTTCCACATCAGATCCGATGAGTTTGCATCAGTGAAATTATTATTGAAATTACGGCAACATCATATTCCATATTGTCAAAAATTCAAAACGTGATATTATTTATAAAAAAAAAGATTAAACGTTGGCAAAATATGAGGTTTTCAACCTTTATTATGATTGTTAATTTCCCCTGGCACCATGGATAAGCTAATAAATATCGAAGATATGTGTGATAATATTTTTCAATAATCAAAAGCCATAAAAATGGGGAGAAGATGAGGGACATGTGATTTTTTTTTTTTTTTTTTTTGCGAGAGAGAGAGAGAGAGAGAGAGAGATGCAAAAAAAAAAAAAAGTCTCGGTAGCACCACAAGTTTACACTTTCCAGTTGAACTGTAACACTAGTAGAACATCCAGATATATAAGATGCATACACATAATAATACATTATTCCCTCAATTTCACTAACTCCACCTTTAATGGCCATAAGAATTTTGAAGCACCATTCTCACTTATTATCACTGGTATCCAAACACTACTTTTGCGGATGAGGGAAGAAACAAAACGAAAAAGGCCTCAGCAACACAAAAACAAAGTCAGGCATAGAAAGCGCTGGTTTCTCACTTGCACTTAGTATGTGTAGCCCTTAACAAACATACCTTTCTTAGCATCCTCGCTCTCGCCCTCAGCCGAGTACTTTCCTAGCTGGGCCGAGGAGTTGGCCTTTGCACGTACCAGAAGCGCCTTCTGTGCAGCTTCTATGTTCTCGGGGCGTCCTTGCCATGTCTTGAGCACTGTGTTCTGCAAGGCTCTGGCATAGGAGAAAGAGACGTGCCACGGGTTGGGACTCTGATTCATTGCATTCAGGTTGAGAGTTGCCTCCGCCTCAGACTGTCCACCCGACAAAAACTAATAACGTGACAAAAACAAAAGAATAAGGTTTCTTTCCACCAAAAGCAATGGTGAGGCAGCATGTGACATAATGAATTATAGATCCGGGTATTATTACCATGATTCCAGGAACTGCAGGAGGTACTCTCCTGTTAAGCATAGTGAGGGTATAGTTGGCAACGGTTTCTGGAGAAGCCTTCTCTTTGTGTTCAGCTCCCGGGGTTACCATGCTCGGTTTCAGCAGAATTCCTTCAAAGACAACATTGTTCTCCGCCAAGTAGTAGAACACCTCAGCCCAGACATGCTCTGCCACTTCGAGTGTCCTGTCAATCGAGTGGTCTCCATCAAGAAGAATCTCAGGTTCCACAATGGGCACGAGGCCATTGTCCTGCACACGTGTTAAATATTTATCATCTCCTTTTACCACAAATTTCATGATCAACAAGTAGCCTTCTTCCTGTAACAAATCGAACAAAATCGCACAAGAGACTGAAGGAGATGTTTTTCAGACCTGAGAAATAGAAGCATAACGGGCGAGCCCCCAAGCTGCTTCTTTAACAGCCAAAGCAGAAGGACCACAGGGTATGCTTACAACAGTTCTCCTAATGATTCAATACGTAGATAAGTCAACTGCATAAGGCTATATACTACATGAAGTTGAAAAGTGCACTTTATATTAGAATATACCATTTTGCAAAACGAGCCCCTTGTTTATAGTATTCAGCAGATCGAGAAGCCAATCCATCTAATCCCTGGCACCAAGATTCATTGTTTGATCCAGGTAGGGGAACCAAACCCTGACAAAGGAAAAGAAACAAGGAAAATCAGAAATAATGTCATAGATATCCTAAAGCCCAAATACACACTACAAAAACTTGGGACAATGAAACACTTAAAACTTTACCTTATCAACTTTGATACCAGGTACGATATTCTCCTCATGTAAACAATCAACAAACTTCTTTCCATCTGTAGTTGACTGGTAAAGTGTCTCCTCAAACATAATAGCACCCGAAATATAAGTACCCAAACCAGGAGTGGTTAACAGAAGTTGTCTATAAGCTTGTCGGTTTGTTTCGGTGTTGTCAAGTCCAATGGAGGCCAACCTCTTTCCACAAGTTGCATTTGATTCATCAATCGCAAGTATTCCCCGGCCAGGAGATGCAATTGATTTCTAACATAAGAAAACCAAACACTACAACATTAGATAGAATCCTCAAGAGGACGCCTAGAAAATATGGGAAGTCAAAGGATCAATCGACCAATCAGAAATATCAAATTATTGCAGTTAGATGTGTTCTTTAACAGCCAAAATAGAGGGCAAAGAACCAAAAGTATAGTTTCTGCCCAGTTACCACCGGTAGGTAAACAAGTGAAGAAAGTCATTCGCATTAATTTGTTAGAATAACAGAGTATTTACTACATTTTTGTGAGGTCGACATATTCATATTATTTTCACAGAGTTTATATGCACGTGTATTACTCCTTGGAAGCTAGGAAAGGCCAATAATCATAAATCAAAACCGTAAATGTATAAAACTGAAAACTAATCAACAGATTAAAGACCAAAATTGGAATTTCAGAGAAGCCAATAAGCAACTGGCGTAGTGAAGCATTATATAATATTCACAAACATGATGCCGCAGCACAACAAGTTGAATCGGAACACAGAGAAGGATAATTACAAGTGAGAGTCTGATAATCAATTAACTCATCCGTTTTCCAAAATTTAAGAAAATTGACAGAAACATCAGAAAACTTAAGTTGAACTGCGGCAACACACCAAATCCAAGTCTACACATCTTCTATCAATTTAAAGTTAATCTCTACACAAAAGTGGACCATACGTATGCGCATATTCCAGTTCATTTAACACGGACGTAAAGAGAAGCCGATGAACAATTGCGGAATACTTACGGCGGTCTTGACGAGTTCATCGGTGTAAGATCCGGCGCGGATGACAGAAACGCGGCGGTTGGAGAATCGCGCAAATGATCCGGTCGGCTTGTCGAGCGACTTCTGGCCTGCGATCCACGATGAGGAGGCGGCGTTCAGTTTGATCGCACTTGAGCAGGCCATCTCTTCGCTCAGCTAGTAGCTCTTGCGCCGAAAAGCGGAGAGAGAGAGAGAGAGAGAGAGAGAGAGAGAGTGACCTTTGGTGGAATGGGAAGGAAAAAGTGAAGTGAGAAGAGTTATATTGGTTGTATCGGAGAGTGAGAGCGAGAGGTAGGCAGCAGTCGCAGATTTTGAATAAGGGACAATAACCGTGCGGATCTAGCAAATCACCAACCCCCTTGTATTCTATTTGGCCAAATTACATAAAAATTATTGACTCTATACCAAATTAGCGTATAACCCGTAAAAAATCGACGGAAAATTATAAAAATTAATAAAATTATTAAATAGTACTAATATGTGATAGATTAAAAAAATATTATTTGTTAATTATTTTAGTATTAAATAATTTGATTATGTAATCTACTATACTCACTTAGAATTTATATCCATTAAACACATTTCAAATTCAATTAAAAAGTAATTTTACCACATATTTACGTCTCAAACTCATATAGTTATGTTTGTTAAAATTATAACTAATATATTCTCATTAATTTTGATAATTGTTAAAGCTCTGTTCTTCTATAAAACCGATGTGGGCAAAAATATATTTCTCTCTCAAAGGAAAGTGACTCTTAAGCTCAATTTTTTAGCTTTTTATGAAGAAAAAGAGGCAAGGGAAGGAGCGGGTAGTGAGAGAGAGAGAAAAGAGATATATAGATAACGAATAATACTATAGATGTTAAGATTGTCTATAAGATGAAAGTGACCCTAAATACCCCACATTATGAATTCAACACAAAATTAAGAAAAAAAAAAAGTTAAACCACCACTTCACAATCATCCCGTCTACCCTGACGGTTCCGACCTGAAACCGGCCTATTGACTACAATACTGAATTTAAAGATTTTAAATTATATAAATAATCATCTTCCAAATATATTCACAAAAAATTAATGATGACATTTGTTTTCTTTTTACCTGAAATTAATATTTAATTATATACATAACTATATTCCAAAAATATTCACACAATATTTAATAAATAAAAATTTAATTATAAATTATAGTATTATATAAATAATCATCTTCCAAATATATTTATAGAAAAATAAATGATGACATTTGTTTTCTTTTTTACCAGCTTCGAGAATAACTTTTTTAACTGAGAATAGAAATTCAAGAATTGTTTCACTATGTACTTAGTAAATCTTCTTTTTTTACAAAACTTTATGTGGAATGATTGTGATTCATAAAATTATTTAGTCAATGATACAAGATAAAAGTTGACCATATATATTCTTAATTTTATGAGTTCAAAATTGTATAATATATGAAAAAAAAAAATTGTCCCGCAAGTACTGAATTGTCCCATCTACGCGCACGATTATTGGTCGGAATTGACTTGTTGATAAATCGTTAGTAATTTTTCTGCCAATTTTCCTATATATTCTACGTTTTCTAACGGAGACGATTAATCAAACAATTTGAGAAAATGTGTTTAGGATTATTCAAACTTGTTTGAAATTTATATATTCTTACTTGTTTAAAATCCGATTAAAAAATTAGTCATTTGTGTTCCTTTCTAAAAAAAATTCGTATATTAGTCTACCACCATAATTCTGCGTCGAAACTGGCCGTTGACCACGACTCTGATAAGTGCGTAATTTATAAAATTTATATAGATCCAAAAATTTAATAAAAAAAATGATTGTACTATTCATTATCGTCCTTAATCGTATAGTAATATTCGTTAATTAAAATTATAAATTATACAAAGCTGGAAATCCAACTACAGATAACGTAAAAATTATTTCATGGATGACGATTATAGATTATAGAACATACATGGGAAAAAAAACATAAACTGAAAAATTTCTCGAGTGTCGGTTGGGAATTGGCTCGTCTACCGCCACGGTTTCGAGTCAGAATTGACCCGTTGACCAAGATTTTGATTTATAAATGCACAATTTATGACGATTCTAGATTTTAGAATATACATGAAAAAATGAATAAAATGAAAATTTTAAAATTATTAAGAATAAAGAATGAAAATGTGTCACGTGAGATCCCGAGTTGAGGTACCCGTCAGTTGAAAATTGGTCTATCTACCCAATTAATTGACAAATTAGAAATTACTTATTTTTTATCAAATTAAATAAACAAATATTAGACTATTTTCAATTCGGTCAACCAATAAATCATCCAAACTATTTTGAAATCATTTATTCTGTCAACTAATAAATTGGTTCCCTAATAAAAATAATTATTAATTCGGCCAATTAATAAATTGACCAAATTAAATTAAATTAAACTATAAAAATATAGCAGTTATTTCGGCCGATTAATAAATAAGTCTCAATTGTGAAATATATCCATTTTCACTTTTTCAAAATTAGTTATATCCACTTATTGGAAAACAAATTAGTTATGTCCATCTTTGGTATGACGAGACCAATTTACTCTTCATGTTGTATTTTTTATATTATATCTTTTACACATTGTGTAAGATTTGACTGCTTCTCACTTTGACTGTTGTAAACCGAAAATGATTGTGATGTTAGGGCATGGAAGTTAGAAAAAGTGGTCAATAATTAGATAATTAGTGTTGCAATGATTAGTTGATTAGGGCATATTCAATTAATAAATTTCTGAAATATATTTATATAAAGTGAATATTTTCGATACTATATGAAATAAAGGAGGGAAAATATATAATTTATACTAAAATAATTAAAAATTCATGATATATCAAATAAACAAAGATCTCACTTGGTGACATTAAGATCCCACTCGAGTGGGATTTGAGAATATTTCGAACGTGATATTTCTTTTTAAAAGCTTTGAGATTATTATGATTAAATGGTTATCAATTACTATTATTTGAATTAAATTAATTATATAATAATATTGAATATGTATGATATAATTAACTAATTAAAATAAAAATAAAAAATATGTAAACTATACCAAAATAACCATAATTAATTGATTTGTCAAATACATAGAAATCCCGCTCGAATAAATTACAAATTTTCAAAGATCCCACTCAAGATTTTTGTAGATCCCACTCGAGCGGGATCTTCAAAAATCCGAGCGGGATATTGTGTTTTTGGACCTTAAAAAATTATTAGGGTTTTATGGTTAAGTGATTAAATTAATTACTCAATTTTTAATTAAATTAATTATATAATAATATTGAATAACTATTAAGTGATTAAAATAAAAATAAAAATATATGTAAACTATATTAAAATAACAAAAAATTTATGAATTGTAAATTAGACACTAATCCCGCTCATGTTTTATAACAAAAATGAAGATCCCACTCGATATCATTGAAGATCTCATTTGAGTGGGATCTTCATTTTTGTTAAGTTTGTACGAGCGGGATAGATATGAATGAGCAAACACCACAACCATCAAAATATTTTGTAAAATATTAGAACCTCATAAAAAATTATCAGTTAAAAAGTGAATTTCGCATTAGTCGAAGAAGTTTTCAGTTTTGTTGAACAAATCCAAAAAAGATGAGTTTCAATTGTATTTAAGATTTCGTCCTTAGTAGATCTCACTCGTGAATAGTCAGATCCCGATCGGTAAGGAAGATCCCACTCGAGGTGGGATCTACAAATTATGCGAGCGAGATCTTTTATATTCCATTTTTAATTGTCTTTATTTTCATACTTATAGTGTTTATATTTCAGAATATGGAAGAATGGAAATATTTCAACATCAAATATGGTGGAGAATGGCACGATTGTGAGTACGCGGCGGTTCAGAATTGATCACTCAAGTTCTTGCTGCCATTCCAGCTCTTATCAATTTGAAATACAACATTGATGTGTTGATGCGTCGAAATTCGATGAGCACTCAGTACGAAATGTATTATTTATCGCGTGCTCGAAGTGGACGCACTATGAAAATTGTCTTGAGCACAGATCAACAATTTGCTCAATTGTGCATGGAGTCCTTTCCAACCGTATATCTCATCCACAGCCACATAGATGTGTATGTTCCATATTTCGAAGATCCTGGGGCGTCATCATTTCAATACGACCAAGGGCAGCCGTCATCATTTCAATACGACCAAGGGCACACGTATTCTGATGAAATGGAGCGTATCCAACTACAAATAAATTCTCAGGATTTCTTTTCCAACTTATATCCTAGTGGGTATAATTACGAAGCGACGTCCACAAATCACGTACCTGTTGTTCCAGATTGTCATGTTCCAGACAACGAAGATGATGAACCACAATGCACTGTCGAGTTGGATTCAGACGATGAAGATATTGACAGTGTTGATCTTGAAACTGATAGTGAAGCATCTGCATATTGGACTGAGGAAGATTTACGCAATTTTACTATGGTGGAGCACAGTGCATGGATTCATCCCAGTGCAACGACGGACGCGTGCGATCTAACCAACTGGTTAGTTCCTGTGATTCTGCCTGATGCTACGATTTCTCTCGTAGCACGTGATCCTGACCTGACAGATGATGATGAGTTGCGTGTTGGTGCTGTTTTTAACAGTAAAAAAGAGTTAAATATTGCAGTCGGAACGTGGCACATTGAGAGAGGACTTGAATTCAAAACTCCGAAATCGGATTATATTCGAATGAAGTTCTTGTGCAAGCATTCGAATTGCCCATTTGAGTTGCGTGCCACATCACGTGGAACGAATACTTGGACAATACACAAGTTCATTCATGAGCATTCATGCCTCCGTCAGCTACGATGTGCCACTCCGAGGAAAATCAAGATAAATATTGTTGCAGCTCACGTGGAGCGAAAAATCAGAACCAACTGTAAAATCATGGAGCCAAAGGCCATTATGGAGGAGATGTTACGCGAGTTCGGTATCACCATCCGTTATGATTTGGCGTTGCGAGCACGACATTACACAATACAAATTATATACGGAGGGTATGTTGAATCCTTCCAGTTGTTGCTTGGCTATCTTCACATGCTTAATGAATCAAATCCCGGCACGATTACTGATCTTGAGGTTGGAAATGATGGGAGATTTGAGCATTTGTTCGTGGCTCTCGGCTCCTGCAGACTCGCGTATCCATTCAATATAAGACATGTGATCGTTTTAGATAGAACTCATCTCAAGTGCAAGAATAGAGGCATTTTATTTGTCGCTACGACGAAGGATGCCAACGAGCATGTTTTTCCACTGGCTAGGTGTTGGCCCAATCGAGAATGATATATCTTGGAGATGGTTTCTAACCCGTTTCGAAATGGCATATGGCGAGCTTAGAGATACATTGATTGTCTCTAACGCACATGTCTCTATAGCGAACGCTATCAAAAAGATCTTTCCAAATGCAGTTCACGGTCTTTGCTACTATCACTTGCTAAATAAGTTGACGTGCTATGGGAAAGTTGTTGTGACATTGTACGAACGAGCTGCTTTTGCATATCGCACTTCAATTTATGATAAGGTAATGGATTCTATGCAACGAGAGAGCCAAGACGCATACGACAAATTAATGAGAGTTGGACGGAGAAGTGGGCTCGATGCAAGTGTCCATTGCCACGTTATAGCCATCTGATTTCAAATGCAGCAAAAGTATGGAATCATAGAGTAGTATGGGCTTGTGGTCTCCCTATATGCTCAATGCTTGACGCTATAAGGTATATCATCGAGCAATGGTTCAATGAGAGACGGGAATTGCCCAAAGGCGATGATGAAGTTGTAACTTAAGAGGCGGCTAAGAAGATGACAGAATCAATGAATAAGTCATTTAGGTACGATACGTGTGGCGGAATCGGCTTGGTATTCAACGTGAGTGATGGTAGAAGAAATTGGAAAGTTGAGAAGAAAATCATCCCCTCAAAGTATGTATGAAATCAGAAAAATTTATGAATCTTAATTCGCGCACATGCTCGTGTTGTGAATTTCAAGATGATGGAATGCCTTGTTCGCATGCTTTTGCTGCTATCCGGTACGTTTTATTGGTTCAATTTGCAGAACCATTTGAAATTACCATCAAAATGACTGTAAAAAATTGCAGAAAAAATGCTGATGATGTATATCGGTATGTGTAATGGTACTACAAACGAGAAGCTTGGGATGAAGCTTATCAATATCTTATACATCGTGTTCCACATGTAGAGGATTGGGATATTCCAGTTGAAGTGGCCAATATCTTGGTCTTGCCTCCCGTAATCACTTCACAGGCGGGACGGCCGAGAACTAATCGGCGAAGTTTTGCATTGGAGAGAACTAGCCGGAGACAAACCACAAGGCAAGAAGCAGAACCATCGAGTAGTCAACGTCTGAGGAGATGTGGTATTTATCGTGAAGAAGGTCATACACGTAGACATTGTAATCGGCATCAACAATCTATTATTAATATTTTTCAAATTTTTGATATCCCACACGCTACAAATTAAATTTCGCTCACATATTTTTAAATATTTTTGAGATCCCGCTCGAGTGGGATATACATTAGACGAGCGGGATCTTGTATTTTTGGAAATGGTTAATTTTTTTGATTTGATTTGTGTATTTTTTAACTTGATAAATATTAATTTTAATCAAAACAAGAAATGGTTACCTTATACAATGAAAAAAATCCAAAATTATTATAAATGTGATAAATTTCATTAAAATATATACTATAACCCTTACAAAATCAAGATCCCACTCGCAAATTACAATATCCCGCTCGTGTAATTGTTATATTTCATAGATCTCGCTCGGGTGGGATTTACATGACTCGAGTGGGATATTTACTTTTTGCAAATGGTTAATTGTTTTGAGGTGGGTTGTTTATTTTTTTTTTAAGTAGTTACATATTAATTTTAAGCAAAAAATGAAAAATTCATGTCTTACACGATGAAAAAAAATAAAAAAGTATTATGTGTGTGATAAAGAGAGTAACAAAATATACCATCATTTATAAAATCAATATCCCACTCGATTTTAAGTAGATCCCGCTCAGGGACAAAGGATATTTTTTATATCCCGCTCGAGTGGGATCTACATTATTCGAGCGGGATTTTATTTTTTTGCAAATTGTTAATTTTTTGGAGTAGATTTGTGTATATTTTAAGTTGAAAAATGTTATTTTTAATCAAAACAAGAAAATTCATATCTTGTACGATAAAAAAAAAAAATCCAAAAGTATTATATGTGTGATAAAAAGAATAATCAAATATACCATCATTTACATATTCAATATCCCACTCGATTTTACGTAGATCCCGCTCGGGGACAAAGGATATTTTTTATATCCCGCTCGAGTGGGATCTATATTATCCGAGCGGAATATTATTTTTTTGCAAATTGTTAATTTTTTGGAGTTGATTTGTGTATATTTTAAGTTCAAAAATGTTATTTTTAATCAAAACAAGAAAATTCATATCTTATACGATCAAAAAATCCAAAAGTATTATATGTGTGATAAAAAGAGTAACCAAATATACCATCATTTACATATTCAATATCTCACTCGATTTTACGTAGATCCTGTGTCACAGCCCCAAATCCCGAGGGACGGCAGAAGCCGGGGTGCGACTGGGGTTGGATTAAAGAAGCGGGGAAGAAGGAGGCTAACTGACTGAACATACATGCAAACATTGATAAACCATGAACAAGACTTTAATATAGAAAAGAAAGAGTTAATCCCTAAGGATTACTCGACAAAAGTACAAAGGACGAAACTAAGTTCAAATGTACAGACATAGACTACTGAATTGTTCAAAATACATCTCAAAAAGAAATACAGAGATTGACAGCGGAAGGGTTCTACTATGCATCTTATCCTTAAACTCAACAACAATCGTCGCCGCTCACCGTCACTTCAACCTGCACATTTAGAAAGCAATGCAGGGCTAAGTACAAAGGTACTTAGTGGGCACGATGCCGAAAACATACTTATAAATATAGATAAAATGGCATATTATAAATGTAGCACATCGGAGTTTTGTTGAAAGAATCCGTGTCTACTAAATATTTTCTGACTTTTTCTCATAAATCGCTCGCGCGAGCATTTTCTGACTAATGTTACGTTCAATCTTGACCACTACTAATTCACCGTGGCTGGTACCCCTCAACAGGATATCACATACACCACAGGTTACAAAGTGCACTAACTCTGGAAAGCACTTAGCAGCTAACTCATAGCCGATCGTTAGTTAATCTAAAATAGACTAACTCTAAATCTGAAAAACACGTATGTTGACTCAGATAGGTACAAGAGAACTCACATAAAAACATAAAACAGTTCATGCCATATTATCACTTTGAAAACACAGATATCAAAGCGATAAGGAAAGATTTTCCGAGCGTTGCTCGTTTTATTTGTATATAAAAGCCCACCTTGTAAATACAGAACTTATACGCAAAAGCTTCCAACTTCGGATCTTTCGTCCTTTCTTTACAGTTGGCTTCCTCCTTCATCGTAAAATAAAATATACTTAAAAACAGTTCGTAAAAGATACTCGAAGAAAGAGAATCGAAGAAAGTTCTAGTCATTTTATGCTTTTGGCATTTGCACGCTTACTAGATTCGTTTCACTTAAACGGGAAACGAGACTCGTACCAATCTCGTTTAGAACTTGAAAGATCTCATACTCGACTCTCGGGTCAGTAGAGAAGGCAGTCGGTGTCTTAAAACGACTTTAAAGATTATAAGAAACTAAGTTGGAAAGAAACAACTTAGGCGATTTTCATTTTAGATCATTTCACGACTTATGAATGTTTCTCGTTTATTAATTCTTTAAAGAAAGGATAAGAGGTAAGATACGATCTCGACTGGTTTTCATCATTAAAGGTCTTGTCCTTGACTCTAGGGTCAGATAGAAGGTATCCGTTAGATAAAACGGCTTAAACGATCAAAAGAAACTAAGTTGTGAACTAAACAACTTAGAAAATAAGAAACTGAAATTTCACTGCACAGTCCAGTAACTCTGGAGGCTGTCCAGAACAGAGGACTTGGAAACAGGGGGTGAGCCCTGTACCATTAGAAAGCTTAGGAAGTCTAGTTTCTGCTCCAATTTACGGATCACAAATCCGATAAACGAGCTGGAAGTTATTACAGTTTCCGGCAGGGGTCGCAAAACTGCTCGAAAACCCTAATTTATTGAATAGTTTGCCGTATAACGTTTTAGGTTCGTTTTAAATTCTCGTATTCAACTTTTTTAGAAACTGGACTCTAAGGCAGTCATCACGTACCTCCGTACGTGACAAACTCCTTTTTTTAACTTACTCAAAAGCACGATGTTCTAACGTCGGTTTTCAACTAACAAGTACTAAACCAACAAAGAAATTCCAAACGTGTTCTAGTTCCCGATTATCACTATAACCCATATTATATGAACTCGGATGCTTATGACGTCAACTAGAAAGTTGTTCTAAATTTCATTATAAACAATAATATCAAGTTAGAAATTTCATCCGACTTCCCGATTATTAGTTACAACTTGATATTCGTCTCTTACGCGATTTCCAAAAGTCGTCGGTTTTCATTCAAATTTTACAACGTTAAACTATATCTAACTTGAACCGTTTTCATGCATGCTAACATATCTTATCATCATTATCACTCAGTTTATAAGGTGATTTTAGTCTCTTACATTCCATTAAACATTTTTAGAAAAACTCCAATTAACTTCTATTATCAACTAATATGATTTGCAATATAATCAACTAACAAATCATCATTTATATTGAACATGTATAAACTCCTAATTATCTTATAAATTTTTCTGATTTCATACATACTTTGAGGGGATGATTTTCTTCTCAAATTAACAATATTTATTTACTAAACATGCTCTTATATCACCAATTAAACAATTGCAATTCTATTATCACTTAACATACCAAAAATCCCCAAATTCATACTTCAAACCCTAATTGAATTTCATTATAACATAGGGCTTTCAATCCCTTTTCATTCTAAACACTAATTAAACCTCTACTAAGCATAAATCCATGATCAAAAGAGGAAAAACAAAAATCCTACTATTTTCAAAAAAATTCTGTATTCACACAAAAGATAAGGTTCTTGTTTTTCTTCATTTTTAATCCATGATTATCCTATCTAACATATCTAATTACATTATTCTAAGATTAAAACATCCATACCAAACCTTAAAGAATTCGAACATAAAGGAAAGAAGGGAAAAAGAAAAAGAATTGGATAGGATTAAAGAGGATGAAAATACCTTAAGATTTAATGAAAGAAAGTATGGAATTGAATGGATGGATGGTGATTTGTGTGAGTTCTTCAAGCTCTTGAGAGTGTTCTTCAATGGTGGATGGAGGAGATGAAGAAGATGAAGTTGAGGGAGAGAGAGAGAGTGTGTGGCCGAGAGTGAGTGTGAGAGAGAGAGATGAAAAATGGTTTTGGTCTTAGAGTTGAAATGATGAAAAAATTGAAATGGTTTAAAGTGTAGACAAGGTGTCATTAGCTTAATCAAGTCAACATGCAAGTTAACACCTAATTAAGGTGAGGTGGCAGCTGCCATGCAGAAATTTTAGAGGTTTTACGGGTTTTTCCGGCGCGATCCGACGTTACGGAAAAACGAACGACGAAAACGTCGTTCGGTACAAAAATCGTCGCGAAATTTATAAAATTTATTTTGACAAAAACTCGGGACGACAAGTCCGAGTTTCGTCCGGAAAAATGTAAAAACAAACTTTCTCGGCGTGTTCGTATTGCGATTTTGTAAACGTAAAATTAAACAGTTTTTCGTTCTAAGCTTACGAACCAAAACTTTTCGTATGCGCTAACCCCTAATACGGTAGCCGTCTAGCAGACTTCTGTAAATTATTTTTAATAACGGATTCGACCGTTAGCTTTAGAATTAAGAAATTATAAACTTAGGCGTGCAAAGCCATTTATTTAATTATCTTTAAACTTCTTAGAACGTAAGGATTTTTACGGGGCATTACATCCTGCTCGGGGACAAAGGATATTTTTTATATCCCGCTCTAGTGGGATCTACATTATCCGAGCGGAATTTTGTTTTTTTGCAAATTGTTAATTTTTTGGAGTTGATTTGTGTATATTTTAAGTTGAAAAACGTTATTTTTAATCAAAACAAGAAAATTCATATCTTATACGATCAAAAAATCCCAAAAGTATTATATATGTGATAAAAAGAATAACCAAATATACCATCATTTACATATTCAATATCCCACTCGATTTTATAGAGATCCCACTCGGTGACGAAGCATATTTTTTAGATCCTGCTCAAGTGGGATCTACATTAGCCATGCAGGATTTTGTTTTTTTTGCAAATTGTTAATTTTTTGGAGTTGATTTCTGTATTTTTTTAAGTTGAAAAATATTATTTTTAATCAAAACAAGAAAATGCATGGCTTATAATGAAAAAAATCCAAAATTACTAAAACAAACTAAATCATAATATAAATAAGAGCCATCTAAATAACGAAATTCATTACAATAATCATTGTTCCAATTATAAAAAAATAGTGTCCGTAAGCTCTTACGGTGATCGACAAAGTTCATATATAGCACATGCCATCCTTAGTTTATAGGAGGTAGTGCGATTTTGCCCCCATGATATGGATGGACGTCCAGTAATCAATCTTTCAACTTGCATCAGTGCAAATGGAGTTTAGACTATCTTTTTGCTTAAATTGATGATCAACGTACGCCACTACCAACTTTAATGGATCATTGATACGGGTGCGCCCAATACGTTGATGTTTTCAATAGAAGGCATGGCTAAGAACTTTAGGCCATAAGTTTAGCAGTAGTGTCAACCTCTCAAATCGCATTCGTTGCACTTCCGACTCAAGGTTATAGTACGTGGAGTCGTACAAGGTCGCCATCCATACCAACATGTCGATACAGACCGTCACAAAGTGACTACTTATACAACACACTAGTATAACCTTCATAAAATCGACATGGAAGCATAACTCAATTAAATCTACTACATTATCAATAGTTTTCAATAAATAACTTCAAAAATGTAAATTCACTTACTTGTGTTGCATCAAACATTGAAGTATGTGATTCACCAGCGTCTTCTTTTCCGTGGATGGTAAATAGTATGCTTGGGAGAGGCTGCCAATCAGGGTGAAGGGTTTTTCCCATAAGTCAATCATTTTCGAGTCCTCCCTGTTTCATCAATAATACAAATATCAATAGCCAAAAAGACAGTGTTCTTGAAATTAATATATTTCACTACTTACGAAGACATTCGTGTCAAAGATGACTGTGTTCCTAAATGTCACACCAGGCTTTATCTCACCCGTTTACAAAAGATCCCGCTCGAAATTTGTTTAAATATTATGAGATCCCGCTCGAGTGGGATCTATGTAACTCGAGCGGGATCTTTGATTATTGAATTTATATAATTGTTTTGAGATGGAAAATGTATTTTTTTCTACTATAATAATAATGATCAATGAAATTAAAAATTAATGATCTAATTACATTAACTAAAAAATAAAAAAAAAATTAATAATCAAAATTACATTAACTACGAACAATATATGGGACGGGATTTAACGTTTTTGTCATAGATGATAATAATAGACATGGATAAATGAAGAATATTGAGTAATACAAAAATAACGGACAAAAATTTGAGTCAAACGATATATATCAACCAGTGCATGTCATGCACTGTCAAATCCTAACAACATGCGCGGAAATAATATAAAATTTGAATATTATACGATTAAAAAAATCATAACTTAATATATATATGATAAAGTTTACAAAAAAATATAATTCTGTTTACAACTTTTAAATCCCACTCGTAAATACAAAATCCCGCTCGGAATATGTGGAATTATTTGGAGATCCCGCTCGAGTGGAATATACATAACTCGAGCGGGATATTTGATTGTTCAATTTATATAATTTATTGGAATTAGAAAATATAATTTTTATTACCAATATATTAAATTTAATCAAATTAAAAAAATAATAGCTTATACGATTAAAAAATTCGTAACTAAATATATATATGTTAAATTTCACAAGAAAATATATTTTAGTTTATAGCTTTGAAATCCCACTCGTGAAGACAAAATCCCACTCGCAATTCGTTTAATTATTATGAGATCCCGCTCGAGTGGGAACTATATAACTCGAGCGGGATATTTCATTATTGAATTTATATAATTGTTTTGAGTTGGAAAATATTTTTTTTTCTACTATTATACTAATGATCAATCAAATAAAAAATTAATGACCAAATTACATTAACTAAAAAACAAAAAAAAATTAATAATAAAAATTACATTAACTACGAAAAATATATAGGGCGAGATTTTAGGATTTTAGGGTTAGGGTTTGTGGGCGGATTAGGGTTTTCTTCTCTCACCTACCTCTCAAATCTATTCTAATTAATTCAAAAAGTAGTCAACAGAATCTATGTTTTTCCAATTACCCATGCAACACGGTCACTTCCCATGTTTTCGCTGAACTGCTGAACCGAAGTGATGTTTTTTTTGTCAGGTTCCAATTATTTTAAGGGTATTTAGGTCATATTGGACATAACTAATTTTTTTTCCAACAAGTGGATATAACAAATTTCAAGATATAGTAAGTGGATATAACAAATTTTTACTCTAATAAATAAATTGGCCAAATAAAACTCCTACAAAAAATAATTATCTATTCGGCCAATTAATAAATTGACCAAATTAAATTAAATTAAACTATAAAATATAGTTATTTATTCGGCCAATTAATAAATAAATTGGCCAAATAAAACTGGTGGAGCAAAAGATGAGAAAATACACATTGATTCTAGGTATTTATAGGCTTTTCAATAGGTGAAGTTTCATTGAGAAACCGATGTGGGACACAAGATTTTAGTATAGATATTTAAAATCTATTATTTTACATTTAAAAATTCAAAAATTTGAGAATTTAGATAAATATGAATGGAGGAATATAAGGGGTGCCACGTAGGATTTTTTCAAAGTAAGAATCGTTTTCCTTTTAGTAATATAATGATTTGTGTTTTAATCTTCATTTTTAAAATTTTGTCACAATTCCTTACCTTTTTAATTTTTCTCAATTTCGTTCCAGCGGACAATTTGCCTCAAAATAAAAAATGACATGTCCTATTAAAAGTGATGTGGCGTTCAAAACGACGTCGTTTTAACTAAAACGACGTCGTTTTGATTTTAAGAATTAAAAAAAAATTGCACCTCCATGCCAGCTCATCGTCCCCTTCATCTACCCTTCCCCCTTTCGTTCTCTCTCTCTCTCTCTCTCTAAATATCAGAGTCCAATGGAGAAGGCAGCTGCAACAGTTCTTGGACTCCAATCAATTCCTCTCCATGACGACGAGCTTCAATCCTTCCAAATGCATAGTCTCTCTTCCGACTCTGATCTCCGCCTTGCGACAAGAGGGCTCCCGATGAGTTTGACAGTAGAGGACTCCATCACATTTCCCATCCTCCTTCTCCCGCCGCACCCTGCATTCCTCCTGCATCGAGAACACCATCATTCTCCTCCCAATGCCTTCCGCTCTATGATGTGCGCCCTCCGCCAACCCCTCCTCCGCTGGTTCCGCACCAATCCCTCGTCTCACCGCCCTCATCTTCGACGTGTTCCTAGGCTGGACCAACCACCTCACCGCCAACCCCGCCATCTGTGCCTGCGCCTTCTTCCCCTCCGAATCAGAACTCCACCTTGCTCTGATGCTGCTGCAGATGCAATTTCCTTTAATTATTAGTGCGGTGTTGGAGGCGGCGTAGAGGAATGTGATGACGTCAAATGAGTTGATGGTGATGTTGACGAAGGCAATAAGCAGAAGGTTGGAGATGACGATGAGGCGGAGATTGGGGTCAGAGGGTGTCGTACAGCCAGTGGCCGAGGGGATTGTCGGAATTGGAGGGCGGTGACTAGGTTGGGTGGGGGGGGGTGGAGGATGGGGGAATGAAGGGGATGATGAGGTGGTACTGATGTGTAATTTATTTTTTTATTTTTTTAATTCTTAAAAACGAACGCCACGTCACTTTTAATAGGACATGTCATTTTTTATTTTAGGGAAAAATGTCTGCTGGAACGTAATTGAGAAAAATTAAAAAGGTGAGGAATTGTGACAGAATTTTAAAAAGTGGAGATTAAAACACAAATTTAGTATAAAGTCAATAATTTTTATGTAATTTGGCCATTCTATTTCTACCCCTACGTAATTACTCTTTTGCCCATTCATGCGTTGGTTGCTGGACTTTTTCTCAAAATAAAATTTTAGTATTCCATATTTATTTGGACCAGTATATTTTAAAGTTTGTTTTTATATTAAATATGGAGTATCTAATTTTATTGGTTAGATAGGTCTTTGAAGCTATAGAAGAGAGCTAAATAAATGTTTTTTTAGGGCAAACGAGCTAACATAGCTAAAAGTACAATGATTCTTCTAAAAAAGAAAACTAAAGGTACAATTATTTGGTACATAGATAAAACTATATTTCAATTGAAAATAAGTAAACGGACTTGATGACAACTGACAATGAAAGAAAGAAAGAAATAAATAAAGAAAAACCAATTAGTTTAGCTTCGTGATAATATATAGAGGTAATAGTGCAAAATAGCCCTTTTTCTAACAAAAAGTGTTAAAATGTTACTCATATTTTAAAAGTTGTAGAATAGCCTTTTAGTTTATGAAATGATATAAGAGGTAATGTAGTAAAATAGCCATTTTTCTAAAGAAAAATGCTAAAATGTCACCCACATTTTAAAAGATGCATAATAGCCATTTAGTTTTTAAAATGACTTTAGTACCCTTTGACCACCTTTAATTTGAATATTGTTACTTCTCTCTCTTACTTTCTACTCCACTTTCTACTTTTCTTCTTTCTTTTAACTATCGATTTCTACTTCCCTTCTTTCTATCATCTGTTCAAGAATTTGCTGGTGGTGGCTGTGGGAAAGCCGGCACGGTGAAAATGGTACGTTGCCTTATCCATACCGCTTCATACACGAAAATTCCCTACTCTTTTTTTTTTGCCCAGTGCGCATACCAGTTATAATTTGTTCTTCTCCAATGCTTTTTACAAATTTGTAGAAAGATTTATGCTCATATTACTAAGCTTCACCGTTTGTACCATTAGGGGATAAATTATTTGTTTCTTGTATGATACCGTTTTTTCTGTGTTTCTTCAACATTTCAGCCTTTTTTTTAATGGAAAAAAAATTATGTTACTATTATTCTACAATTTTTTATTTCTTTCTTGTATGATACCACATTACACGTGTTTCTTCATCTTTTCAACAATTCATTTTCTTGTATGATAGCACATTACCTGCTTTTGACATTGTTTGCTATACACGGGTTTAGTGTATATTTCATGTATGATTGGGATATTGACTTGTTTTATAGAATGAATACACCATCTTGTATGCTTTAAGCTCTTAGCATGAACTAGTAAAAGATCTATATAAATAGTTTTCCCGGTATGCAGATTTCTCGTGCAAAGTATGTTCTACATTATGGTGGTACGTGGGAAAATCATAAATACATGGGAGGAGATACAAGACTTGTGGTTATACCGCTTGGACAAAGTATCACATATGACGGTTTAGTTGCTGAAAGTCATGGCCGATTAGGAGCATACAGTAGCAATTCCAAGATTGAGATCAATACAATTGTTAATCCAACCCCTTCGGAACCTGGTTTGAGGATGGACGTAAGGAGTGATGATGATATTGATTTTGTTGTAGCGACTTCTGAACTCCCAACTTTTTATATCACCACGACCACTATGCAGCTAAATTATACCAAGGTGAACTCTAATTTTGTCGATCTATTAAATGCGCAAAATAATCATCAAGGAGAAGAAGGGTCCAATACTTTTCAGGCTGACCGTGATTATGAAGATCATACTACTGATGATCATCACAGTGATGATGACCAACAATAATATGAAAGTGATACTGCTAATGATCATGACAGTGATGATGACGATGCAAATTACATGTATGGGTCTGAAACATCAAGTGAAGAGGATAGTGAAACTGAAGGTGAGGATAATGATGATGATAATTCCCGTTCTAGGCCGTGGGTCATTCCAGGTATTTTTCTTAACACAGCTTCATACATAAAAGTTGACACACATGTGAATACATACACGGAGTCTAATAGATCTAAGTTTTCATGCATTCGTTCCTGTATGTGGCACAAATTCGTGTATATTTTGGTTTCTTGTATGCACCATTACTCCGTGTATGATTCAGATTCTTGTATGTGCTTGTATGCATAAAGTCCTGTATGATTCTTGTATGCATGAAGTCCTGTATATTTTGTCTTCCTGTATGCAACATTACTCCGTGTATGATTCTTGTATGTGCATGAAGTCCTGTATTTGACTTCTTGTGTGCTTGTATGCATTTTTTTTCCTTCTATGTGCTTGTATGATTCTGCTTCTTGTACTTATTCCTCTACTTTGTTTTACACTTTTTGTGTCTGTGCATTCATGTAAATGAAGGTATTTCTCTCAACACTGTTTCATACATGAAAGGGCATACAAGCCCTCACATAGGGGAATTCAAAAATAAACACATGTTCTGCCTTTTGTTCATTTAGGTGCCAAATATCAAGCCTCTATTCCAGTGAATGACGTTGCCCCTTTGCAAGAATATCAACGTGAAGAACTGTGTGAAGGTGTTGTTTTCAAGAATAAAACAAGCATAAAAAATGTTGTTGGCCTCTACCATTTGCATAATCGGGTTGAATTTGTTGTGGACCGCTCGAGTTCTAGTAGGTACTATGTGTTTTGTAAATACATGAATGATGGTTGCAATTTTTTCATGCGCGCAACGTCCCCTAAAGACTGTATTTATTGGAGGATGACCAAATGGCAGGCTCCTCATACATACCAACTAGATTTACGTCATCATGCTAACAGGAGCCTTTCATCACAAACAATTGCTGCGTTTTTTGCAGAAGACTTGTGGGATGAAGGTTACGAACTAAAACCAAAAGAGATGATAGCAAAGTTACGAAGAAAGTTCGGGTTTCATGTCAAGTACTCATGTACGCTAGCTGGGAGAAATAAGGCCATCAATATGGTTTATGGCTAGGCAGAAGAGTCATTCCAAACTCTTCTTGCATACCTTCACGTTCTACAACAAGCTAATCCCGGGTCAGCTGTTGCTTTAGAAGTTGATAGCTCAGGAAAATTCAAGTTTGCTTTTGTAGCACTTCATGCATGTATCCATGGTTTTTTGTGCGGTGCAAGACCGGTAATTGTTGTCGATGGTACTCATCTTAAAGGAAAATACAAGGGTATATTGTTTGTGGCTGCAACGAAGGACGGGAACGAGCAAATTTATCCAATTGCTTTCGGTGTAGGTGATATAGAGAATGATTGCTCGTGGACTTGGTTTTTCAATCAATTGCGGAAAACAGTTGGATGCCCTCCTAACTTGTTGATTGTTTCTGACCAACATTGTAGTATTTCAAAGGCATCAGCGGCAGTGTATCCTTCAATCCCTCATGCACTGTGTACATTTCATATTCAAAATAATTTGGGCAGGTTTGGTAAAAATGTTGTGACCATGTTCAAGAATGCAGCGCGTGCTTTTACAGCCACCAAATTTGATAACATAATGGGATGTCTTTCCTCTCATACAAGTGTTTATGCGAAGCTGATGGAGTTAGGTCCCAAAAGATGGGCTCGTTGTAAGTGTGAGGTGCGTCAATATGAATTTATGACTTCCAATGCAGTCGAAGTGTGGAATGGACGTCTCCGGTGGTTAAGAAGATTACTTGTAATCCCCGTGCTCGAAGCAATCTGTTCTGTCTTATGCAAATGGTTCTATGAGCGAAGAATGTTAGAAAATGCTAGCAATGACCCGCTCAGTCCATATGCTACTCAAAAATTACAACGTGCAATAGAGGATGGACGATTAATGGATGTGGAGCCAATCAACCCGACCAAATATCAGGTTAACACAAACCATAGAAGCTATATTGTTGACTTGATTGCTAGGACTTGCACGTGCAAGAAGTTTGAAGCGAACAAATTCCCTGCCCTCATGCTGCAGCAGCAATACGGTATGGTTTTTATGCTTTGCATACATTTGACTTCTTCATTTTCGTATGTCTCTACTCCTGTGTGTCTTTCACTGTAAGTGAATTAACTTCATGCATGCTACTCTTCTTGTATGCTTATTTCTTGTATGTCCATATTCTTGTATGACTACATTCTTGGCTGTCTTTCTTGTATGTACATGTTCTTGTATGTTTACATTCTTCTTGTATGTCTTTCTTCTTGTCTGTGACTTCTTGTATGTATCTTCTTGTCTGTTATTTCTTGAGTGTCTGCTACTTCTTGTATGAATCATTCTTGTATGACTACTTCTTGTAGGCCTAGGTCTTGCATATTCACTCTTCTTATTTACATACGTTGTTGTATTTCTTTCTTGTATGTATATCTTCTTGTATAATTACCTTCGTGTGTGTATACATTCTTACATGTTTTCACTGTTACTGAAATATCTTGAATTAAGCTACTTTTCTTGTACATGACTCTTCGTGTATGTTAACTCCTTCATGTATGTACAATTATATTCATGTATGCCCACAAATATATATATTCACCCTTACTTCGCAGGAGAGGCAATTTCCAACCTCTGTCTTATATTTCACCCTACTTCACACAAAATACTTTACGAGAGATGTATTCATTGAATGTCAATCCACCCCCCAATCGGAACGAATGGTGTATTCCTACTGAAATTGCATCACTGAAGATTGGTACACCTACTAATCCCCGCCAAGCTGGTCGTCCAACTCTCGAAAGGAAACGAAGTGGTGCTGAATCTTCATCATCAAGGACACGCCCTGCTGTATACTCAAGATGCTTTAAGAGTGGTCATTATCGAGTATCCTGCTCCGAAGTAATACAAGACCCCAACGATGAAGTAGATGTTGTCGGTCAACGAAATCGTCCCAAGATATGCAGCATATGTAAAATTAGTGGCCATAATTGTAGGACTTGTCCTTCACGCAGTGGTTAACGTTCCGTAACCTGTATGGGGTTCTCGTCACTTTCATTGTACTTCATGTGTGTTTTTTTTTTTGGAAAACATGTCTCAAGTCCGTGTAAGCACCTAGAACAAATTTTTGAAAACTTTTTATGTATTTCTTCAACCTATGTCATGTATGTATTGGCACCAAGTTTCTTGTATCCATTCATATTAACTTTACCTCTTTTATGCATCATCTTCTTTCATGCGTTGACATCTTCGTGTTTGTATATGCTTATACAGCTACAACTAAATAGTTGCTCCGTGTTTTTACTTACACGATTGAACCAATTATCCGCTTCTTGTATGATTGTTTAGTTTGCATAGGTGCAATTATTTCTTTTATATGATTTCTCTTATTCTTGCATGCACACACATGTTGCTTTACTTGCTTCAACAATAAACAACAAACATCTACTTGCACGTTCCCGTTTGCAATTTAACATAATTCAACCAATACAGGCAATTTAACATAAATCAACCAATACAGGCTCATGATGTATCGCATACTACATACAAAAAATATTGTAGCATACAATCTACTGTAGGTTTTATATACATTCCTGTACAAAATTCACTCACAGTGTAAGACACAACAGGGTAGAGACATACAAGAATGAATGTGGACACACAAGAATATATCCATACAAGGAAATATACATACAAAAAAGAAACATAAAAGAACATGTACATACAAGAAATATGTAAACATATAGGAACATACAAGAATGTAGTCATACCAGAATATAGACATACAAGAAAGCAAGCATATAAGAAAGCAAGCATACAAGACTAGCTTTACATACTTCAACATTAAACAACAAAGATCTACTTGCACGTTCCCATTTGCAATTTAACATAAATCAACAAATACAGGCTCATGATGTATGGCCTACTACTTACAAAAAATATTGTAGCATACAATCTAGTGTATGTGTTACATACATTCCTGTACAAAATACACAAAATACATTAACTTCATAGAATACTATTATGCACATCTCAAAAAATATCACAGAGGGTTGTCACTCTGTATGTAACAAATGGTAAAATAATATTTCATTGTTTCACATCCAACAAATGGTGAGATCAACTGTTGCATGTGCTGGATTTCTTCTTATCAACCGTCTCTGCCTCATACGGAATACTGAACGAGAAAATGGCCCGGGCAATTTGCTCCCGATACTTCGGTATGTCATTATCAAAAAAGGTGTGGGCCTTGCCTGTCACTATAGCTTCAACATACTTCAACGCATATTCTGCCACATTTCCATTGGATTCAGTTCTGAATTGATTACCTTCTTTTGGATAAGATACCTTCCACTGGGTGGTCTTTGGCTATATATCGTCCCTTGCTTTGTAAAAACCAGCATGCTTGAGGACTTGCGGTAGTACACGAGCAACTGGTGTGAAATCACTCTTACGAACTTCTAAATCACCGGGTGACATGGAATGCTGCGTCGCATCACAGATCAATATGCTTTGCTCCTTCAAATTAAGACACAACGTAACATAATTCGAGTCCATGTAGATGTCTACCACCTACAGGTGCGAAGTAGGCGCATCAAAACATTTTCAATGCATACATGAACACATTTTCAATGCATACAAAAAGTTTGCTCAACATGCCTACATACATACAACCAGATTTACAAACAAGAATATCAACATACAAGAAGAGCTGCATGCAAGAAACTATGCAAAGAAGAAACACTGTGTACCAGAAGATTATTATACAGGAAAAGACACTAACCGGTTGAGTTGCATACAGTACCAAATTCATACAAGAATATTTCATACAAGAATGTGTTTATACAAGAAAAATTGGACACACCAGATTACACATACAAGGGACTGCGTACATACAAGAAAATTTATGAACACAAACTTATAGGTGGAACACTTTGCCCATCACCAAACTATACATACAAGATGATGTACATACAAGAAGATTAGCACAGTCAAAATATATACAAGTATGAGTGCATACAAGATGAATTCCTTGCATGAAGAGCAACATATATGCATAGATGGCACAGGAACGCTACATACATACAAGAAATATCTGCCCAATACAAGGTAAGAAATACTTACCTTGTCGAATTTATCCCACCCATACCGCACACCCCAATCCGGCAATTCACCATTAACCCACTTTGCAAGCTCGTCCAAGTCTTTGGGATCAATTACTTCTTCGACATCACGATCCAGCTGTGTTAATTCAGACTCCAACTCGATCAAATCAGCATCAACTTTATGTGTTTTTTTTCCATACATTGTGTATCGCAAGCTGCAGCAGTAAAGTGATAATCATCCAGAAATTGTCGACCGAAAATGTAACTTGATTGACTTACGTTGAAACCAGTTGATGTCAATGTAACTTTCTCATCGCAATTATTGAGGCCTGCATATTTTGGATTGGTGGCCAAGACGGCTAAATAGGCGTCAACGTGGTCGTAATCCAAATCACCGTGTCCCATCTCAATATATTTGAAGAATGAGCTATCCACAACTTTCCCCACTTGAACATGCCTCTTAGGACTACGAAACAAATTATAGTTGATAACATAAAATGGTTAGTACATTATCATAAACACGGAAAACGAATATAATTATATTTTTATATGAACTTACTTTCTCTTAGCTTTTTTGAATTTCACTTAGTCACCACCTCTTTTTTCATAAAGTCGGAAAGGGCTGCATAGAGCGGCTGAGGGGGCCCTACTTCGCACATATTTGAAATCTATTTTGGGCGACACTGAACTTCCTGCCGGTGGACGTATAATAATCTGCCCTTCAGGGCTAATGCATGGTGGTGTACCGCCCCAACAATGTTTAAACATTGACTAAACAACTTCTACTCCTATATTGCTGATATCCTCAAAGGTTAGGTCGTTGTCGTACTCCATCATAGCACTTGTTCCATGCTTGTACCCTGCAAACATACATGCGAATGAAAAAATAACCTTTAATATATTAGCTTGTAGCGGATCATACATGAAAGCCATATTATATTCATGTATGCTACTATACAGGAATATGTTTGCTACTAATCTGCCTTATCATCTACGTGGCAAACGACGTGCTCTTCAGTTTGAGGGACGTTGTCCTCTTCAGATTGAGGGACTACACTGTCCACAGTTGCTGCATAAAAGACAGATGTATTTTGTTCATAAACAAGGCCATACTGGAAAATTAAAGTAGACACAAGGAAAAAAAAATCCAATACATGATAATGATATTTGCACTACAAATAACAAGACTTCAACCTGCATTCGCCTCTTCTCGCTGCATAATGTTCTCTTCAAACGAAGGCAAAATATTATCCACATGCACTACATACAAGAAAGACAATTATAATTCAGAAAAGATACGCATGTTATATGGAAATTTCATCCATACAAAACTAAAGACAATAAGGCATGGTTTAAAGCAAATACACAATACACAGAATTTAACTTGTTTTTGCCTCTTCTTGCTGCATGATGTTCTCTTCAGAAAATGGCAAATTATTCTCCTCATGCACTACATACAAGTAACACAATTATAATATGCGCTTTTCCTTTACTTATAAGAGTCATGACACATGCATACGCAAACATTGAACATTGTTCTTATAAACACTTCATGTATGTGTAATTGTTAACATGATAAAAAAAACAAATTATATATCACCTGCACTGACCACTTCCCTCGTATTGCCATGCTCTTCATTTTGCGTCGATATTTTATCCAGCTCATGGGGCGCCGACGCCGGAAAAGAAGGCAGAGTGCTGGCGCCGGAAAATATTACCTCGCCCGACTCATGGGGCTGCGGCGGCGGTGGTGTGTCCATATCCGCAGATCTACGTCGGTGATGTAGTGGAGGGCTCAAGATGGTTGAAAAAAAGGGCAGAGGAGATGTAGTGGTGGAGGAGACGAAGCGGTATACAAGAGAAATAACGTCGTCGCCGGAGAAGATGGTCGGCGGCGGAGATGTGGGGCGGATGGGAAGGTGAGTGCGGAAGGGTGAGATTTTGGGAGGGGAACAGACAGACGGTAAAAAATTTAATTGATTTAAGATAGAAATTCAAACTAATAGTAGGTGTAGAAACACTAGGGGTAGAAAAGTCATAAACAATAACTAAGGGCTATTTGAACAACATTTTAGTCAAAGTGACATTATTTATCTTTTCTTTTTGAAAATGGCTATTTAGACTTTTGCCTCATGATATAAATACCCTTAATGAGTATACAAGAAAGCTAACTTTAATTTGAATCATACAAGAAGACTAGTTTCTTGTATGAATTTCCACCAGAAATTTCCGGCCAAAAAATTCCGACGAAAGTTTTCCGGCAAAAAAATTCGGCAAAAATTTGAATCATACACGAAGCCTAATTTCATGTATACATCATATATGAAAACTAATCTTCGTGTATGCATCATACACGAAGACTAACATTCATGTATGCATCATACACGAAAATTTTCGCCGCCAAAAATTTCAAATTTAAATCATACATGAAGATTAGTTTTCGTGTATGCATCATACACGAAGAAAAAAATATACACGAATGCATATCTCATATAAGAAAAAAATGCATAGAAGAACGATCTCATACACGAATGCATATACGTATACACGAATGCACACACACATACAAGAACAATCTCATACAAGAAAAAACATGCATATTAGAAGAAGATCGCCGTCGCCAGAGAAGACGACCGCCGGAAAATTTTCGCCGGATAAGACGACCGCCGGAAAATTTTCGTTCAAATTTAAATCATACATAAAGATTAGTTTTCGTGTATGCGTCATACACGAAGAAAAAACATACACGAATGCATATCTCATACAAGAAAAAAATGCATAGAAGAACGATCTCATACACGAATGCATACACGTATACACGAATGCACACACACATACAAGAACAATCTCATACAAGAAAAAAATGCAGACAAGAAGAAGACCGCCGTTGCCGGAAAAGACGACCGCCGGAAATTTTTTGCTGGAGAAGTCGACCGCCGAAATTTTTTCGCCGGAAATTCATACATGAAATTTAGTCTTCGTGTATGATTCAAATTAATGTTAGCATTCTTGTATACCTATAAGGGTAGAAAAGTCATAAAAGAAAATAAAAAGCTATTTGAACAACTTTCTTTTTAAAGTGACAAAATTTATCTTTTGTTTTTAGAAATGGCGATTTTGACTTTTTGCTCTAATATATAAGTCTATTTGAATGGATTTTTTTTTTTTTGGTAACTGTAATTTTTTTCTTTTGAAGGGTATACTGTAAAATTAAGGGATAAGTAGCAATTACCCCCCTAAGGTCTAAGGGGCAAAAGCAATTAGGCCCTTAACGTTTGAAGAAGGGCATTTACACCCTCAACGTCTTGTCCTTAGTGCAAATAGGCCCTTACCTTTAACGGAAAAGTTAACAGCGTTAACTATTATCTTTTTCCTATTTATGTCCTTTCCTTTTATGTTGTTTATTTCAACCTTATATTTGGCTTTCACGAATAATAAAATCCATGCTTCCAAATTGGTATTAGAGCCCTAAGTTTATTTAGGAATTATATTTAATTTATTATTTAATATGAGTATTATTCCTTACGGATGAGACATCCAAGTTTACATGGATCCGGACAACTGTCCGAGATGCGAATGTTACAGGAACTATCTTGAATATTTCAAGATAGATAAAGATGATTTACAGGAGGATATGGCCTACTGGGAGGAACGCTTAAACCAAAGCATTAGAAGCAGGGATGACGAAGATATTATCTGCAGTCATCAAAATAAAGAAAAGAGTCGACGACGTCTCTTTGTTAATGCTTATCTTACAGAAGCATTGACAACACTGATGAACCAGGAACATCAATTCCATAATTGATGGCTCAACATTACCCGAAGGAGAAGGGAATAGCAAATATTCTCAACTACCGAGATATCATCCCATATACCTTTGAAATATCGAGGGATCTAAGGGAGATACAGAAGACGGTGCAACATTATGGCAATAGCTTCTATGGTGTACCAAAAGATTTGTACATGATATTAATGATGTTAGAGGAAAATAAAAACATCCTCGTAGATATCCAATCCAGAATTGAGAAGCTGGAACAGCAACCCCGTTCTAGTCGACTCAAACGGAATCCTTTTATCAATGAACCCACCTACCCAACAAAGGTGGAAGAAGTAAAGAAGGATCCACAAAGTGAAACTCTATCAAGAATGCTTCGAGGTGAAAAGTCATGAATCACCCCAAAAGACTCGATCTTGAGGATCTGCAGGAGTTGGCAGAGTCCTTTGCCAACCTAAAAGTGGTCGATTTAAAAATGAACGACCAAATAGTTGCAGCCCAGGGATAACAAGGACCACAGATGGTAATCCCAGAAAGGCAACAAACCCACGACGAGCATATGAGAGATGCTCGTGACTATCATGCCGGAGCAAGGTTTGACCCAGTCACATCAGATGATGCCCAGCTGATGATTAGAAGAACAAGAAGAAGGCAACCTAGATTGCATGATACACATGTTGGAAAGGTTACCTTGGATCCTATTCATCCATACGGAGTAATGTTCGATATCGATGAAGTCAATTTCATAGATCGAGAATCTGTTATTAATGAAAGGGTTTCAACCATGAGGATCGCAGCAGCAACGCTCGATCTTGACAAAGATGGATTTATTAAAATCCTTGAGACAAGTCTCGCTGGGGTAGTAAAGATTGCTTGGGAAGGGATCTCAACAGATCTCAAAAAGTAATGCTTTGATGGGATCAATTCCTTCACCGAAATGATTAAAAAGATGGCGTTACTCATAAAAAATCATTTCCTTGGAGAAGGATATTTTGAAGGATACGATGAAGAGAAAGGAAGAAATACTTGATGGTGTTATATAATTTGAGACTTGTTTTCTTGAACCAACAAACGCTCAATAAGTTCTTGCAGCTCTTCACTATTTATCAGCACCAATCAAAAGCTGATGATCGGACTGCAATGAAAATTTTCTTTCCGAAATTTCCAAGTCCATGGAAGGAGATGTTAATTCGAGATTACAAACCAGGAGATCTCTATAATGTCGCCAAAAGGATGTCATATGTACATCAAAAGCTCTCAGAGTGGTGTCAGCAAGCCACGACCTTGAGAAATATGAAGAAGTTGAGGAGGATCAACAAAGCAACGCCTCTAGGCTGTGATGATAATGATCTCCCAACGATCATTGGAGGGGAACTACCAAGGCTGAAAAGAAATAGAAAACATAGATTTCAGCCCTACTACAAAGGTGGGAAATCAAGAAGAAGTCCTTGCAGAAAGCTAGATTCTACAAATCTGGCCAAAGAAGCGGTCCGAACAGGTTCTCATCCCAAGGATCAAATAGATCTCAGGGACGAACACCAGTTAAGAAGACTTTCAGACGAACTCACACCAGAGTTAATGAAAGCTTCAAGGATTGCAACTATTGGACGTGCGGAGCAAAGGGACATATCTCAACAAATTATCCTGACACCGAGAAAAGAGGTATCCAGAGGTTCGAGTCAACACCAGACATCGAGGATGCCATCTACTACCAAGAACTGATACCAGTATATCACTTCGAAGATATACCCTCAGACGAGAGTATATACGAGCAAGAGGAAATCTTCAGTGAAGAAGATTCGGATTGGTCGGATGGATCTTCACAATCTGAATCCGACTGACGCCGAGGTGATTCATCAAGAAAGCAAAGATAGAACCGGCTTTTCAAGCCAGACACTTATCTCGCCAGATATGATAGATAAAATTATGAAAAGAAGCTTGAATATACAAAAATATCAAGGCTTCACGGCAGGAGCTTTAGACCAAGTTCTTAGGAACTTCAGTCTAAAAAGTAGGAGACAACACACCGTTTATGGTATTACTAGACGAGAAATGTCTCTTCCAATCGAGCTGACTGGAAATAAAGTGGAGATGCAGTTGATTGCAGCCGAAGACATTAGAGCAGATTTGGCTAAGATGAAGTCAGAAATTGCCGAGAAGATGAACTGGATTCACATCGGAGCAATCCAGTTGGTTCTCAAATCTACTCTATTTCTAGGAGTAAATGCAACAATCGATATCGCGATATGCGATAGAAGAGTCAGAAGTTTAAAAGATTCCGTTATGGGAACAATCGCAGGGAATCTTTGTACTGGGCAGGTTGTGGGGATTATATATCCCAAGGTTACATACAACCTTAATGACGCCAGTTTCAGCAAGGCCCTGACTCTGTATCAGGATTTCAAGCGTAATGATCTATTGGAAGAGGGAAATAGACCTTATTTTATTACATATCAGGTGTCATATGCGCTTTCCAACTCACATCATATCGAGTTATTTTTTGGAAAGCAGTTCATCGAGTTACCAGATATATTCAAGAAGATGACAACGGAAATCCCACGATTAAGAGAGATTGACATTCAAATAGGAGATAAGGAAGTCATGAGACACGATCAAAGTCTCAAACTAAATGCAGGAAGACTATCTTTCCAAGGTGACAGAATCATGTCACAGCCATTTGGAAGGAATCTAATCCAAGATTCTTATCCTCAAACATCCCGGAGAAAAGGGGCGGTAGTAAATTTGCAATGCCCTGAAGGATGGAGAGGAGTTACAGTTAGATTCGACACTACAAGATGGGAAACCAATTTCCCTTGTAATGTCTTGTACTATCTGCAGCAATCGGAGATCAACCATTATAGAGGAACCCTTGAAATGGGGGGAATCAGATTGGAGATCAAAGGAAGAGCTGGACAAGAACCAGATATTCTGGTATTGGGACTTGATTTCCTCGAGAAATACAAGCCATGGAGAAAGATGGTAGAAGGAATGAAAATTACGATTAATAATACACTATTATTAATCGAATGACGAGTCCATTTTCCATATACATCTCTGTTGGGATGTTATACGATAAATATAAAGCGGAATATTTTGCTGCTTATATTGATTCGGGAGCAGGAATCTGCACAGCAAAGCGAGGAGTCTTTCCAGATGAAGTAGAAGATGATCTGCCTCGTATTGCAGGAAGAGATTTCTCAAAGAAGATCCTACTCTTATCAAAAGGAGTAAAATAATCGGAGATCTTGATTGGAGGAGCTGGCAACATGCTATGGTATAAGGTGAAAACTCCACCAATTTATTTCCATGATACAGGAGCAGACGTTCTGTTAGGAAACAACTTCCTACAGATGTTCAAGAGATTTACTCAGAATAATGAAAATAGACGATTGGTGTTCACAACCAATTGTGATCATAAGTTCATTGTCCAGAGGATGCAAAGTGCATTTAACCGACAAATGCCACTGATATTCCGCAGCAAACGTGGTGATGAAGGAAAACTTCGTCATCCAAAAATGAAGGATCAAAGGAGATTTAATGAGGCAGTCCTAAGCTGCATCAGAGAAGAGGATCTCAAGGATGAAGAAATTCAGATCCAAAAGTATCCTTAATATCCAATCAAGATATTAGGGAAGAAATACAAGTGTCCTTGGAAGATGTCAAAAGGAAGATCAGAAGAAGTTACAATGAGAATCCTTTGGCATGGTGGGACAACAACAAACTCAAAGCAACCTTGAAGGTAAAACCGGGCAAGGAATATGAGTTTGTCAGATACAGACCAATCTTGATGAATCTTAAAGATCAACTGGATATGAAGGAATTAATCAAGGAACACCTTGATTTGGGATTGATTGAACCAGGGAACTCGCCTTACAGCAGCCCCGGATTTCTGGTAAGAAATCATGGTGAGATCAAACGAGGTAAACTCAGACTTGTCATAAACTATAAAGGGATTAATAATATTCTGGAATTTGATGGATATTTTATCCCAAGTAGGGAACACCTTATTAATTGCATTAGGAATGCTAAGGTTTTCTCTAAGTTTGATTGCAAGTCAGGATTCTACCAGATTCGCATGGAAGAAAGCAGCAGAAAGTTTACAACTTTCTCTACTCCACAAGGGCATTATGTTTGGATCGTGATGCCAATGGGGTTAGCCAATGCACCCCAAATATTCCAGAGGAAGATGGATAATCTTTTGAAAGATTATTTTTCTTTCATGTTTGTCTATATTGATGATATTTTAATAGCATCAAAAAATACGGAGGAGCATGCCAAACATCTAGATATCTTTGCAGATGTTTGTTACAAGGAAGGTCTTGTACTGTCAGAAAAGAAGGCAGTCATTGCAATCAGAAAAATAGAATTTCTGGGCATTGAGATCGATGAATCAGGAATTGTATTACAAGATCGTATTGTGCAAAAGATCCAAACTTTTTCTGAAGATCTAAAAGAGAAGAAACAACTTCAAAATTTTTTGGGAGTTGTTAATTTTGCAGGAGCATTTATCAAGAACCTTGCAAAATATAGGAAGGTATTTGGTCCTCTATTGAAGAAGGATGTTCCATTCATCTGGACAGATGAACATAAAAAAGGAATGAGGGAGTTAAAAGAGGTTTGCAAAAATCTCCCAAAACTCTCAATACCTCAGGACGAAGATAACTTAGTCCTATATACGGATGCAAGTGATTATTGGTGAGCAGCAGTCTTAACCAAAATCACTCCCAACGGAGAAGAGCCCTGCAGATATTGTAGTGGTTTATTCAAGAAAGCGAGGCTATGAGATGACATATCAACGAGAAGGAGTTTTTTGCAGTGCGAAAGGCGTTTAAAAATGGCCTTTATTTTTATTAGCAAAGAAATTTACTTTGAAAGTTGATAACACACAGGTTAAAGCTTTCTTAAGAAACAAGATGGAATCTAAATCTGAGAAGGCTAGATTAATTAGATGGCAGGCTGAATGCCAATATTATATTTTTGATATTGTCATTATAAAATCTCATGAAAATGTTCTTGCAGATTTTTTGACAAGAGATGGAGCCAGCTGAAACAAGATCCATCCTAACAACCCAAAGACATTTCAGAGATAATCTGGAATTGCTTTTTGAGGAATGGAACGAGTGCGTTCTTCATGCTAAACAAGCAGGAAGATTGCAAGCTGCTGATGAGACAAAAGTCACCAGCAGAATACAGGCATGCTTGCTTACTCAGTGTCAACTCTGGGAAGTAATGCAACCGGCCCTCCTCCGGGCTTCCAAAGAACCTTTGGAAAAAGGAGAGTTTCGAGTACACGGCTCTAAACCTGTAGCAGGAGATTCCAATACCCTTTGCCCAAGTCCTAAGTTGGTGGTTTCTTCGGAACCATTGGCCCAAGGAGAAGATGAGCTTCAGGGGTCACACCCTAAAGTTTCATGTCAACCCAGCACCTCTGGAGTTAAAGAGGGAGAGATTAATTTTAGGCTAATGACTGGCACTTCTAAGATTAATACTGACAAAATTGAAGTTTCCTCTTCATGGTAGGTTTATCAAGCCAGATGGGAGAAGCTTGTTACCAGAAGAAATATCAACCCAAAAAAAATGAAGGTTGATGTTTTGGGGAAATATCCTCGAGTATGGACAATGCCAGGCGCTGATTCACACGAAATCAGAAGGTGGTATGATTTTGGGGCATTAGCCTCAGTTTATACTACATCGCCATCATTCACAGAGATCAAGGATCTACCTAAATGGATCCAAGAAGTTGTGCATAATTCATGGGCTAACAATTCATCGCTTAGCCGAGGAGATATACTGGAGTTATACTTTATCAGTACAGCTCCAGAACCAGCAGGAAAAGGTAAACATGAAGCCTTTCATTACATAAGGCTTAGGAGATCTGATACCAGTGCCTTAGGAAGAATCAAGGCACCAATGGAGAAAGGGACTACCCTAGTCTCAACTATGCCAGAAGATCTCATCTCAACCAGAAGAGCATGGGGTCAATGGGTCTGTCTTACGGAGATGGACAAAGTTAAGTTTCCATTCAAGTTCTTCCAGAACTCAGCGAATGGATCATTCTTGTTAAACACTATGACAAGAAACTCAACCAATTTTGTAGAGGAAGCTTTCGAAAGAAAAAGGACTTTGGTTTGGGAAAACAGGATTGCGGGAAGCAAGGAGACTCATCGCAAATATTGCAACATGGTTCATTTTGGGCATTGGACTGAGCACATCTGCTCGGAGTGTTCGAATCAGAAGAAGCCAGAATTCGGAAAAGGCTTTCTTCCCAAAAAAGGAAAACAGAAGGCTCGTTCCGATGAATACGCAGAGCGCAAGAAAATGCCAAAGGCAAGGATGCCGAGGGCCCCGGGAAAAAAGTAGATTCCCGACTCAAGGTAAAAGAGTCATGTGACTCTGCGCTGGAAGACCACTCACCAAAAAGAAAACGACATCGGTGGGTGGATGAACAGGAATTACCCACTAAATTACAAATGAGTAAAGATATAGGAGAAGGACCACTACCATAAAACAGTGATCCATAAATCACGGGTCCTCAACTTCAACCAAAAATTGTTTGTCTTCATGCAATAATGGGAGGTAAGATGGACCAGCTTCATAAGAGGTCGGCTGTCCTCAAGCAATGATGGTAGGACCCACTTCACGTGAAGAAAAGGAGCCAAGGATAAGGAATCCAAGGTAATAATGGAGTGTGAGATGTCACCTTAAGACCTCTATATAAGCAGGCATAAGGAGGGGCAGAGGGATCATCGGGAAAAAACACCATCAAAAACCCACAACAATAAAATCCTCTCTGCTTCATCAAAATGATCTTAGTATAGTTTTTCCTTTCTTTTCTTTTCTTAATGTATCCAAGTACCGCTATCATAGCTAGCTAAAAGAGTTTGTCTCCTCCCTAAAGGAGATATACTCATGTTGTAATAAGCTTCATATAATCCCTAAATAAAAATTTGGGCTTTTGTTCATCCCTTCCAATATTTAAGATTTTCTTTGTGTATCGACGGAGCACCCTACGCCTCAGGTAGGAAACGAGAGAAGGTTGTGTTGTGTGTTGCTGAAGGGGTTCGTTTTAAAGCCAACAAGGGCTTTGGAAAACCTCCGGTTGCGATCGTGACGGTTGGGAATGCGTTTGCCCGTAAAACTCCGACGGATATCTACCCGACAGCATATTGGTCAAAAAGGTATGAAGTCGATATACGTAGAATTTATTTTATACGGAAGTGTGATGGGCCTGATAGTATTGAGTTGATTATTTCCAAAAATGGAAAAATGGATTTATTCGTGAAAAAAATAATAATAATAATAATAATAATAATAATAAATAAATAAATAAATAAATAAAAACGTGACTTAATTGCACCTATCCCAAGACGTTAAGGGGTTAGTTGCACCTATTACAAAACTTTAGGGGTGGATTGCCTAAAAATAAACGTTAGGGGTATATTTGTAAATCAGATGAAACCATAAGGGGTTATTTGCACCTTATCCCTAAAATTAAATGGGTTGTTACTTTTTTTTTTTGATATCGTGGGAACCCGCAACCGCTATCTTCGGTGCGCACTGGGTAAACTCCTGTCCCTTGTGCAGTAGCCTGCAAACCACATATGGCAGGTAAACTACACTTTCCAAATACAGGTGTGATAGGTTCGACCTATAGAGGCGCTTCATAAGGTTCGAACCTGAGACCTCTCAGTCTCAAGCGCTCACTTTTTACCATTAGGCCATCTCCAAGGGGACAAATGAGTTGTTACTTGTTTCATTGTGAGATTGTCTATCAAGCCAAAAATAGTTTCATTCACTTTAAAACCACTTTATATCACATCAACAACACTTTATTTACTTTCAAAACATTTTATATCACTTTATTAATACACTAATCACCATCTTTATTTTTAATACTCTTTTTCTTAATACCCGTACCGAAAAAAACGTTGCATTATGAACGGGATGGAGGGAGTACTTTTTTTTATTATTGGTATATTTATAGATTATAGATAATATTTAAAAGTATTCAAAGTATGTTGCTTGTGGGAGAAAAAAATTACTAATACTACCTATAAGTGCTTTCTATAATTATAAATTGTTAATTTGTAACCACTTCCATTATTCAATAATACTACAGTGTGTTTCAAACTCAATTTGTTTTTCGAATATTACACAATATTGTAACTCGTATTTATATACATATATATATATATATATATATATATATATTATTACTATAACTTTATAGGCTACACATGATTGCATCAAATAAATAATTTAGTTACCTAAAACTAGCATAGAATATAATACTGTATTATTATATCCTTACACCATAATTCTACGCAATTCCACAACACTTATGGTGTGTTTAATTTAAATTAATGTTTAAAATAATAATTAATCTAATAACCAATGATGTTTACAGAAATTTTCAGTTTATCCCAAAAACTAAAATCTTTTCATACACTACATGAATCACAAACAATGTTTATCAGAGACCAGACACACCACCCAACCAACAATCTTTATTAATATTTAATTAATTTCTCTCTCTTTTATATTCTCAATATTTTTTCGACCCAACTACATCTATTTTTTGTGGTTTATCAATGACCATCCCAATCACTCTAACCTCAACATTATATATTTTTATTTTGCATTATTTTTAATACTAATATAATTATTTGTAATAAAGATAATTAAAATAATCTAAAATTAATGTAAAATTATAAATAAAACATAACGATGACAAATTACAAAATAAACAAACCAAAATAATAAATTACTTCAATTAAAATACATAATTTAAAATACATATGCGGTGCTTAAAACATAGACGAAACATCATCAAATTTAGTTACGATTGCCGAAGATGAGTCCGCTCGTAGCTCGATCGTGTGCTTTTTCGTATGCACCAATCCACTTGGTTACGGCCGTATTGAGTCGTTTGTAGCGCGTCCTCAATGATTCTATTGTCCTTTGTTCGCCCAGTCCTGACATTTCTGTTCTCCCTTCCTCGTATTGCTTTATACTACCTCCGGTCCCCAAGTCTTTTCCTAGGAAGAAGTGGCACGGATATTAAGGAAAATGTTGTTGAGTTAGTTATGAGTAGAGAAAAAGTGATTGTGAGTGGAGAAAGGGTCCCATATTGAGGGTAGTGATATATTAATTAATTGAGATAGTGGTGGGCCATATGTGGTATTTTAGGTAAATAAGGGTAATAGATAAAAATTTGTTGTGAGTTAGTGTCCAAAAGTAGCTAGGAAGAAACTTGGGGACCATCCCAAAAAGGAAAGATAGGAAAAGACTTGGGGACCTGAGGTAGTAACATTTTTCCAAAGCTTGTTCGCAGTTTGGTTGGTGCCGACTACTGTATTTGTATTGACAAAACACCATGCATACATTAGTGCTATGTTTTCTTTCACACTCCAATTTTGCGGAGTGTTTGAATCATTAGTGTCAGTCTTCACCTCATTTTCAAATGAACTCTGGGAGATGTTTTGAAATGAGCTTTGAGAGATGTTTTGGGATGAATATTCTTGGGAATGATCAAACTGGGGATAATATCCTTGGGATGGATCAAAATTGGGATAGTATCCTTGGGAAGGATCAAAATTTTGTGATGAATGAAAATTTTGAGAATTGTAGAAAGAATTGTTCTCGTCATCCATGGAAAATGAAAATAAGCTAATAAAGAAAAAAAAATGGTGTTATAAGATGAAAATTATATGTAGAGAGAAGAAGAGATTTTTTTTTTTTGTGCAAAAATATTGCAAATATGATCTCTATTTATAAAGTAGGAAAAAAATTACGAATTTTGGTATTATTTTTAAGATAATTTGTAAAAGATATAATAATTTTATCTTAATATCCAAAATAATTGGATGAACCAATGAAATGGCAACAAATACCACCATCCCATTGAATTAAAAGTAGAGGAGAGAGAGAGGCCACTTGGTGCCTTTTTTTTTTTTGGGTCGACCCAAAACTTGAGGGGAAAAGAGGCCAACCCACATTTTTCTTTTTCTTTTTTGGGTTAATTGTCAAAAAAAATCCCCACCTTTTTCATAATTTTTGTTTTAATCCCCACTTTCTAAATCTACATCTAAATTCTTAACCTTTTAATTTTATCTGATTTTTCCCACGGTGATATATTCTCGTAAGGCTATTGCTGACATGTTAATATTATTTGCAGACGTGGCCTAATATATTACATGTGGTACTCATTATGTGGCAAGAACAAAATGACGACGATGACGACGTATGACGTTAACCCACGGTGTAGAATTTGGAGGCAAATTAAAAAGATTGGATTAAAATCGGAATTTATAAAAAGGTCGGGAATTATTTGGCAGTTAACTCAAGTCTTTATTTACCATTAAACAATGACGTATGATGTTTATTAAACGACGTCGTTTTGTGTGTTTTGACAATTTGCCACGTCGGCATTTCCAACTTTCAGTTCATCATTAATTTGGGGGAAAATTATCATTAATTTGGAAAAAATCAGATAAAATTAAAAAATTGAAAATTTAGAGGCAGATTTAGAAAGTGAGAATTAAAACCATAATTTTGAAAAAGATAGGGAATTTTTGACAATTAACCCTTTTTTTTTAATTGAATAACTGAGGTGGCAGGTTGGTTGGGTACCGATAAACGAAGCCTTAGTATTCCTAAAAAAGCAAAAGGTACTCCTATATGATAAGTCAAGTTCACCTAGAAAAAGAACAGATTAAGGAGATGCAAAATCCACAGTAACGCAGCTTAGAATTCAAACCAGTATCTCAACCGGTCCATAAGTTACTGAAATTGATGGTTTTGCTAAAAGAAAAGTCACAATTAATTAACAGAAGTAAGAAATTTGGTAAGAAGCTTCTAAAAAAAATTAATAAGACAACACATCTGAGTCAAGTGATCTACTTGCACCATCTTGTTTTTTTGACTGCCTCTGAAGTGATTCATTGCAGACGTTAAATGGTACACAACAGGATCACGACGCATACTAGAATCATCGATTGGCTGGTTTTGCTGGAGTTCATGGAAGCATGAGGAAGAGAGTGAGTTCCATCTACCACCAGCATCTAAGTTGGCTTCCTCTTCCTCCCAAGTACTGGAGCTACTTTAAATCTAGGTCCACCCATTCGCCACTTCTTAAATGCAGATATTGAGGATTGACCAGCTTCATACACTACAAAAGCAATTACCACGACATCGCCATGTGAGCAGATCCTCTAAATGGAGAATGGAAATGAGAACTTTCAATCATGATGTGGACTCACATTTGATTTCTTCATTAGTCAGAAGTGCCAAGTGTTTGGGGGTCATCGTCAGTGTCAAAGTATGTGCTTTAACCAGCACGTCCCTGTATCTGGTCCGAAATGCCACAAGAAGGAATGGGCCTATGGTTCTGTCACCAATTCTGTCATTACAAGCCATGAAAGTGAGCTAGGTGATAACTTTATCATCTATGGAGTGCAGTGCATAGTTTGAACTCAGATAGAAGCTTACATGTTTAAACAACATAAATCAAGATTTTACACAACAGCTACAAAGAAAGAGACTGCATCTGATGGTGTGCAAATGACATAATTTAGGCAGTTAAAAATAACGGCGTAATGAAAGTGGACTGAAACTAGATATTATGGGCATCTCTCAGTCTAATCTTGAACACTACATTTGAAGGCCCCATTTGTTGGAAATAAAAGCAGTCACATACAGAAGTTGCATCTTAAGGTAAAAGGATAGCAAACTTGATTGAGGTATAACTGATGCTCGGACTGAACGTAATGGTCACGTAGAAGACGTAGTAAGCTAACTACAAGTGCTCACTTTGAAATAATACATACTACTGAACATCTTTAGTGAAAGTTACAGAAACAAATAAATGGTGGGTAAATTCAGGTGAAAATGAGAATTATCAGGCGCTACAGAAACGGTTAGAAGAACTTACAACAGTGCTATCTTACACCCCAACTCATAAAAATACGCAGATCGGCTTCTTAAATCCACATGAGCAGCATCAGCTGCTATTTCTTCTCTTGTTTTAGATCTGGCAAGGAACAAATCATGAAAATAAGAAACAGACTAGATGTTTGCAATCACTTCAAATTGGCAAAGATTCACTTTTCATCATCTAGACATCAGACATGTCTCATTTCCTTGGCTTTCAAACTAAAGCAATATAAATGATCAGCATTTTATTTCTTTGGCTTTCAAATTTCTTTCTGGAGAACATCAATACACAATCCTTAGAAAGCCCTTTATTTTCAAAGGAAATGTATACTTATAACAACATAAATTATGATTAGAATGAGATATTACTCTCTATCGAAACACGGAGGAACCCTTATAGATACAAGTTGTCTCAAATACAATTCACGAACTAGCCAGAATGGCAGTTCAGCTCTGGAACCAGCTTCCACCTGAAATTGAGAAAATAATAAGGTGCAGAGTTAGACAATCAGTACAGTTTGAAGAACAAATCAACATGAATTGTTAATATCAACGAACTTCGACTATACATGCTACAAGCATCAATACCTTATCTGCCTCGTCGCTCGAATCAAAAAGCCCAACCCCATTTGCAGCATGTTGAAACACGGATGGAACAAGCTAAGCATAGAAAAGTAAAATAAAATCAGAAACATTCAACTTTGAAATGAAATGGGTAGGACAAAAATTCGAGCACATACCTCTTCTTCAGCTAATATATCATCAATGTCATAATAATTGGCCATGATATTTGCGCTAATCTGTAAACGAGATTCACCTTCAAACGCTAATTAACACATCGAATTTGTATCTGCGGGAATCTAGAAATGTAAAAGAAACGAGTTCGATAAATTTCTTAAGGAATCAAACAAATAAACAACGATTAATTTAAAAAAACTCAATAAATCAGAGAGGAGATCAGATTTGAAGCCTTATGTCTGGGCGATCCGATTATAAACAATGAGAGAAGATACAACGCGAATGGTTGCACAAAACTGTTGAAGCAAACGAGAACAGTAGAAATTGAAATTGACCTATGAAAAGACACAAACCATCTGAGGAATTACGTGACAGCGAACCTCTATACAAATTTAAGGCAATTCAAAATTTTGAGTGTATATATGATGGGTAAGAGAGAGAGAGAGAGAGAGAGAGAGAGAGAGAGAGAGAGAGAGAGAGAGCGAATACCTGAACCGTATCAGGAACAGGAAGAGTGCTGAATTTGGTAGGTCTGGTCTGAAATTCTCCTTTTGCCGCCAGGGTGGGGCGGGAAATTGAAATTTGAAACTAAATTTAAATGAGTGTTGGTGGTATAAGAAAGAAGAACAAAAAAGAAAAGGCAAAGAAGAAGTTAGTGATTGATTTGTCCAAGTTATAAAAATGGGCGTCAAGACAAAGTATATATCCGCTTAAAAATGATAAATTTTTTCACGAAAAAACCCCTAATTTTTTATGTGTGAAATCAGGATTTGCCCTTACTTCACATTGCGGGAGGAACACAATCAACACAGAAGTGAACGAATCTTCAGCCCAGGCGGGTACTCGCGCCGCTGCTGCTCGCCGCCGCCGGTCCTGCCTCCGTTCGCGACGACGACTTCGAGTTTTCCTTTTTAACCCAGTTGTTCTACACGCTCGCTATTGATTTTAGTATTTTTGCTTTTTCCTGGTGCGATTTGGAATTGAAGTTAGGGTGGGGGTGTATTGGATGTGGATTTCTCTTGAAGATTGTAGGCTTTAAAAGTCTACGGATTTGAGAATTTTATGGATTTGAGATGGAGTTGAGAATGGATTTTGGGGATTTGAGGCGGAGTTTTATCGAATTTGTGAAGGAATTCGAGTAGATTTTTATTGACTTTCGTTGGATTTTAAAATCCATCACTCCAGTGTTAGATGCAGGCGTTGGTACCCAGCCCTCGCTGGCACTCAACCCTCGTTAGAACCTAGCTCCGCTGTGATGCTTTGGTGCCTACAATCTCTCTCTCACACACATAAAATTGGGGGAGATTCATCCAAGACAGGACAAGAACCTTCCCATACGTTGACGACTGCAGTACAACATTTGATAAGGACATCATCTTGCATTTAGACAAAAGAAAGCAGTCACTAAGCACAGAAACAAACTAATGCTAAAGATGATGTCTTCCTCGAAGCATCACGTACCTGGAAAACAATGACATTCTAATAATCATATTTTCCCTGAAATAATATCTTTTCCACCTTCAGTGAATGCGTTTTTCCTGCATGTTTTACAGAAAAGTAGTAGTAAGGATCATATACAGAGTCCAGAAACACCACGATCAATAAGACTGTCTGCAGTGGTAGTGTCTCTAAGAATTTTTTGGAGATAAAGACAGTGAGCTGCAGTGGGGCTGTCTCTAAGGGGTGTCTCTAAGGAATTTCTGAATTTGTATTTTGCATTAATTTTAATAAAAAAATTTGAAAATTTGAAAATTTTATTAATTTAAAGAAAAATACATTACTAGAAATAAAAAAATACATTACTAGAAAAAAAAATTACATTGCTAGAAATAAAAAAAATATATACTAGAATATTTAAAAAAACATAGCTGTTGTAGGGGAAAAAATAACTAAGCCCATCCGCGACGTCGTTTAATGTCCATGACCATCATCATATGGAGCTCCAACTGTTTCAACGTGTAGTTTGACGTATCCGTGTTGATGATCCTTGCATCGGTGGCGTCTTGTTTCGCCCGAGCACGCTCCCTCATTGCCTCGGCGAGGTTGTTATTCGCCGCGATGATGTTGCTTAGCCTTTCATTTGTAGAGTCGACCATCAACCCGAACTCCGCCTTCTCGCTCACCTTCTTTTTTCCCTTTCCTCTGGCCGCCCTCGCCTTTGCCTTTGCCGAGTCTCGTCCCTGTGGGCGGGGGGGAGTCGTGCTTTCCTCTTCTGTTGCCTCGCTCGATCCGTGCGGCGTTTCAGATGAGGTGTAGGCGCCTTCGGCAGTATTCTTCGTCCGCTTCATGGACGAAACGTCGGGAAATTCCCGGTGGAGGAATTTGGGGTAGTCCTGTAAAATTTCCCATGCACCAAAACGCTTGAAGCGGCTCCCTTCATGGGCCTGGAATATCTGCTAGGCTTGCTCAATGACCATGTCGTTGGAGGCGCCGTTGGGCCTTTTCTTCGTCGCCTTGTCGTAGGCGATCATCCACTCCTTCACCTAGTGGGAGATCCGCCCGAAGAAGCTCTTCAATATCTTTGTGTTGAGGTCGTCGTCGAACATGGCGTTGTACCTCTCCGCCACACGCCCCCAGTACTTGTCCCCACTTTGATCTCTGTTGAGGATGGAGTTGCACGTGTTCTTTTTCCAGATTTGGGCGACAACGGTCCCTTGTTCCACCATATAACTGCACCTCTTTGGTTTGGCGTCGCCGGCCGGACGAGGAGGTGGAAGGACATTTGCGACGGTAAGATAGGCCCGTGCCTTCCCCTTGCCTTTGGCCCGTGCCTTCCCCTTGCCTTTGGCTTGTGCCGCTTCGGACGAGGGACTGTCTTCGTCGCCGAACACAGTGTGGAAGGACTCGCCGACGGACGAGTTGAAGTTGATAGAATCAAGCCCCGTCGGCGTATATCCTCCGTATGCACCGTCGTCCGCCATTTCAGGGGGACACCATGACGACGACCATGGATTATTTGGATCAATTTGAGAGATGATTATGTGAAATAGATGTGAAAAAAAAAATGGAATTGTAGGAGAAAAATGAAGATTTGAGGTGTGAATATGGTGTGAATGTGGTGTGATGAAATGTGGTATTTATAGGTAAAAATGTGGTGTAATAAAAAAAAATTAAATCAGCTAAATTTAGTCGTTGATACCCGTTAGACATAGCCGTTGCCGAATTTTGAATTTTTTTTTCTGTATGGTGCATGCAATGCAAGCGCCGAATTAAAAAAAAAAAATCTGGCGCGTGTAATACACGCGCCTGCTCAGACGGTCTCGTCGGCTCGGGACGGGCTCGAGACAGTGAACGTTGCAGCGACGTGTCTTGTCGCCGAGGCTGTCTCAAGACAGCCCACGAGACAGCCGCTGCGGCTAGCCGAAATAATGACTTTCTTCCGCTTTTTCTGCACCTTCACACAAAAACCCACCAAAAATCGAAACACGAAAACTCAACTGCAAATCCAAAAAAAACAAAAAGTGCAATATTTCTTTAATGCTTAGAATTGAAAGAGAAGCGGTGAAAATAAACCTTGGCCTCAGTCTTTTTAGAAGATTTATTGGAGGCGGGTTCTTTGAAATCTTCATCATCTTCCTCTTTCTTCGCTTTGTTATGCTCTTTTTTGGGTTTGGGTTTACAATTGCTATTGGTTAACGATTTTTTTCTTGCGGTTACCGAAAGCGGAGGCTAAGCTCAGATTCTTTATATGCGAGAAGAAAGAATCTCCCCCAATGTTTTGAGCTCAGATGTTTTGAGCTGAATATGGATTCCCAGCGATCGGTGGCTCCCAGCACCGGCTGGGCGTCCCCAGCGACCGCTCTATCTTACCTGGCGTTAAGGGTGCATTGAATTTCAAATCTCATCGATATCGATTGGATTTTGTCCAGTGTATTTTGGCCCTCAAAACTCCAACGAAAGTCTAATGGAAATCATGTTTTCCAAAGTCCGTGGAGTGTTAAATACACCAAGATTTCAGAAATCCAAATGAAATTCTAATCCAATACACCTAAACTTTTGTAGGATTTCTGAAATTCTAATAAAATCTACATCCAATACACCCAGACTTCTGAAATCTTTAAAATCCAACAGAAGTCTGAATCACATACACCCCTTTAATGTGGGCTGTTAGTATAGGTGGCCTAAGAAACGTAGCAAAAATAAAGGAATAATTCACAATATCTTCGGCTTGCTACGTCCGATGCCGAAAAATAGGCTTAGGATATTTTTGAGACTTTATAACGTTGGGTACAAAATGTGTAACTTTTTTTAAGATAAAAACGTAAATGTTGGGAAAATTAGTAATGAAGGTTTTGATTTATCCCAAAACTCAACTGATCCTAATTGAGTAGATAAAAGCTATCAGGCTGAACTTGGTTAGAACTCATTATTTGAGCGTAGAGTTTTTTATCTTTACATGCTTCAATCAGAAGAAGACAGTCAGACTGAAGAAGGCAGTTCGTGAGGAACTCAGTTGAAGCAGTTCTCAGTTGGATCGTGAACTCAGTTGGATCGAGACTCAGTTGACTTCTCAACTAAACCATGCAGCTCAAGCGTGAAGAGAAGTTGTGTCGAAGTCAGACGTCAAAAAGCTGAGAAGAGAAGACTTTGAAGACGTTGAAGGCAGAAGAGTTGAAGTCCAAATTCAAATCTACTTGAAAGCACAAGTCAACTGAGAACTTACTATAAATGGCCAGACAACAGAGACGCGCAAAAAGCGAAGGTCGCAGATGCCATTTTAGAAAAGTTTCAGTAAAGCAGGTGGAGTGTCATACTTTTGGCAGAGATCAAATGGCTCTTTCCAATGGCTAATTAGATCTTCCTTTATAAATAGAAGTCTCCACATCAAAGCTCTAAGGGGGAGCGCAGAAAGAGAGAATATAGCAAGACGCATAGTGAATCGCGCAAGGTGAAGAAAAAGCAGCAGACCACCACTCTCTCCAGCAAGAACAACTCAGCCGAAGAACAAATAGAAGTAGAATGTCTTCACCTCCTCCTGTTTTTTCATCTAGCCTCTCAAAAAATCCTTTCTTTGATCGAGTCTAGAATCTAGGTTCTTGCTGATTTATTTCTGAGCAGACTCTCTCCAAAAAGATCGAGTCTCTAAACCTTAGGAAGAAACATCCACTTCTCTCAGTGTAGAAGGCTTAATAGTTGAAAAAACCTAAACCCCAAACCTCAAGTCTGTCTTTGAACCCGCAATCAAAGACACTAGGTTTCTTAGAACCTGCAATCTAAGACTAGGTCCCTTAGAACCCGCAATCTAAGACTAGGTCTCTTAGAACCCGTAATCTAAGACCATGCTGTACACTTGCCCGCAAAAGTATTGTAAGGTTTTGTTCGAACCCGTAATCGAACACGTTAGGTTGTTTGGTACCCGCGCACCAAGTGGAATATTTGATAAGCACGCGTAAACTTATCTAGTGGATTATTACTTCCCCGAAAAGGAAGTCGTGGATGTAGGAGGTCAATCTTTGAACCACGTAAAAATACTGTATCGTTTACATTTCTGTATTTACATTCTGTATTTACTTTTCAGTTACCTAACCAATTGACTCTGCATACAAACTGCACCTTTACAAACTGCACTATGTTTTGGGAATTTGACCTTCCCCATTTTCATAAAGGTTTCAGTTTAAGTAACGAGCTTTAATTTCCACCAACTTCCGCATTGCTTAACTCTTTGAAACCTCGGTTATATCACACAGCTGACCCTCAACCGAAGTCAGTTGTGCATCTGACTGTGTGATCAGCTTCAATTGACTTTCTCAGTTGTTGAGCAAACTGACCTCAGCAGTTAACTTAGTAAAAATATTTTGAAAGCAAAAATCGCTACTGATATATTTCCCTCATACATCAGATACTCGTTACCTGGACCAATTGGTAAGTTTTTAAACATTGTGACATTTCTAAAAATTTGACATAGACGTTGGACATCTTTGATAATTATCCCAATCTAATTTGTCAATAAACTATTAACAAATTTTGATTTTAAATTTGATCATTTTTTGGTAATAATATTTACGTACTATGATTTGATACTTAACCATAACTCATTTTCCACCGAAATACATAGTATCCTATGGACCATTTTTTAGTAAGTACTCATGTAGTTAATTTGGACCATTTTTTAGTAAGTACTCATGTAGTTAATTTGAAGCTATGGCAATCCAACATGTTTTAAAAAACAACGATTAAATATGGGCCACGTAAAATATAATATTACTGAAAAATGAATTAATTGTTAAAAATCAAATCCTAAAAAAATCATTTTTTTTTTCTTATCCAAAAAAATGGATTCAAAATCACTTTTTCCAATAGTTTGTGATTTTAAAAACAATTAACCTATTTCAAACCAATTAAATCAGATAAACTCACAAATTGGCGTCGATAACTCCTTTTAAAGGTATTATTATGTGATGAGAAATAAAGAAAAAAAGGAGTTAATAGGTTTAAAATACATTAAGGTGTCGTTTAGTATCAACATATAATGTATCAGGTATGGATACGAGTATGACCGACATCTATATTTTGTGTTTAGTGTATGAGAGATATCAAATTGATATAATATACTTGATATACTAATTTTCAATATTTTCATATACCAATTTTTGCTAGTATATATTTTTTCTAATTTTTTTTAAGTGTGCCATCTTTATTTTCCTCTTGCTGCCCAATAATTGTCATTTCAAAACTTGAGAGTAAATTAATGTCATTCTTCATATTTTACCCTTGTTTAATGTTTTTTATAATTTGATCATTAGTTGTGTGTATTCATTTACAATATTAATTAATAAGGTTACATAGGTAAATTTCTCCATTTTCTTGATATGTATTATGATTTGAGGGTGGTGACACTTATTAAAAAAAATAGAGGGAGTAAGTTATATCATTACTTTCTTGTCCACTTGATAATCAATATCTTCGACATATCAAACACCCACTTATAATTGATATTTGATATGTTGGTATTTAAATACCAACGAGCCTAACTTTACTTTTATTTATTTATTTTAGTAATTAAGTAAGGCCTTTTTTTTAGAATTATACAAAGCATGTATATTTATATTTCTTCAAAGTGAATTAGATACACGCGTATAAAAAAAATTCCACCCAATTTTTCCAATGATAAAAATTTTGAGTTTTTATTTCAATGTTGTGCATATAAGTAAGATCATAATTTCAATCAGTAGAAAAATTAGACATAATCTCAACGTAAAGGCTGCTATGTGCATATTTGCCACACTATGAAAAAATGTTGGAATTTTGATAATGAAGCTTAAAGTGAGTAACTGACGCATCATAAATCTCTTTTTAGTGATGAGATTTAACGGTGGCAAAGCTAATTGATCCGCATACTAAGTCGTGGAAAGAAAGTGTAATCCACCATCTATTTCCTGGTGAACCAGAATCTATTATGTCAATTCCTGTGAGCTCGCGCCTACCAACTGATGAGAGAATATGGAGATTTACAAAAGATGGGCATTCCTGTAATCTCTTTGTTAAGAATTGGTATGGACTTTGTTTTACAAAAAGACGATGGACATATTACTATGGCAGCAAAGGAAGAGATCATTGCTTCTGGTAGTAGTACGCTGCAGGAGGGATTAACGCTCCTTTTTGCATTGTCTAAAATATGTTTGAGTGCGGATATGATTGTTCAACTAAAATTAATCCTAAGTTGCACGCAAATTAACGTGGTCGTTTAGATTGATTAAGTTAATTAAACCCGAATATGGTATCTCTCGAGGAAGACTTAGCAGGGCAACGTTCGTATTGCGAAAACAAACAAAAATTAAAGAAAGCAGTAAGGTTCATTTGAGTGGTTTGATTATAACTAGGCAATAAGATAAATTGATCATAAATTAAAATCTAATCTAATGAACGCAAAGAAATAAATCAAAGCAGGAATCCATCACCAATAACAAAATCAAAGAAACCAAAAACTTGAATTAAATTTGGACCTGAAGTAGCAATCGAATCCGTGGTGTTGTAGTTTGTAAATCCGGAAATTAAACAACTAAAACTATGAAGTAATAAACTAAGAATTAAAGGAAAAGTGTTTGAATGCTCAATGACCAGGTAAAAATCGCGTGGAGGAAGAAGTGGGGCGAAAGGAAAATAAATAACCCTATTTATAGGGTCTTCATAAATTGCCGCTGCCTTGGGCCAGACGATCGCTTGGGAGCCAGGCGATCGCCTGGCCCCCGTCTCTGTCCGTAGTCTTCGTCGACCAAGCGAGCGCCTAGAGATGAGACGATCGCCTCGGTCCCGCTCTGTCCCGCACAACTCCAGGCCAGGCGATCGCGTGGTACGTAGGCGATCGCCTTGGCCTCGCCTCTGTTCTTCGGCAACTCCAGGCCAGGCGATTGCGTGGAAAGCTGAGCGATCGCCTGAGGCCCTCTATGCGATTACACTCCTTTCAAGCTTCGCCTCCTGTCGTCTCGACGTCATCTTCTTCCTTCCTTGATCTAAATACCTACAATTTCAGACCAAAACAACCAAAATCCATACAACATCTAATTCAAAGAATTAGTACCATTTCCAAGACAAAAATAGATCATTTCACAATAAAACCAACGGAAATGTACTAACTAAACTAAACAAAACGCAACCAAATGAAGGTGAAACAATAATAATATCATGGTGGGAAGTGACATCCAATTGTTGATTAATGGTATCAATAATCAAGTACAGGTGGGGGAGAGAGAGTTGATGATTGTAGAAGATATTCAAGACATTGCAAAAATGTTTCGAGGAATCTCGTTTGTGCATACACGAAGAGAGCTAAATATGGCTGCACATCACATGGCGAAGGGCCCGGTGGAAGTTTATTGTGATTCAATGCCTGACCATATTGCTAAATAAGTAAATATTGTATGTGTAATTTATAACATTAATTTCTATATTGGCAAGAAAGTTTTATTCTAGAAAAAAAATAAAATAAGAGATCTTGGTTCAATTCTACTTGCATGCATATAGTATATTTTTATCATGTTCGTATGATTGTAGTTTTGATTGCTTGCGTGCATCTTATTTTTTATATGGTGTAATAATTTATTTAATAAATAATATATATATTGCGTGAACTCCTGCAAAAAGAATGTTGTAATTTTCAATAAAAATCCAAGAAAGTATGACCATAATTTGATTTGACAAGTAACCCTTAAAAAAAACAGAACTATTTTAGAAAAAAGAAATGTCATAACTTCTCTCTCCTCCAAAAAAAAAGGAAAAGAAAAGAAATATCAAAACCTACGACTATCATAATTTTAATTGTAAGGCTCTGTGAGCACGCGGGCACCGTTAGCGAGCGTGAGCGATCAAGCACGTGATCACTGTCGAGTGTGGTGCTCGCGAGCGCGTGCTCACTGGAGCGATCGCCGCTCGCAGCTCGCGCTGACAACTTCATCAGACACGTGGCTATCTCGTAACGATCGCCAGGCGACCGTTGGCGATCGCAACGGTTAAAATTCAATTTTTTTTATCCTCATTTTTTTTCTATAAATACCCTATTCACCACCCTCAAACATCACACCTCTCCTTCTCCCGCTCTTTCAATCTCTCTCAATCGGCGATCTTCCCGACGATGACACCACATCCCTACACTGAGGGCGAAACGCTGAACTCGACGCTCAATGAATGAGCGGCTATGAACGGCGAGACCTTCAAGCATTTGGCGGTTTGACAGCTCGTCAAGGATAGGTCCCGTTTTTTTAGTGAGTAGGGTTTTTTTTTTTTTTTTTTATTCTGTCAATATATTTCTTATTTTAGCGTTTTTTTTATTATGTCATTGTATTAGTTTTTTTTTTAATAATTATGCTTGTTTTAATTTATTTATGGAAGTTAATACTATAATTTATTAGTGTTTTATTGTTCAATAATAAAATAAACAAGTAAAAAAAAAACAAGTAAAAATCAAAATAAAACAGAAAAAAAAATAATAGCGAGCTCGCCGCTGCAACCCTTGTAAGCGCCCGAGCTCACTATGACGTGGTATGTGAGCGAGTGCGATCGTGGTGATCGCCGCTGCTCACAGCCTAATGATAAAATATAACGCCTCCATTATTCTATAACCTTCCTATTCCTACTACACTAACTATGCTTTCTCACTTTTGTCTGTAATATTATAAGGATGTGTTCACTTGGAGGTAAAAGAAGGTATAATATTATTTTACTCCTTTATATTTTGTTTGGTTGCGATTTAAGAAAAATCCGGTCAGGAGGTATAAATTTTCGGGCAGCCCCTTTTACCTTGCCCGAAATATAAATTTATGCCTCAAAAATGGAGGTATAATATTATACTCCCATGTGTTTTAGATATTTTCTCTTTTATCCATCAATTTCATTCCAAGTGAACAAGATATAAACATTAGAGTAACACTTGGGTGCAGATTTGCACCGTGCAACACCTATTTCTGACCTGACCCGACCCGACCCAACCCGGGTTTGACCCGGGTCAACCTCCCTTGACCATTTTTTTTTAATTTCAATTTTTTTCCGATGGAGCCCTCAACTCCAATTTTACGGCTCCACCTTCGCTCCGATTACTAATATAAGAATAATAGGCGAGCAACAATTTGGATTTTTTCGGCTCGCTCCGAGGCCTTCGGATCTCCTCGCTCGAATCTTGACCAATGAAGAAGCGGCAAACAAAAATTGAAGAGGCAAACAACAAAAAAGAGGAGGAAAAAGATTCTGAAAAAAAAAAAAAAATTAATGTAGCGCGTGAGATACAAGCGCTGCGCGTGGAGGCGCGCGCGTGCGTCTCACGTGCCGAGTCGGGACAAGTCGGGCGTGTCTCGGTCGGATGTTGCATGGTGGAGAATATGCACCAAAATTTTTATCTAAATATTATGGTCCCCTAAAGAGTATAAATAAATATATTATATCTCCAACCAAATAATATACAGAGATCAAACAATAAACTATAAATTTATTACCTACAATAAACACATCCTAATATATGAAGTAGTATAAATTTATTACCTACAATAAACACATCCTAATATTATTATATTATTACTACTTTCTTTATCATTATTATTTGATCGACATCAATTATTTGTGCATATTCTCTCCGATTATCTCCGCCTTCCCGCAGTCGCCGACTCTCCCCTGTAAGCTCTCTCTCTCTCTCTCTCTCTCTCTCTCTCTCCAGTTACTCAGACAAGAGCGTGCGTATTTGAACTTTTGGCGTACTGGTTTACAGTTGTGTATAACTCCAGGGTTTTGATTGATTTTAGGGATTTCTACTGTTTCCAGAAGACCCAAACGCCTCATCGAGAACGAAATCCAGAAAAAAAGAAAAAGAAAAAGAAAAAAGAAAAAAAGAAACAAAATTACGAATACTGTGGTCTCGTTCGATGTACCTTTGGGTTTTCAATTTTAGTTGCAGTTTAGTTGTATTGTAGAGAGGCCAAAATAGCAGACGAGAGGCATCTATTATAGAGGGAGAGGTTTATCTATTATTATTCAAGGGTTCTGTTTTCAATTTCGCTTGTATCTCTTCCCTCCGTTGTAGCATATCTGGAATTCAATAAAAAGATTGAGGAATACTATTTTTATTTTTATTTTTTATTTTTTTTTCAGTTGATCGATTGTTCGATATACTAATTGTTCTTCATGTGTTGATGAGAGATGATTGTTAACTGTTATTGGAAATAAAAAAAAGAGAGATTTCTATTGTTATTGTGCTTTGTCATTTTCCTTTTTTTGCTGTTTTTGAGAGAAGAAAAGAAGGAAAAAAAAAAAAAATTTAAAAGCAAAGAGAAGGAACTGTGTTGAATTGCTGAGAAGAGTATTGTTAATGGGTAGCCCTGGATCAAATGCTTTGGCTACTGCAACTCGTGTTGGTTTATCCGAGCCAATCTCGACTGGTGGCCCTACCGAATCTGATGTTATTAAGACTCGTGAGTTAGAAAAGGTTGGTAATATACATTTTTCTGCGCTAGTTATGCATTGTTCAGCTGTACTTTTGTTTGGAAGACTCTTGCTTTTTACACCATGATTGCTATGAGAGACAAAAGGAAGCTATTTTGGTTGTTTTGCTGACAGAGATATGAATTATGTTAAAGGGATGGGAACTCTCTTTAGTTGAGCCTAGTTTGTTGATGTAACTATATTGCTTTACAGAGCGTGGTATTAAGCAGCTTCGTGGCATCCTTCTGTTATAAAATTATTTACCAGCCTCACTCTGCATTATTGCTTCTTTTGCTGAGTTCGATGTAGTTTTGATGGGTAGTGATAGAAGCGAGCTGGTTGTTTTCTTGGCTCCAATTTTATGTTCTTGAATTGATATCATTCTTTAACATTCATATCTTTTTTATGTCTTTTACATTGATGAATGTGAACTAGCAATGTATTTGCTCTCACTTGTGTATGGGCTTCCAGTTTCTTGTAGATGCGGGATTGTATGAAAGCCATGAAGAAGCTATCAAAAGAGAGGAAGTTCTTGGTAGATTAGATCAGGTCACATAATATAATCTTAAAATCTATCTACTTGTTTTTCCTCAAGTTGTTGGTGTATGAATACTCAGATTCATTTCACAGATTGTCAAGACGTGGGTGAAGAATATTAGCCGTGTCAAAGGTTATAATGGGTCTGTAATCCAGGAGGCTAATGCAAAGATTTTCACATTTGGTTCTTACCGGCTTGGTGTATGAATTCCATCACTCTTACATGCTTTTAAATTTTTGTTAACTTTTCCTGCAAATAATTTCATATTATATTCACATGCGAGGCCTCTAATTCGGAGTTTTTAATTTTTATACCAATCAATTCTCAGCAAAGAATTAGCTTTAAGGTATTTTTCTCAATAAATATGCTGTTGAAAGTTGTTTGGTTTAGGCTGTTCGCAAAGGCAAGAGTATGTGGGGTGTTTTTGTATTAGCTTTAGATGAAACAGAGCTCATGTTTAAGCTGTCAAGCTAAAAGCCGTGGACTTAACATACAGACGATTCTTTTTATTTACATTAAAGTGCTAGCAGAGTTTTCATTTGATTGTTTTGTAGCCAATTGATGATTTAATGGCATTATCTCATGACCTTGATAAGTCGGCGAGCTTTTGAAACGTGATCATGGAGAACTCAATTACATTACCGACTCTCAGAAGGATGAATAATTTATGTAAAATTTGTACCCAGTCTGCTGATATTGTTGTTGCAATTCTCTAAAGGTCACCAGATAGGCATTTTGAGGGATTGAATTTAGTTTCTTTCTTCTACTCATAGGTACATGGCCCTGGTGCTGATATTGATACCTTGTGCGTTGGACCGAAATATGCCACTCGAAATGTGAGTTTCTTAGTTGACATCTTGTTAACACATGCTTTCTGAAAGGAAGATAATAATATCTTTGTCGTATACAGGAAGACTTCTTTGGTGAACTTTACAGAATGTTGTCAGAGATGCCTGAAGTACAAGAGCTACATCCTGTACCAGATGCTCACGTTCCGGTGATGAGGTTCAAGTTCAATGGTGTCTCTATAGATCTACTTTATGCAAATGTGTCCCTGTGGATTATTCCTGAAGTATGATTCTTCTCTTCGCATAACTAGTTCTTAGTATGTATAAATTTTCTGTTTGATGCCTGCTGTTCTTCAGTTTTTTCAAACAATGATGACAGATGTAGCACATGTTCTTAGTTTGTAGTATTAATTTCCTGTTCTATTTTCTTATGTCTTCAGTTTCTTCGTTCGTTGATAATAGATGTAGCAATATGTTTGCCCCTGTGATTATCTTATGTTTCTTCCCTTATCTTTTTTGCTAGTCAGTGTCCATTGAGATTTTATGACTACATTGTTAGAATTGGGTTTCACAATGCCAGTAGAACAGCATTTGGTCGATTCCTTAAAACAACCACCCCCTCCCCCCTACATATAACCCCATACATCACAACATTGAAGCCAAAATAGAGAGTGAAAAGAAGAAGAAAAAATGGAATTAGAGAAAATTAAGAAATACCCACTAAGCTGTTAATGTGAAGGGGAATTATTGTTGTATATCCTTAGCAGCTATTCAGAAAAATTGATATTCAAGACTATTGAAGTACCTTTGTGGATTAGTCTAATCCATTTGTATGTTGTGGTAATGCTTTTAGGATTTGGATGTTTCACAAGAATCTATTCTCCAAAATGTGGATGACCAGACTGTTCGTAGTCTCAATGGTTGTAGAGTGACCGATCAAATATTGCGTCTGGTACCAAATATTCAGGTGTGTGAATAGCCAGTTTTGAATTATTTGTTGAAAATGATTGCCTTGAAAATAGTTTTTAAATTCAATTGTTATTTCATCCCTAGAATTTTCGCACCACTCTACGATGTATGCGGCTGTGGGCAAAGCGGCGTGGAGTTTATTCGAATGTGAGGAGATCATTTCTTTTGCTTTATTTCTCATTCTCTTATGTTTATGTATCATATGCAAGCATTTTGGTTAATGTCTAGTCTTTCCCTTAAACTGCTTTTTCCGTTACAGGTTACCGGTTTCCTTGGTGGTATCAATTGGGCATTGCTTGTTGCCCGCATTTGCCAGCTGTACCCAAATGCTCTGCCGAGCATGTTGGTATCCCGCTTTTTTAGGGTATACAACTTGTGGCGGTGGCCAAATCCTGTAATGTTGTGTCCAATTCAAGAAGGATCTTTAGGACTCTCTTTCTGGGATCCTAGAAGAAACTATAAGGACAGATTACACCTGATGCCCATAATAACTCCTGCATATCCCTGCATGAATTCTAGCTACAATGTCTCAACTAGCACATTACGAGTCATGATGGAAGAATTTCATAGGGGCAATGAGATATGCGAGGTATAATATTTGGTGGTCTTTCTTTTCCTAGTAAATTTTGGATATTTGTTCTCTTTGTAGCTCCACTTTTGTTTTCCCAATGCTTAGAGTTTGTTCTCTTAGCAGTTATTAAATATGTAGATCCGTAGATGTGACGTTTAAGTGTCATGCCCTTTCGGATCATTTGTTAGATTCTATGTATAAAAAAGTTGATTTACTTCATGTTTATCTGTCAGTCATTCTTCTAGGCTGATTGGGTTTCTCACAATGCTGAGTTGGTCCTATTTGATAAGAGTTGAATATTGATTACGTTCTTGCACGCTCTCAGTTTGACTCCCTCTTTAAAAGTGTAAAAGAACACTCATTCTGTGATGGCGTACTTTGTTCCTAAAATTAGCTTAAGTTAAGATAGTAATACTCTTGATAATTGAACGCATTAGTACTTATTGATGTATGCCCTTTTTTTGATTCATTGCTCCTGGGTTGTATGATGGTGGTTGCCACGTAGAATTGTTCTGGTGAATACACTCTTGTACCATACATTTTTTAAAATAAATTTACTTGAAGGCATTTCATCTTTTTTCAAAACTCTCTCTATATCCTGAGTTGTCACTTGCAGATGATTATGCTCTCTGCGTCTGAAGAGTCTGAACTTTTTCCTCATCTCTATGGCTTCTGCTTTGTGATTTCAGTATGTATTCTTCTGTGTTATAGATCACTTAAATTTAGAGTTTTTTAATCGTAGGAAATAGAAGCAAACAAGTTTAGCTGGGACACTCTTTTTGAGCCTTTTGCTTTTTTCGAAGCATACAAGAATTATCTGCAAATAGACATAGCAGCAGGGACCGATGATGACTTGATGAATTGGAAAGGTTGGGTTGAGTCGAGAAAACGCTTGCTTACCTTGAAGGTACCCTTGTCTACCTTTCAATTCTTTAGTAGTTCAATTTTAAACTAATAATTGTTTATTAATTTGCTGACAAATTTTGTTGTCAATAATTCAGATTGAAAGGGACACTAATGGGGTGCTTCAGTGCCATCCACATCCTGCTGAATTTTCAGATAAATCTAAGCCGTTTCACCACAGTTATTTTATGGGGTTGCGGAGGAAACAAGGTGCTAACCCTCAAGAAGCTCAACAATTTGATATAAGGATGACCGTTGAGGATTTTAAGAGTGATGTATATGCATACTCATGCTGGAAGCCGGAAATGTGTATTCATGTATGTCATGTTAAACGGAAGGATCTACCTATCTTTGTCTTCCCAGGCGGAGTCCGCCCTTCTCCCCCCACAAGAAGCTCCGAGAGTCGTACAGCTGTGAGATCACTTGCATCCTGCCCTATTCAACCTGATGCTGTTGTGAGCAGGAAGAGGAGGAAACTAGACGAAGCCAATAGAGGAACTAGCTTGACAGAGTCTTCAAGCACTGGTGCATTTGCCAGTGATGCAACTTCGTTTGATCAAACTTTTAAAAGGAAACAAATTGAACCCGATTTTAGTCCCCCCAAAAGTAAAGGGGGAGTTCCTGAGAACCTGCCTGTCCATGCAGCGGAGGGAATTCCGGGACTCGATCAAAGCGAATATGCTGCTGCTGGACCTTCAGCTTCTTCTAGTGCTTTCCCCGGTTCATTTGCAATGGAGAAACACGTTACCGACCAGTCTTCTGCACAGAATACTATGAATCACCGAGGTTCTTCTGAAGTATTGGATGGGCTTGAAAGTTTGCTGTTGAAGAGTGAAACCGAGAACAATTCTGAGGAGGCAGGAGTTAAACAATCAGAGTTCTTCTCAGTTGAGCAAGCTGTAGAGATGGCAACAGTGGGGAACGAGGCCTCCTCTGCTATTCAACCCAAGGCCGACTTGGAGGAGCTGGAGGTCTTGCTAACTTACCCTTTTATCCTTGTATTGTATGCATTTCATGTTTATTCGTAATATTGAAATGTAGTCACATGGTTGAACTTACTAGGCATGGTTACAGATCTTAGGCTACATGTTGCTTTTAAGTTGAAATTTACAATCAAGTTTCCTGATTTCTTCACTAAAGCTCGTTCTCCTGGCTATATCACGTATTACAGTTTTCCTGATTTCAAGATTTCATTGCTTGGGATATTTGGTAGAATTTGAGACATCCCTAACTATGCATATCTTCATTAAGTTCATATGTACTTTCTTCATACAAAACTACATGTTTCAGTTCTGACATTTTCTTCCACTGTTTTTGCATTTTGCTTATATGTAGCCTCTGGAACTGCCCGTTTCAACTGCAATAGCGTCTGCATCGGCAAAAGTGCCAGCTCAGAAGCCGCTTATCAGGTATCTATCCGCACAGATTGATTTTGTCTAATGTTTCTGTCTACGTTCCTCAGCTTCTATCTTAATTTGTGATCTATCACGCTGTTTGTACGTGCTTCTTTACTGGTTAGTAAGCGAATATCACTTGTTATTGACTGCAGGTTCAGTTTCACCTCTTTGCCTAAAGCAACAGGTAACAGTGCATGAGTCCATGCCAATCTTAAAGCGACCTCTTGAGCGCCCAGGAAGCAAAGATGGGACGACGGGGAAGAGATCGAGAATGGGACGAGTGCCAAATGTAATAAAATATCGATAAGTTGGTTCATTTTTCGAGCATGCGCTAGAGTTTGGTGCTGGCGGAATGATGTTGTAAATTTATACACAGTTTCAACAGTGTTGCGGAATATGTTACTACTACTTAAGAATGCGAGATGCGATCGAATAATTCTCGTATCGAATATTGTTTATGTTCTGTAAAATAGATTGCTCACATTTAAATTTCTTCTACGACCAAATTTTCAAATTGCAATCCAAAGTTATGAACCAAATGCGTGTGTTTATGAATTTCAAGTTAGAATTTTAGTGTTAATTTCAGCCACTCGTCTATTATCGGTGCTCGTTGATTATCTTAGACTCTTAGTTTGAGTAGTGGCTAATATGAAACGTGACAAAATACCTTGGTTTCCTTGGAGGTTCAATTTTTTGTACTATAATAATTAAAACCCAAGAATAAGCATTAAATAATAATTATAATGCGAAAAATGATATCAAATTAGTTTTAGTAGTTCCAAATCTGATGTGGGAAGTGTTGAGTCGATTATGTGTTCGATCTGAAAATGTACCAAACAACCAGACATAACAAAGGTTGATAATCGGTTCCGCTCCCTGGGCACCATTAACGTGCTAACAGATGATGTGGCAATGCCACATAAACTAAAGATTCAACCATTTAAATTTAATTTATCTGATCTTATAAATCATATAATCCATAATGTATGGAACCATATCTCCTAATTTATCCAATAAATTAACACAACACCAAATCTCCTAATTAATTGACAAAACTAACATTAATTCGCCGATAAGAACTTCTTGCCGATTAAAGAACTCGTTAGCGCCACCACTTTTATCTTTTCTCTCTCTTCTCTCTCTCTCTCTCTTCACTTTTCTCTTCCACTGCTTTTCCATGCTCAACAATATAGGGCATCAATTAAATAGCCTTACATTCTTAACAAACTCAATATATTAATCTTGATTTTTTTTTACGTTTCTTATATTGTATTGTTCATTTATTTCCCATTTTCAGTGATGGTGTCAAACATCTTTGGAAAGAAAGTTACTGATTTCTCCCAAGAATAATGAGGTTACAGTATTTTTTTTCCATCGAGAATTGGTTTGTGAGGTTGTGGGCTATTTAATTAAGGCTCTATATAGTTAAGCATGTAAAAGCAAAAGAGGTAAAGTGAAAAAAGAGAAAAGAAGTAGGAAAGATAGAACTGTTGGCGGCAAGAAGTTCTTAATCGGCGGGATTAATGTTAGTTTTGCAAATTAATTAGGAGATATGGTGTTGTGTTAATTTATTGGTTAAATTAGGAGATATGGTTCCATACATTATGGATTATATGATTTATAAGATTAGACAAATTAAATTTAAATGGTTGAATCTTTAGTCTATTGGCATTGCCACATCATCTGTGGGCACGTTAACGGTGCCCGCAGCGAGCAAGGGAGCAGAACCGGGTTGATAATATTTGGATTGAAATTAATCTTCAGGTCTGGTAAATAAAAAAAAGAAAGTAATCTTAGGTTTTCTCCAATTCATTATGTTGATCTCAAAATATTTCAACTTAAAGTTATTCGAGAAATTATTTTTTTAGGGATTTTATTCTTGAGGTAATCTATCCATATAACCATTTTGACTAGGTGAAATACAATGTTTGTCAAGGAACTTAATATTGTCAAATTCTAGCCAAAGATATTTTTTTTGGACAAAAACCTTACTTTTCAATTTTTCTCCTTTTCTCTCTCATCCTTTTTCTTCTTTCTCTTTCTACTCTTCTTTTCTTCTTTCTCTCTTAGGCTCTGCGAGTTTTCTTTTCATCTTTTTTTTTCTCTTTTCTTTCCGCCCCCGCCGTCGCTGCTCTTCTACTCTCTCTCGCGCCGCCGCCGCTATCCTGCTCTCTCGCGTCGCCGCCGCCGTTCTGCTCTCTCTCGCCTCGGTGCCGTCGTTATCTCTCTCACCTCGCCGAATACGATCTTCTCTCTCCCGCTGCCGATCTTCTCTCGCTGCCGTCGATCTCCTTGCGCTTCGCGTCGCCGTCATTGTCTATCTTATCTCTTAGATTTTGAGGTATTATTTTGTATTTTGTTGCTTATTAATTTTGATTGTTTGATTTGGTTGTTGAGTTTCTTTGTTAACTGTGTGTTGCATCTGTTTTCCGTCGTCGACGTCGTCGTATTTGTTGTTTTGGATTTGTTGCTGTGGTTGTTGTTGTAGTTGTGGATTGTGATATGTTTATCAATTTTGTATTGTTTTTGCATGTTGTTACGATTTGTTGTTATCGTAACTGTTTTATTATTATTTGTTGTTTTCGTAACGAAACGATTTGTTATGATTTTCTTTTGGTGTTACGATTTGTTAAGATTTTATTAATTTCATTATGAATTCAACTTTTCGTACAATTTAGTATGTTACGATATGTTTATTTCGTGATAAAATGATTTTTTACGATTTTATTTTTGTGTTACGATTTGATGATTTAGTAACAAAACGATTTTTTACGATTTTGTTTTTGTGTTACGATTTGTGGATTTCGTAACGAAATGAATTGTTATGATTTTGTTTTGGTGTACGACTTGTTAAGATTTTTTTTTTAATTTCATTACGAATTTAGCTTTTCGAACAATTTAGTGTGTTACGATTTATTTTTTTCGTAACAAAATGATTTTGTACGATTTGATTTTTGTGTTACGATTTGTGGTTTTCATCACGAATAGATTTGTTACGATTTTGTTTTTGTGTTGCAATTTGTTGATTTCATAACGAAACGAACTGTTAGGATTTTGTTTTTGTGTTACTAATCTGTTACGATTTGTGAATTTCGTAGCGAAACCATTTGTTATGATTTTGTGATTATGTTAGATATGTTCTAGGCTACATGCAACTTACATTACGAAATAGCAAACTATGTTTCGTAACATGGGTTAGAACAAATAGAAAAGGTATACAACCCACATATTGTTACGAAATTAGAAATCGTAACTAGGCTACAAATCACAATCTGTTATGTTTTTGTAATTTCGTAACAATGATACCACATCTCAAACAGCAGAATTAGTTACGACGTAACCAAAATTTACAAGAAAAACATATTGTTACGAAATTTGAAATTCGTATCAGCAATCTACGTCACGAAATGATAATTCTTAACATGTTTATAACAAGACCAAAATATATATAGGGCACAGATGTGTTACGAAATACACATTTCGTAACTCAATAACTACATTTCAAACAGCTGAATCAGTTACGAATTTACAAAAATCGTAACAGAGTATACAACCCACATATTGCTACTACATTAGAAATCGTAACCAGGCTACAAATCACAATCTGTTATGATTTTATAATTTCGTAATAGTGATACCACATATCAAACAACAAAATTATTTACGGCGTAATAAAAGTTCACAACAAAAGCGAAAGGAGCATAATGTTACGAAATTTGAAATTCGTATCAGCAATCTATGTTACGAAATTATATTTCTTAACAGGTTTACAACAAGACATAAATATATATACAATACAGATGTGTTATGAAATATCCTTTGAGGCCGGTAATCAAAGCAAACTCGACCCCTGAAAAGCGTAAGACTCTCCCTTTCACCTTGAACCAAAGGGCTGTTTCATCAATCTCGGGTTCTGGTGTCACTTGTCGAGGTATGATGTAATGTAGAGCCTTGCCGGATCTTGAGATGATGTCGGGGAGCTTCATGAAGGATCCAAGTGTTGATTGCCTTAACTGTTTGATGGATTTCTTCCCAAATAATTCCAAGACATAGCAGATATCCTTGATTGTGTTCTCGCCACCAGTTAGCATAATCCGGTGGTGTTCTGATGCCAAATTCTTTCGTTTGAAAACCCAGTTGTTCTATAATAAACAAACAATAAAACCAAATCAATAAATCAGGACATGTAAATTATGTTACGAAATAACAAACTATGTTACGAAATTATAATTCGTAACAGGGAAATCGTAATGGGTTTACAAAATACAATCTGTTACGATTTTATAATTTCGTACCTTTGGTACCACAGCAGAATTAGTTAGGAATTACGAAATTTGAAAATTCATAACTTAATATGTACAACGCACAAATGTGTTACGAAATCTAAATTTCGTAACTTCATAACCACATCTCACACAGTAGAATTAGTTACTAATTATGAAATTCGTAACACCTGTTACGAAATTCGTAACAACAGAATAAACGGTGCTACTAAATCTTACAAAAAAATGCAAGAAGAATCAAATGATGATACGAATTACAAAATTTGTAACATGGATACAAAATCTCCAATACAAAAATCTAAAATTGTAACAAACGTGTTACGAAATTCACAATTCGTAACTTCATATCCATACTCACACAACAGAATTAGTTACGAATTACAAAATTTGTAACATTTGTTACGAAATTCGTGACAAATGTTACGAATTACTAAATTCGTAACAGCAGAATAAACGGTGTTACTAAATCTCACAAAAGAACGCAAGAAGCATCAAATGATGGTACGAGTTACGAAATTCGTAACATGGATACAAAATCGCCAATACAAAAATCTAAAATCGTAACAAACGTGTTATCACAATTCGTAAGTTCATATCCACATCTCACACATCAGAATTAGTTACGAATTACAAAATTCGTAACAAATTCGTAACAACAGAATAAACGATGTTACTAAATGACGATACGAATTACGAAATTCGTAACATGGATAGAAAATCTCCAATACGAAAATCTAAAATCGTAAAATAGTTATAACCTTATTATGAAAATCACATTATGAAAATATAAAATCGTAACAAAATATTCAATACGAAATTCTTATTTTCGTAACATGGGGAACAAATCTAAGAAAAAATCAAGCGACAATAACAAGAATCGCATTAATCAGACGATACGAATTACGAAATTCATAATAGGGGTACAATATCTCCAATACTAAAATTTAAAATCGTAACAGAGTATTCATTTAGTCTTAAGTTACCCCAATACGAAAATCTAAAATCGTAACAGAGTATTCATATCTTAACGTGATAACTCCAATATGAAATAACAATTTCGTAACATGGGTGACAGATCTGAAAAAAATTTCAGGCGATAATAACAAGAATCGAAATAATTCACGTATTCATCCACCATTCAACCACAAAATCGTATCAATTCACGCATTCAAAATTTTGAAATCAAAAACACATACCCGTCAGATGCGCTGACGTCCGTGGCCGCGCTGTCATAAGAGACGAAGGCTTTTTTTTTCTTCGTGGTCGCTGGAATCAGAGGGAACTTGTTCTTCTTCTCCGTCGGGCTGGTCGTCAGGGTCGCTTTCGAAAGCCATGTGGAGGAGATGAGGCTTTCAGACGCGTTGACTTCAGAGGCGGCGACTTCTTCTTCTCCGTGGTCGTCGGAATTGGAGGGCACTTCTTCTTCTTCTCCTCCGTGGGGCTGCTCGTTGCGGTCGCTTTCGGAGGCCATGTGGAGGAGATGCGGCGGAGGAGATGAGCTGGAGAGAATTCGCGGTGAAGAATGGAGAAATGGGAGTTGCAGAGAGAAACTTGTAGAGAGAGAAATTCGTAGAGAGAATGTGGTGAATTATGTATTTGAATTGTGGTGAAAAACTGAAAATAAAACTTCCACCCTATAATAAAGGTATAATTGTTCAAAAGTCATGAATTTGGCTAGAATTTTACCATATTATGCTCCTCCTCTCTTTATTCTTATCAATTACTTGCATCCATTATTGCTAGAATTTTACCATATTATGTTGCATCTCCTCCTCTCTTTATTCTTATCAATTACTTGCATCCATTATTGAACTCCCCCCCCCCCCCCCCCAAGTGATCGAAATAATCGTTTTGTTTTGTTTTATAAAAAAAATAAAATAAAAAGAAACTGATGGTTTTGTTATTAACAATAAGTGCTCGGTTAAATTCCAAATATAATTGATTTAAGTAATGGGCTTTTAATACTCCCTCCATTCCATATTGTACTAACATTGTTCACTTTCTAATTAGGCAAAATTGGATAAAAATACCCGACTTTATACCAAAATTTGGTTTTTTGACAAACTTTTTAATTGTAGCAAAAAATATATCAACCTTTCAATTTGTTGCATGTCTATCCGGTGACGATTTCCGGCTAAATCGTTGCTGATGTGGATCGCCGGAAAGCTGAGATGGCAGGAAAAATTAGATAAAAATACCCGACCTTATACCAAAATCTGGTTTTTTGACAAACCTTTCAATTGTAGCAAAAAATATAGTGACCTTTCAATTTGTAGCAATGTCCGTTCGAATTCAATTTGGGAAAAAATTTAATGGTGACGTGTGCAATTCATAATGACATGGTATTCAAAACGACGTCATTTTGATTAAGAACTAAAAAATAAAAAAATATATTACACATCATTTTAAAATTCCATCTCATTTAAAAATATTACACATCATTTAAAAATATTACCCTTTATCTCTCTCACCCAACCCCGTGCCTCTTCTCCGCCGCATACACCATTCCCACAGTCATCCATCCATCCATCCATCCTTCTCCACCATGGCCTCAATTAACGGCGTCATCGGCCACGAGTGCAACTACGCCGCCTTAAATCCCACCTCCATCCCCACTTTTTTTTGTTTTTTTAAATTCTTAATCAAAACGACGCCGTTTTAGTTAAAACGGCGTCATTATGAATTGTACACTTCACCATTAATTTTTTTTCCCAAATTGAATTCGGATGGACATTGCAACAAATTGAAAGGTCACTATATATTTTTGCAACAATTAAAAGGCTTGTCAAAAAATCAGATTTCGGTATAAGGTCGGATATTTTTATCTAATTTCTCTGCCATCTCAGCTTTCCGGAGATCCACATCAGCATCGATTTAGCCGGAAATCGTCACCGGACAGATATTGCAACAAATTAGAAGGTTGATATATTTTTTGCTACAATTAAAATGTTCGTCAAAAAACCAAAATTTAGTATAAAGTCGGGTATTTTTATCCAATTTTGCCTTCTGATTATTAGTGATAATTGATGTCTGGAGCAAAAAAGGACTAAAATGATGAGAGTGATGAAGTGTCTAATATTGTACTAACATTGTTCTATGTAAGGCTAGACTATCCATATATTGCCTCTCACCCACTTATATTGTCATCATTTTTTCATTTAGCTGTTTCATTCATATTGTCATCTTCCAAATAAGAAAAGTTTTAACCCTTCAAAAGCAATGAGACCTACTCACTTTATATCTTTTTACTCTTAATTTCTGTATTGAATAATAACATGACAATTTAAATGGGTCGGAGGGAGTAAATGGGTATTTTACGAATTAAGAATCGTCATTATCACTATCCCCGTCAAGTTAATCATGATTATCGTCTTATCATCTCTTTCTAGGGTGTTGTATTTTATCATGATAATCTATGGTTTATCCTTAATCAATGTTAAAGTAATGATATGCGTTGTGGATGGATGAAAAAGTTGGTCAATATTAGGTGGAGATTATCTTAAAATATATTATCATGAATACGTGTGGTTCAATCCAGGCAAACTAAAACCACGATGTTTTGCTACAAAATTTCTGCAAGAAGTTAAAAAAGCGACTATCTCCGTCATCAAAAAATAAAATCCGAGAAATTCTTTTCATAATTTTGTAACATTTTGGTTTCGAAGCCTATTGCCACATCCATATGCCAATCGCCGAGTGTTGAGAATATATGCTCATCACTTTTGTTTTAGGAAAATTAACAAAATTACTAGGTTGTGTGTATGTAAAAATTTTGGTTCAGCAAATCATGAAAATTATAGTATACCATTTATGATCTATCTATATAAGTGCCCATGTAAAGCTACAAACTAATCTCAACCGTTGATCATACCGTTGATCATAGTATGATCTACGGTTGCTAAAATCAAAACATGAAAGTAGTAGTATGTAAATAACGTGATTGTATTTAAGCATCATTTTTTATACAAAAAGCATGAATAGTGAAAAACATTATTAAACATCATTGTATTTATTAAAAAACATGATTACATATTGCAAAAGTACAGGTTGTAGTTTGTAGAGAGCACTGATTTTATACTAATTCATACCTATATATATTATATCTATAAAAGATCTTGCCTTAAATTCTCTATTATTCTTAAATTCTTAAATTCTCCATTCTCTATTATTCTTAAATTCTCTTTTTTGAGCATTTGTAATTTGTATATCTATACTTATATAAAAAGAGCATTATTTTACAAAATTTGAATCGCTTAAAATATCCTTACTACTTATCAAAATTAAAGGCAATAGCGTGATATAAGATATAATATATAATATGCCATAAGAAATACAAACTTACCTTATTGATAATATATATTATTTACCTTACATAATATTATGATTTGAAAGAAATATATTATTAATATATTTATCCTGTGTTTATATCCTTGTTAATATGTGATATCAATCTTGTTATTTCGTCCATACGTGATTTTACTCACGTTATGTGCAACCTTTTTTTCTTTATTTTTGCAACTTCAAGTTGCCTCCAATCTTCCAACATGACAACTTAAAATTCTTAAATATTTTGAGGTTTAATCAATCTGTGTAAATTATTTAATTTTTTCGAGGTACCAAAATTTGGTGCTGATATTATTCCCACTCATGATCCATCAAAAAGGTTGACTACATCTGCATATTTCAAAACGCATAGTGTATATTGATGATAAACCATATTAAGGTAATTTTTCTATACATATACTTGTGAGGTATACTTATCTATTTTTTTGTTAATACATTCTTCTTATTCTCGACAAAAGCAAGAATAAGACACTTTATTAATGCAAAGAAAGCAATTATGAAAAAAAACTACTTTATTAAATTTTATATATATATATATATATATATATATATATTAATTTTTGAACCAAATTTCTTAACACAATTTTTTAATTTAAAGAGAACAACGATTTGATGAAGAGTCATATATCTTTAGGATTGAATTGTTTAAGTTTCATTTTCTAAGATAAGTTGCTTCTTTTTTCTTTCTCGATTTTGTTTGTCATTGACAACCCTTTTTCTTTTGGATTATGTTGTATGATCGTTCAAAATTTGATTTAATGAGTTTAATTTTGAAAGAACAAAAAAAGTGAAAGCTTAAGATTTGTTCTTTTTTTATATTAGGAAGATCAACATGATATTCATTGTATGAGATGAACGGTTTATTTATGTCTTAAGATTACGGAGATAACTGCATTTTTCTTTTGTTCTATGTTATTAAAAGTTGACAATATATGATTATGTGACACCATATAACATTGTTTTACATGACTAGACAATTCTAAATATTTTTACAAGTCGAGATAAAAACAAAATAATTGTATGAGTATCATAAGTTGGCATCAAGTATTCTTTTGCTTAAAGATATGAATGGAATTTAATTTGCTCAACGTTCTTCTTTCATTTTAATACTAGCATGCATTTTATGGTCTACATTGTGCCGTAGTTAAAACCAGCTAGAACGACATGAAGAGATTGAAATTAATTGTATGTTTTTAATTAATAGAATGATGAATTGACGTTCTTCTTTCATTTTAATATTAGCGTGCATTTTATGGTCTACATTGTGCCTTAGTTAAAGTCAGCTAGAATGATGAATTGTATGTTATATGACAATGGTATGATACTTTATTGCATTTGTGTGTTTGGTAGAAAATATAACAATTTTTTTTTATCAAAATTTAGTTGTTTGGTAGAATCTGTTAAAATGATATTAAGTTATGTTATTCCCATTTTACCCCTAACCTACCAAATAAATTTACATTTTTTTTCAGCTTGAATAAGGAAATGCAAAACTCCACTGTAGTATTGTGTTCGCGTCTCCTCTTCCATTCAGCGCAACCCCGCCGCCGCCCTACTCTTCTCCACCGCTCAAAATGCACCTCCTCCTCCTCCTCCTCTCTCTCACACTCTCACTGTCGGCGCACCTCGTTACCTCCCACTACTTCCCCTCCACCCTTTCTGCCGCCTCGCACTCCGACTGGAAGCCCGTCCGTGCCACCTACTACGCCGCCGCAGACCCCATCGACGCCGTCGGCGGTGCCTGCGGCTATGGCGACCTCGTTAAGAACGGCTACAGCAAGGCGACCGCCGCCCTCAGCACCGTCCTCTTCGAGAAAGGCTAGATCTGCGGCGCCTGCTTCGAAATCCGCTGCGTGGAGGACCTCTAGTGGTGCATCCCCGGCACTTCCATCATCGTCACCGCCCCCAACTTTTGCGCCCCCAACTTCGGCTTCGATGCCGACGACGGCGGCAAGTGCAATCCCCCAAACTCTCACTTCGTTCTTCCTATCGAGGCGTTCGAGAAGATCACCATTTGGAAGGCCTTCAATATGCCAGTGCAATACTGGCGGATACGGTGCCAGAAGGAGGGTGGCGTGAGGTTCATCATCGGCGGCGCCGAGATATTCCTGTCGGTGTTGATAAGCAACGTGGCCGGCGCCGGAGACGTGTCGGCCGTGGAAAAGATATGAGCGAGAGGAATGATTTTGGGGGTAATGAAGTCTTTCTGAGCATAATAAAATTCACTGTTGTAGCTCTAAAAAATAATACGAGGGGTATGGTCAGTTTATTAATGTGCTTACAAACACATTATAATACCTGGCTTTAATAGAATAAAGGGCTCACTATATTAATAATAATTCCTACCAAACATTACATTAACTCATATTAATAATATAATATGAATTAATACTAACTACCAAACATGCCCAAAGGATATTAAAACGATGAGGATTAGATACTACTCCCTCCGTCCAAGTTATATCTACCCATTTAGGGTGTGACACGGGTTTTAAGAAAGCTAATAAAGTGGTAGTTGGTGGAATAAAAGTGTATTTGAGGGGTAGTGAGATAATGACAAAAAAATAGTGGTAATGACAAAAAAAGGTGGTATTGACCAAAAAGTAAGAATAAAGTTGTTGGGATGATAAAAAATTAGAAATAAAGTTGATGTGAGGTGAGGTCATCAATGGCAAAGAGTAGTAAATTGGAAAAAGGGATGAGAGTATAGATGTAAAATTCTTACTAGGTAGATATAAAATGGACAAATTTTTTGTGGTAAGTAGGTAGACATAAACTGGACGGACGGAGTATTAATTAAGTTTATATTCGTATTTTTTTCATTCCATCACATGTATATATGTAATTTTTTTTTTCAACAGATTCATAATAGTATATGGGAATGGCAATGACGTATGTTTCAGTTTTAGATTCTAAGTATCCAAAAATAATTTAATGACCTATGATTTGGAGGTGGATGCATTTTTGCAAACATTTTCGACCTATTTCTAAAGTTGTTCGAATTTACCTAAGGTTCGATCAATTGAGCGATACCTTTTTGGATTCATCATTTTGTAACTACGAATGTTTTTTGTATATAAGCTATATACACACATGTATGTGTGTGTGAGTGTGTGTATAGGGTATATGCATGTGGTGTTGAAAATATGAAATGTAATTATTAAATCGTTTGAATGAGTAATGGATGTTTTTTTTCCTAGTGAAGTGGGTGTGTGATTTTTCAGAATGTTTCTCTACCTAAATCTTTGGGGTTTTGTCTTAATATTGGTTTGTTTCAAAAAAAAAAAAAAAAAAAACAATTAAACTAAACTACGAAATCTTATTATTAAACAAGTTTCCAAAAAATATTGAAGTATGATGTTGTTATAGGGATATACTGTAAATTTTTTAAGAGTAGTGATATTTTGACACGCGGGGCTCGTTGATTGTCACAACCCGAATTCTAATGTGTAGGAACGACTAAAATTTATTGGACAGTGAAGGTGAAACAATAGAGAATAATCAAGGGAACATACTCGGATACCAAAAGAATATTTATTGAAAGTGATAACATTTATTAATTTGCTTTCAATTTCTCATTTCAAACTCAACGAAGTAAGTTTATTAAGTAAGAGTCAAGAGGGAATCAAAATAAAGTGTCGAGCACGAAACTCATTAATTAAATTTCAGTGTTGAAAGAATTTTAAACACAATTAAATATCAATGTTGCAGCGGAGAATTACATCAGGTCCTAAAGTTATATGTATGAAGACATATAACCCAAACTAAAACAAAAACTCGACTCGAAAACAACGAACGCCGCCAAGCACACTGCACCATCATCATCCGAGCTAACATGCACGTTTTAGAAACAACATGCAGGGGTGAGTACTTCATACTCAGTGAATACATGCCAAAATAAATTGAAAGCTTGCTCGATAGAGCTATAAATTGAACTTGCCTTTCTTGCCGCATCACATCACAAGTGTTAGAGTTATAATACAACTAACTTGTGCATGCAAGAAAAATCACTTCACTTTTAAAAATATCTGCGCAGACAATAATATATCACACATGTATGTACCAGTTCTACAATCAAATATTGGTGTCGAGATGTAGGCCTCCTTCTCGACACCGTGACCGGCTAACCCAAAGGAAAGCACACGATCACCCCTATGTGTACACAGAAATCCTATCTCACACAGGACCGATTTTGTTCACCTCAAGTAGATGGCAACATACATAAAAACTCAAACATTGGCAAGTCAATTAATTTAAAGACTCACGTAATACAATGATCATAATATCTTATAATATCGCATTCATCGATTTATTTTGGTTAAAAAGCCCACCTGTCATCCAGTGGCTTGCTCGGAATACCTCTTTCCGTCTCGCTCCTTATTTCTAAACTTCACTCGTTTCTTACTATCGAACTCCACTCGTTCCTTCAAAGTTAACATTCTTATAAGGACGAGTTCTATTTCTCGAATAAAAGCGAAATCTAAACTTGTTTACTCGAATTTCTATTTGACTCGGGATTTTTAACTTTTCTTAGTTCGTCTTAACGAACTTCGTCGACTACTTAACTCGACTCGATTACTAAACCAACAGACAAACATCAACATCAAACATCAATTAGCACTCTTATAACATTAACATCCATCACTCATAACATTATCATCAATCTCATTCAACAAGAAAATTTGCATACTTGAAATCAAGAACAGTGTAGCCTTGGCTAGCTACTAGTCGTAGCTACCTGTACAGACTGTACAAGAGGACTAGCCTCGGCTAGATCTCAACCTTGGCTAGGTTCACCTACTACACAAAATTACAGCCTTGGCTAGACTTTAGCCGTGGCTGGGTTTCAATCTTTCAAAGCTTTTTAAATCAACACTCACTCAATCAAACATCTTTGCTCAAACAACACATAGTTATATAAATTCTCTATTATCAATGATCTTGGAAAGATTTCTAGATTAAATTTTGAAAACACATAATAAGTTCATTTATATCATAACTTCATCAATCTCATTCATTTATATCATAACTTCATCACTCTCATTCATGCATACGAGATTTTAATCAACTCGAAAAAATCGTCGGAAAATAGAATATCTCCAAAACTCGATTTTATATTTCTAGGAAAATTCCACGACTATTTTAAGTTCAAAAGACCAATTTTAAGCTCAACTCATCAATCCAATCTCAAAAATCATTTTCTTTCATTCACATACTAGTTCGACATTTTTGAAGAGTCGAGCTAGGATAATTATTTTCGATTGAAACTTTCTCATCTCACTTAAAATAGATCAAGGAACTCATATTCATCATCCATTTCATCATCTAACATCTCAATCAAAAATCCTCAAATTCTTATTTCCACTATCTTTCTAAATTTCCAAGAAAACATGCATAGGGATTCCTTTTCTTCCAATTCAATTTCTATCATGCTTAGAAAATATTTAATTGCATAAATCCTCAATCAATTTCAACCATCAAAACAAGGATCAAGAAATCCTAACTTTTAAAAGTATCATAAGTATCAAAAATTTCAATTCTTGTACAATTGATACTCGATTTTCATACTTGAAAATGCTAGTATGCTTATTTTAATCTTAATTGAACAATAAGATCATCACAAACATAATACAACATGAAAATCTCAATCTCAAATACTCTTATTGATCGACTTTTTCAAGAAAAATAACAAGATAATTCCTTTCTTCAATTTTTCCTCATACTCATGCATCAATCATCATAAATCTCTTAGTTTTAACATCATCTCCTCAAGATCATCACAAACTCATTAATTCTTTATACATATATATATCGAAATTTTTCAAAAAATAAAAAAAATAAAAAACAAAATTTCATACTCTTTAATTTCCTCATTTCTCATCATATATCATCAATTTCTCATCTTAGACTCAAGAGCACAAAAATCGCAACTTCTCATGCATATAAATATTTCGAAATTTTCATACTTTAATCATAGAAATTCATTTCTTCAAAATTTGATCTCAAATTCATGCTCAAATCATCCTTAATCTCATTTATCTTTCATCAATTTCTCAATAAATCTTAAGAATACAAAATCAAAGTCTCAATTTCATGCTTATTCATACTCAAATTCAACATTAACATCATCAAATCAATCATTAAGATCACAAATCAAAACTCTTATTCCCTTATACTCAAATCCATCGAAAAAGACATAATTAGGTGCATAGAATTTTATTTTCTCAAATTGATTACACACACAAGCTTAGATCAACTCATAGATCACAATTACACCATCAAATCGATCATAAAAATCAACCATCAAAAACCCCCAAATCCTTTTAAAATTTCGGTCATAAGGGAAAAGAAATAAAGGCTTCGAATTCCATGGATTTCATGCATGGTTCTAGACTAAGAACAAGGTTTTAAGATTAACTCATGAAGATCAAATTCTCTTTTCTTGATCAAGAAATAGTCAATCATTTTGGGAGTAATTAGGAAGGATTTTTCTAGGTTAATCCAAATATCAAAATTCAAGGATCAAAGATTTTACCTTCTTTCGAGATTTAGGATGAATTTGGATCGACTCTTGTGCTCAAAACCAAGCTCCAAGTTCAAGCTTTCATGGAGGAAAATGGTGGTGTGTGTATATGTGTGTGTTGGCTGAAAGAGAGAGAGATGGAGTGATGCGTGAGTTGAGAGAGAGTGAGGGAGAGTGAGAGAGAGTGAGAGATGTGAGAGTGGGGAAGTTTGGTGAAGTGTTTCCCATGTGTGGGCAGCCGAGAGTGGGAGAGAGTAAAGAGATAAATAGATAGAGAGAGGGAGAGATAAGGGGTGATGAGTGCTGATTTTTATCTGGTAAAAATCCCCGGAAGGAAGATTTTTCCGGTACAAAACATCACTCTTTAATAATTAATTCCCTCAAACTTATAAATCTCTCATCGCCACTTTCTAGACTTCCGATTTCAACTCGTCACAATACTCACGAATTAAATCAAGGATTCGTAAAACCTAATTTTCGGATCAAAATTCCGAATAACGAAGAAAACGTAAAAAGTTACTATTCATATTATCTTCCATCAAAAATAATTTTTCAAACTCGACTCAAATGAACTCAGAAAATTCTTAAACTTGTATCATTGGTCTTAAAATAAATTCTAGATTCCAATGACACTAATTAGACTGAATTCGGAGTCCGCAGATGAAGAGTTGACTTTTCGGTTAAAGTTATTATTCATTAAAAAGTCAACTGTCTCGAAATTCTCCGAAATTCGAACTCATGCTTTATTTCTCATTCTTAAGCTCATATAACTCTTCACATATTTGGTTCGAATCACCGAAATGAGAAAATTATATTTTTGCCCTTTAGGAGCATTTTGGTAATTTCACAAGAAAATTTATTTCTCGGAAACTTTTATCACATAACTTCGCACATAATCACATATAAAGTAATTATAAACACCTTTGATAAGCACTTAGGCACATTTAATAATAATTAGAATGATTAATTAAGACTCGAAAAATGAGGGTATTACATTGACACCCAATCTATTAGATCAAAACCGGCCGGTTAAGTAAATTTTTAAGGATCCGGTTTTTTCGATTTTTGGTTGGACAAATTTATCCTTCATGATTAATATCTCTCAATAATTTACGATTTGACGGTAATTTTTTCTCTCCTACTTTTTCTCCCTCTTTTTTTCCCTCCAAATCGTAATTATATATTTCATAAGTTATTTTATATTTTATTATATATATATATATATTATATATATATATTTTATCATCCTCTTTTAAAGTTAAATTTTCTAAAATCTTTGTTAGATAACACAATAAAATAATTTCGGCCACATAGGTTGTATTATCTTAATAAATATTGAATTAATTCTCTTATACAAGTAAATATTATTTAAATTATTTATAAACATATTTTATATTATTTTATTAAAATAAACGTATTGAAATATATTTTAAACGTATTTTTTTTATTATTTTATTATTTATAATCTATTATTTTTTCCCTCCCAATAAATCATGATATGTCCCTGATTTATAGGAAATTTGGTGAATATGGAAACAAATCTTAAATCACGATCCTAATTTTTACCCAATTACCAAAAAATTAGGTAATTTTTACCCCTTTTTGAATACCCAATTATCGATTAAAAAAATTACTAAAACTAATTTTTACAAAAAATTGCCCTAAATCTATAATTATCATTGCCGAAAATATATTAGGATATATATTAGTGTTTAATTTTCCACATGATATCACGATCCTAAACTAGTGGAGTATATTATCCCTCAAATCACGTTCATGATAATGGAAAGATTTACATAATCGGATTACATGATTTGATTGGAATTCATTTGATTACATTATATTTTACCACATTAAGGGATGATTGTGAGTGATGTTGAAGTGTGTGATGCAAGTCCCCTAATTTTTGGGGTTTGTTAGAGTTTAGAAGAAATATATACGAATTGATAAGTTTAATTAATGGAAAATTTTAAATCATTTATAAGGAAAAATAAAGAATAGTGAAATTTGGTAAGTGTTGATCTCGGAAAAATATTTATATATATAAAAAAAAAAATGAACTCGTGTGTTGTATGGAGACTGGACGTGTGAATTTGTAATGTAATCACTCCCCTAGTTTTTAGGGGTTGTTAGAGTTTAGGAGGAAAGATATACACAAATCTATATTGTATTATAATGTAGAAACTTATTATTTTTAATTTGACATTATACTATAGTATAACGTGTAGAAAATAAATATTAGACATTATATTAATTACTCACTAATTTTAAAAAAAAATTGGACGTGCGTAGTGTTTCATTTCAAATGATCGTTGTAAAAATATTGATATCGATCTAAAAGTTGCTATTGGACATGAATAAATTCAATTTCATTACTATATACGTAACTAGTGTGTAACGCGTCGAAATTCGACAGGATTACTTAACATTATAATATGCGCGAGTAGTAGAGTTGGATCGATTCACAAACTTACTTCCCTAAAACACGAACTAGTGTCTAGTGACGGTCAACCACGACTGAGAAGTTAAATTTTTCAATTAACGGTGGAATAATTCAAAATTAGTGAAATTGATTGCTAAATTAATCTAATTTTACTATTATAAGTGATATAGGGTTGAAAGTAGTCAAGTTGGATCGATTCACGAGGTTACTTCCCTATAACACGAACTAGTGTATAGTGACGGTCAATCACCACTGAGAAATTAAACTTTTCAATTAACAATGGAATAATTCTAATTTAGTGAAATTGATTGTAAAATTAATATAATTTTACTATTATAAGTGATAAAGGGTCGAAAGTAGTCGAGTTGGATCGATTCACGAGCTTACTTCCCTATAACACGAACTAGTGTATAGTGACGGTCAACCACCACAGAGAAATTAAAATTTTCAATTAACAATGGAATAATTTGAAATTAGTGAAATTGATTGTAAAACTAATCTAATTTTACTATTATAAGTGATATAGGGTCAAAAGTAGTCGAGTTGGATCGATTCACGAGCTTACTTCCCTATAACATGAACTAGTGTATAGTGACGGTCAACCACCACTGAGAAAATAAAATTTTCAATTAACAATGGAATAATTCAAATTCAGTGAAATTGATTGTAAAATGAATATCATTTTACTATTATAAGTGATATAGGGTCGAAAGTAGTCAAGTCGGATCGATTCACGAGCTTAGTTCTCTATAACACGAACTAGTGTATAGTGACGGTCAATCACCACTGAGAAATTAAAATTTTCAATTAACAATGGAATAATTCGAATTTAGTGAAATTGATTGTAAAATTATTATAATTTTACTATTATAATTGATATGGAGTCGAAAGTAGTCGAGTTGGATCGATTCACGAGCTTACTTCACTATAACACGAACTAGTGTATAGTGATGGTCAACCACCACTGCGAAATTAAAATTTTCAATTAACAATGGAATAATTCGAAATTAGTGAAATTGATTGCAAAATTAATCTAATTTTACTATTATAAGTGATATAGGGTCGAAAGTAGTCGAGTTGGATTGATTCACGAGCTTACTTCCCTATAACACAAACTAGTGTATAGTGTCGGTCAACCACCACTCAGAAATTAAATTTTTCAATTTACAATGGAATAATTCGAATTTAGTGAAATTGATTGTAAAATTAATCTAATTTTACTATTATAAATCACTGATTCATAGGAAATTAGGTAATTATGGAAAACAAATCATTTTTATTTATGGATAATTATCAATAAAAAAATTACTCAAATTAAATCCAACATAAAATTTCCGAAATTATCTCCTACTTTCAATTCCAAAGTTCGAATTTCAAATCCCTAATTTATAGGAAATTAGGTAATTATGGAAATAAATTATTTTTTATTTGTCGATATATATCAATCAAAAAAACATTAATCAAATTAAATCCAAGTTTGAATTTCAAAATTTGAAAGTATTTTCGCGATTTTAGATTAGGTTAGTTACATAATTTTCGGTTAAGGGTATATTGGATCATTCAAAAGATGGCTTAATTTTCAAAAATTAATAAATTACAATTGAAGATCATTTAATTACAAGAATACTATTAACACTTAGCCTCTTGTGTCAAAATATCTTTATCCATTTTTTAATACCCAGATCCTAACAAATGAATTTGAATCTACGGTTTGCACCAAATCCGAGATCTATTGACATCCCTATCTAGCAGTCGGCAAATTTCTTTAATGAAAAATTTTAGATATTTTCCACTTAAAACCATTATTATTTGCCCGACAAGACTTCCCTTTTATTAAAAGTTGTATTGGTAGAATCGCCATTTTGTTTAATCTTACACAATTTAATTTGCTCAAATTAGTAAGATTCCCACGTCATATAATAGACGCATGCATATTTCTAAATTTTGTGAATCGGCGGTTTAACATAAGAAAAGATTTCTTGAGATATTTATATATGTGATGGATCTTTAACAGACATAGAATGGCATATATATATTTTTATGTTCTACGTATATATATATTAAAATTTCAACAGAGAGATAGTATGTGGTGATGACAATGACGTGCGTTTCAATTTGAAATTAAAATTTAAATATCTAATAATAATAATTTAATGACCTATGATTTGGAGCTAGAATAGATACAACTTTGAGTGGTACTTCACTGTTTGGTCAAATTGAGTTTCTTTATAACTAAAAATGAAACAGGAAAGGAAAGAAGTAAGAACCTTGTCGATCATAAGCCGATCAAACAAGGTCATGCCTCGCTAAAACTTTGAAACACAAAGAGTCTTAAAATCGAACTTCTTCAAACAAAATCGTCGAGTACTATCATGATTAACTATTCTAGAAAGAAAGAACAGGATTATTAAATTGTTTGAATGAGTAATGGATGTTTTAGTTTAGTTTTCTTTTCAATGTTTCCTAATGAAGCGGGTGTTTGATTTTTCAGATTTGTTATCTTTAGCTAAGAATTGAAGGATTTTTTAGTTTTCTAAGTTTGGTTTGTTTCCAAAATATTTAAAGTATAATGTTGTCATAGGGATTACTATAAATAGTTAAATTTGATAAGGATGGAGAGGTTATGAGAGAATGGGAGACTTGATAATTGCATAATCATTTATTACGTCAATAATGAGAGTGTTGTTGGGAGATTGGAATGCCATTATGATACCCATGTAATGCTACGTAAAAATTACAATTGTTCTTCTAATGAAGAGAAAGAGGTAACAAATGAGTTTCGTGCACTTGTTTTATTTCAATTAGGCAAGTTTGAGTCCTTCCATGTATGAATATCCAAATCCAACAATTCATTTTTCTTAAAATATTCAATATAAATGTATTTTATTTTTCAAGTCTAGAATGAGTAAAGTCACATTGAACAATTTCAGATATAAGAGCACCCACAATGGTGAGATACTTTGATATCTCAATTTTATGTGAGGTTCAATTAGAAATAGCTACCTGCAGTGGTGTTGTCTCTAAGCTGTCTCAATAGAATTAATTTCTGAAATTTGATATTTGCATTAATTTTAATTGAAATTTGAAAATTCCAATAATTTAAATAAAATAAGAAAAATTACAATACTTTAAATAAAATAAAAAATTACAATACTTTAAATAAAATAAAAAAATTACATAATTGAAATCATAAACCCTAGATAAAAAATTTTCGGCGCATCAGAATACAGCCGTCGCAAGAATGTGGTTGGCGCCAGTGTTTGGAAGTCGTGGTACATACCGTGGAACAAGCGAACCATAGTCGTCATCCGTTGCCAGTGGTGGTGCAACTAATTCGCATTTCTGACCACCATTACTTCAGGTCGAGTAGATTTATATCGATCCGTATTTTGTTGCCAAAATTGACCGGCACGTCGTCCACGCTTTATTTCGACCCAAGCTCGAGCAAGGACCTCGGTTTCGGCCTCGGAGTATGCATAGTGAGAAGGCATTGTGAGAGGTTGAAGAAGAATTTAGTAGAGTAGAGAGAGATTGAAGAAGAATAGTAGAATTGAGAGAATTAAAGACTTTGAAGTAGAAAAAGATGTGAAAGTTAGAAATAAAATGAGAGGTATTTCTAGGTGAAATGAGAGGTTTGAAAAAAGAAAAAGAGGAAAATTCGAATATGGTCGTTGTGTGCCAGTAGCGGCTCTCATTTTCTTTATTTAACGTTTACTCGTCGTGTCGCCTCTGTGATAAGAGAGTGCTATGGGATTTGATTAAGAGAAAACTTCTTGCCAATCCTTCGGGGACCTATTGCATTGTTGGGGATTTTAATTCTGTAAGACATATCAAGGAAAGAAGGGGGGGGGGGGGGGGGAAGAAGCTCAGTTTGAATCAAGTGATAATATTGAGCTTGACGAGTTCATTCTCGATTCAGAGCTGATTGATTTGCCTCTTGGTCGGAGAAGATTCACGTGGTATAAAAGCAATGGAACGAGTGCAAGCAGGATCGACAGATTTCTTTTCTCAGAGAACTAGATAAAGACTTGGCCTAATATATCTCAATCAACTTTGGACAGAAGTGTGTCTGATCATTGCCCGATTTTAATTAAATATGAGTTTGTTAATTGAGGTCTAAAACCCTTCAAAGTCTTGGACTATTGGATGTCTCATCCAGATTTCAAGAAATTCGTTGAAAGTGAATGGAAAAGTATCGAGGCTAAAGGCTGGAAAGGATTCATCCTCAAAGAAAAGCTCAAGATTTTGAAACAGAAGCTGAAGGAATGGAAATCCTCTATTTTTGGAAATTTAGATTCCAAGATAAAAGATTTAATAGGGGCAGTGAGCTTGGATAACGAGGAGAGGGATGCGCAGTTGCTTGAATCTACAGAAGAAGAAGTTGCTATTGAAACTTAACGAATCTCTTAAAGTTCAAAAGGCAAAATCAAGATGGATTAGGGAAGGTGATGCCAACACAAGTTTCTTTCAAGCTTGTATGGAGACAAACAAGAAAAGAAATGGCTTGGTTGGTTTGGAATTAAATGGGTAGTGGAAAGAAGACGTCGTGGAGGTAAAAGAATGAGTCAAAGAGTTTTTTACCAATCATTTCTCATCAACAAATTGGCTCAGACCTATTTTGGCCATTCAACCAAAGAGGATGCTTGGAGAAGATGATAATAATGATTTGACTGCAATGTTCACCGAAGAAGAAATTAAGAAAGCTGTCTGGGAGTATGAAGGCTCGAAAAGTCCCGGGCCGGATGGACTTATTTCAAGTTCATCTAGATTTTTTGGGACACGATGAAAAGTGACTTTATTGCCTTTGTAAATGAATTCCATAAGAATGGGAGATTAGTTAGAGGATCCAATCTTTCATCACTCTGATCCCTAAGGTATTCAACGTGGTGAAGCTTCAAGAGTTGAGACCTATTTCCCTTATTGGATGTATGTACAAGATTTTGGCAAAGTTGCTGGCGAATAGAATCAGCAAAGTTCTAGAGAAATTAATTTCAACAAACCAATCATCATTCATTTGTGGGAGGCAAATTTTGGAAAGCGTACTTATAGCGAATGAAACTCTTGATGAGGTAAGGAAAAAGAAATTAAGTCGTGTGCTCTTTAAACTTGACTTTGAGAAAGCTTATGACTCGGTGGATTGGAGTTAGTTGTTGTACATGTTAAAGCTGTTCGGATTCAATGATAAATGGTGTTCATGGGTGAAAGAATGTGTCTCAACATCTTTAGCTTCAGTTTTGGTTAATGGAAGCCCTTCTGGTGAATTCAAATTGTAAAAGGGATTACAGCAAGGCGATCCAGTATCTCCGTTTCTCTTCCTGATCGCGACTGAAGGCCTAAGCTTATCAGTTAATAAAGCAAGAGAGTTGGGACTTTTTGCTGGAGTTGAAGTGGGAAATAATTACGTGGAGATATCTCACCTTCAGTTTGCTGATGACATGCTTATGTTTGGAAAAGCCTCACCGTCTAACATTCACAGTATTAAGGGTTTAATCCAGAGCTTCGAAGTTGTGTCTGGTCTGAAAGTGAATTTCCGAAAAAGCATTCTGTTTGGAGTTAACATTTTTTAGGCTGACTTAGAAAACTATGCCTCTATGCTAAATTGCAGATTGGATTTTCTTCCTTTCAAGTATCTTGGAATTCCGATTGGTGCAAACCTAAGAACATGTGTTTGTTAGTGAGTTTTAATAGGTTATTTAGAGTTGTGCTCGATAGAGATGTGTGTATTGAAGATAAAGGATGGTGGGAAGGAAGTGATTGGCATTGGGTGTGGAATAGAAGGAAGGAACTTTTTGATTGGGAAAAAGTTATTTTGGATCGTTTAATTCTTCTTATTGATGGGTTCAAGCCAATCCAGAGTAATGAAGATGGATGGAAGTGGAAAGCTGATCGGAATGGAAAGTACAGCTCAAGATCGGCTTACAAAGAGATGTAGAATGAAGCAATTCAAGAAAACATGGTCGATGGAGCTGTTAAAAGGATTTGGTGTAAATTTGCTCCAAGCAAAGCTACAACTTTTTGTTGGAAACTTCTTTTGGATAGGATTCTGAGTCGGCACAATCATTCGAAAAGAGGTATTTTTCTTAACCATCATAGTGAGAGATGTCCGCTTTGTTTGTCTGATGTTGAACTACCGGGCACCTTTTTTTTTCATGCCCCTTTGCTCACAAAATTTGGGTTAGTTGCTACAATTGGTTTGAGCTGAATTATGTTGGTCATGTCAATTCTTCGAATCACTTTGAGCAACATATGGGCTATGTTAGAAAGGAAAAATCTGTAAAGATGTGGAAAGCTCTGTAGATTTGCATAACTTGGATTATTCGGGTCCATAGAAATAGGGTGGTATTCAAGAACGTGTCAAGCCGTGGTGATGATGTAGTTGAGAGAATCAAAATTATGTTTTGGTTTTGGATTTCAAACCTTAATCCTAGTTTGTCTTGTTTTTGGGAGATTGGATGTGCAATCCTTCTCTTTGCTTTGATTTGTAAGAGGTGTAGGCGTTGTTTGTCTTGTACTGTAATGTGTATTGTTCTATGGTTTGCACCCCTCGTGCTGTTTTTACTAAAAAAAAATTGATTTTTTTTCGGTAAGGCGCGTGCATTGCATGCATCGGCTTGAGACGGTGGTGACTGTAGTGGTGTGTCTCGAACTTGAGACGAGCTCGAGATAAGATCGAGACACCCACTATGAGTGCTCTAATATATAATTCAATAACAAGTTCAACTCTGTTTAAATTTTTAACTTCCAATATCGTTAATCAACATCGAGAGAAGGGATCTGATATAACTTCGAAACATAATACTAATATGTTGATGACGAAAGTATTATCATTTCATTAAGCTCATTTCCTAAAATAGAAATGCAACATATGATAATATCCCACTATAACACATAAATTATCACATATGTCACTAAAAAGCTACTAACTCTCTTCTCTCTCCTATTTGATGTGACAAAAGTACCCCTAAAAAGTTACTTTATCTTCTCAACTTTATTATAAATGATTTATTTTTTTAATATGTATGCCCAACCAAATGAGTATAATGAAATGATACGGAGTATATCTGAAAAATGATGGTACTTAAATGTACAAATGTAATTATCCTTATCAAGTGAGTGAGAGTATGTAATATAAGATTTTATAGTTTAAATTTAGTATTTGAATGCTATTAGAGCACTTACAGCGGGGGTCTAGTAAGACCTAGGTCTAAGCACTGGGAAGCGTGATTTTAATGATTGGTGGTGTTGAGTTAGACATAGGTTGATTTCTCCACATCAATGGGGTTGAGTAGACCTAGGTCTAAGCACTGGAAAACGTGATTTTAATGATTGAATAAATTTTATTTTGTTGTTTTTTTTATTTGTAATAAATATTATAAAAAATAACTTAATTAAATTCAGAAATTAATAACTGACAATTTTATTGAATTAAAAAAAAAGACAATAACTAAAAAAAATACAATAATTAGGAAATAAATAAAAACACAATAACTATTCGCGGAGTGGACCAAAACGTGCCCAAATCTCTTCAATCATATCCTCCATAAGGCGGTCGTGGGCACGTGCATCCTGAATTTGAGCTTGTCTCTCAATAACTTGGCGGAGTGGCACTGGCGCCCCTTGATGGACTGGTGCCCTGTTCACGTTTGCATCGCCCCTTGCGCTCGATTCAGCATGGAATTCAGTTGCCCTCGGTCCTTCATCTTCAATTATCATGTTATGCAGAATGATGCAGGCATACATGACATCACATAAATGCTCCCGAAAGAACATGCGAGCAGGGCCCTTTATGATTGCCCAACGAGCTTGCAGGACGCCGAAAGCCCTTTCAACGTCTTTACGCGCAGCTTCTTGCATCCGAGCGAATCGCTGTCTCTTCGGATCTGTTGGCACATTGAGCGTTTCACGAAAGAGGCCCACTTCGGATAGATGCCGTCGGCGAGATAATATCCCATACGGTGCGGGCGGCCGTTTGCAGTGAAAGCGGTTGACGGCGCTCTACCATTGATGACGTCGGCGAAGACAGAGGACTGATTGAGCACGTTGATGTCGTTCAGAGAACCGGCGACACCAAAAAAAGCATGCCAAATCCACAAATCTTGGGAGGCGACAGCTTCAAGGACGAGGGTTGGAGATTTATTTCGTCCAGTGTACATTCCTCTCCAAGCAGTTGGACAATTCTTCCATTGCCAGTGCATACAGTCGATGCTTCCAAGCATTCCGGGAAAGCCGTGCGTCCTCTCGTGCAATGCAGTGATCCGGGCGATGTCAGCCTCATTTGGCCGCCTCAAATATACGTCGCCGAAAGCAGATCTGATGGCCCGACAGAAATTCTTGAGGATGACATTGCCCGTGGAATTGCCACAGTGCAGATATTCGTCGTACTGATCGGCTGCTCCACCATTGGCTAGTTACCTCAGAGCAACGGTGCACTTGACCCAGGGGTGGAACCCCAATCTTCCAGTGGCATCCGGGTATTGCTGAAAATAATGCTCCCGATCCTCAAGAGTTTGAGCAATTCTCAAGAATAGGCGCTTGCTCATTCGAAACCGCCGGCGGAAGACAACATCACCCCATATAGGGTGGTCGACAAAATAATCCCGTCGGAGGCGTTGTTCGGCCTCCTCACGATTCCGGTGGAGGTACGTCCTCGTATCCTGGTCGTCGTCGTCTGACGAATCAGACTCGACCACTATTTGGTAAAGCTCCCTGGCTCGCTGCAAACGTTGGCGGCGTCGCGCCTCCGCCTCTTCAGGATTGTAGCTCGCACCCGGCCAACTCATATTTTTTTTTTTGAACCAACAAGTGAATTGTATGATGTGAAAGAGTAATTTTGTTTGTATGGAAGATTGGATGAAGAAAGAAATTTTTTGGTGTGTAGAATGAATGAGTTGAAGGGATATATATAGTGAAAAAATGGGATGTAGCCGTTAATATTTTTTTTTTTTTGGTAATATTATTTTTTTTTTTCAGAAAATTAAAAAAAAAATGGACCAATGGGGACACGCCACGTGTCCCCATTTTTTGACGTGGCGGAGTCGAGGGAGGGATCGAACGATCGACCTCGCACTCGACACCACCATCGATACAGGGGGTGTCGATCCCCCCACAGCAGCTTCGACACAGGGTGTGTCGATGTGGGGGGTGTGTCGAGCGGCATCGACACCGGATCGACACCCCCTCATCGAACACCGCTGTAAGTGCTCTTAGCCTATTAGGGCGATATAGTTAGGAAATAAAGCCATAAAGTTGTTTCCTTTTAGTATATAAATTTTGGTGATTTTGCTTGATGAAGGAAAATTTGGTTTTCCTCTCAAAACAAAAATTTGAACTTATACTTTTTTTTATGAGTAATGATATTCGAACACACTGTGACCAGCCACACGCATGAAAAAAATGAAAAATTGACTGTAAAAATAGAAATAATCACATTTTTCCTTAGGGTTTATGCTTCCCAACTAGGATATATTTCCATTTTTAAAACCTATATTACCATTTTTAGTATGTGTGGTTGGCCACAGTGTATCCGAATATCATTACTCTTTTTTTATATCGTGGGAACCCGCAGCCGCTATCTTTGATGCGTATTGAGTAAATCCTCGTCCATTGTGTAGTAATAAAACTTATACCCTTTTAAGTTTAAATACTAATGCATCATAATACAAATATTAGTACAATTTATGAACTCATTAACAAGTGATGCTATTGCTAACGCTAGTATGGTTTGCACAAAAATGAAATAAAATTTGAGTTTTGTAGCTATACACATGACCTCAAATTCAATGCAAAGTGGAAATCTCCAACTCTTTCGGCACATTTGTCTTCTCTTTCTTCAAATGACGACAATTTGATTAACAAAAAGTGCATTCTCTCTCTCTCTCTCTCTCTCTCTCTCTCTTCCGCATATGGCATATCTCACTTTTCGCATTCTTCCACATCATCCCTCAAACTAACAGCACACATACTCAGCGCCCCTATATTGCCTGGCCTTCCCTCTCTCCCCCACGTATCCATTCCTACCCCAACCTTACTGCTTACACACACAGCACACACTCGCACTCTCACACCCACACCTATACATATATATATTCATAAGCAAAGCCCAAAAACTCAACCAATTATCACCAAATTAACTAATTAATGGGACTACAGAACCAGCTTTCCGACGTCTCGTCGGAATCAATCATCGTGCTCATGGCGGTGCTCGTCGGGAAAAGCGTAAGTTATCTCAACTCTCTCATCCTCACCACGCTGAACCACCTCGGCCTCCTCTCGCCGCCACCGCCGCCCTCCTTCGACGCCGACCACGACCGCCACTTCGTGAGCGCGCTCAACGACGTCGTCGCCTCCGGCCTGGCCGGCCTCATCGTCCTCTGCGACCAGCTGAGCTTGAACCGGCGCGAAAGCAGCGGAGATCCGGATGCGGATTCGGACTGCGTGGTGTGCTTGAACCAGCTGGCTCGGGGGGACCACGTGCGCAGGCTAGCGTGCCGCCACGTGTTCCACAAGGATTGCTTCGACGGCTGGCTGGACCACCTCAACTTCAACTGCCCCCTCTGCCGCGCGCCGATCGTTTCCGACGACAGCGTCGAGTGCACGCGGCGGCGCGTCGCGGGAGATCTGCTGGCTTGGTTCCCGCCTCAGTTATGACGCCGCCGCGCGTGATACTGAACTGAACCTCGCTTTTCTTTTCCTAATTTTTTTGAGGTCTTAATTCCTTTTTTGTCTCTTTCCACTTTGGGGGGTTTTGCAACTGTTTTTTGAGGAGTGTTATTTTTTCATGACGGCCGACTTCGGATTTTTATTTATTTATTACTTCTACTGCAATGAATAACTGTTTTTAGTTTCTAATTATCATATTGATTCTTTCCAAATTCCAATCCAATAGAAAGCTGACTATATATTGACCCAGATCTATTATTTTTTATAATCACAGGGGATATATGTTCTACCAATTCGATCGATTATTGGTCATTTGACAATATTGACGGGGACGTATTTCAAGTACATTGAATTTGATTAGTCAGAAAATGTTTCAATTTAAGCATATATAGTATAACAATTCCACCAAGTTAAATGCCGAAAATAGAAAAACTTTATTACCAGCATGAGAAGTCCAAATTAAAATTTTGAATTATTGGTCTAATTTAATTTCTCAATTGACTTGACTTGAATAGTGGCGGCATCGAACACTCAAAAATCCAGTAGAGGAATAGAAAAAAGGAGATATATAGTATATGTGTGGTGTATAAATGAGCCTCTTGCTTGGCCATCAACCAACGCTTACTAGGTTGGACTCTTTTGAGTTTCCACACTTCTCTCTATCATCTGTTGTTATTTGATGTCTCAAATTACTTCTCATTCAAAGCTAATTATACAAGTCTCCTTTGTGACATATCAATAATAAAATTATAAATATATTACTATAAAAGGATTTGAAATCGAAATATGGGTTTTTTTTTTTTCAGACATCTCCATATACATTAGCGGATCCACTCACATCTAAAGGGAGTCAAAATAGATGATTGACTCCCCGTAGATTGTTCATAAATACCTATTATATTCCTACTAAAGTATACTATAAGGTATTCATGTGCTATATCCTTATTCACAGGTCCAAAAATAGAATTCAATATCTCTTTCTTCTCTATTCTCTTATTGGAAATTCTTAATTTCTCTCCTTTTTCTCATCGTCTCTATAACGACATCAAGCAGCAATTCAATTTATAGCTAGATAATATTACCAAGAGCATCAATTTTGTAAAAAGAAATTATATAAATATTTTTTAGGATTTCAACTAGTTTAATAGATAATTAATTCGTATTATACTATGTAAAGGAATACAAAGATGTTGTGTGTGTGGTTTAAAATGTTAGATATGACACACAAGCCAAGGCAGAAGGAATAGGATTTACTTTTTAACTTGTTATTTATATTACTATAGACTCAAGTAATATAATTTATGTTATTATATTATTGAGAAAGTTATTTATTTATACTTTCGTAGTTCGTAGTAAGGTCACTTTAATGTGTGTATATCAAATTATGTATAATATCATATTGATTTGTTGTTATTTGATTTTTATTTTATGTAGAACTATGCCATGTTGAGGTATTATCATAAAATAGATAAAAGTTATATATAAATATATAATACACTATAATTTATGGATTATTTGTTATAAAATTTTATACTTAACTTTGGTTATTATAATTTTTGACCCATTATTTAAAATTATATGTCCGCCACTGTCTCCATATATACAATACAAGTAATTTTACGATCGGCTCATAATTAACATGACATGAGTCCTAGGAATAGTTTGTCTCTTGAAAACAATCCTCTAAATGCGTTGTACACAATGTTTGTAGTAATAATTTATTAGCAATTACTTTTATATCGAAGAAAATAATTGATCCAACATGTACGTACCCAAATAGTGGTGTTAGTGAATTTCCAACTTGTGATAAGAAAAGGTGAGGAAATAAGAGAGAAGGAAGTCCTCAATTTTCTTCATAACCTGTCTGTTTCCAGTTCAGATTTTTTTTTTATTTCTTGATTTATTTTTGGTACATGCAAGTTGCTCGGACCTTTTTTTGGATTGTGACATGGTTGTGTTGTGTCATTTTCAGCCACCATTGATTGGTGGAGCGCAAATAGTGCAATTGAAGCACTAATATCTTGCACCCTTTATTATTGAGTAAATATACTATATTCCCCAAGCTTAGGTCCAACTTCTAAAAATATCTCGAACAAAATATTTATGATAGAAGGTCCGAACTTTTAAAAGTACAGTAGAACCTCCAGAAAGGAATATTCTATTTATGAATAAACTCTCATTTTGTCATATATTTTTATGGTCCCAACTTGAGACCAGTTATAAATAGGAATAAACTCCATATTTGTTATAATTCATATTTTTCTCGGTCCCATATCCTACTCTATTTAGGTTGATTAAAATACTTTTCTAAAGTTGCTTGTGACAATGACTTCATCTTTTTGTTTATATAATCATATCCTTTAACTTGCGTGTCTTCAATAGCTCGTCCATATGATCACCTTCTTGTTGAACTCAAAATATTTTCAACTTATCGAGCAAGTTAAATGCATACTTTTAAGTCATGGACTCTACATATTTTAGGTGAAAAAATTAATACATATATTTGCACATAATACATTATACAATACATGCATTTGGCAATACAATATTGAATTATTGTTCATGTATAATATTAGAAAAAAATTAAAAATTCTTCTTCGAACTCTATTTAGGAATAACCTCCCATTTTGTCATATTTTTCTGCAATCCCAAAAGTATTCCTTAATAGAGGTTTTACTGTATCACGAACAAAATATTGACGGGAAAAGGCCCCAAACATTCCAGAAGCCATAAATCACAACACGATAATATATAGTATTATATTACTCCGTAACTGAATAGTGTGATTATCTTTCCTTTTTGTGGTGTTCCTCAATACTAAGATTATTAGTTTAACACGTACGGTTTACTTTTTTTCTTCACTCACGAATTTGGATCCCTTATTTTTTGGTAAATAGATTTTATTTATCCAAATGACAACAGAGTTCAAACAAATAAAACTCCACAAAACCTCAACAAACTAAAACACTGAGAGCTAGCACAACTTCTTCCTAATTCTTCAAGATTTTTGCCACTCTAGCATCCTTCTGCCCTCGAGTAGCAATCTGTCTATTGAAATTCCCTTGAAATTTCCTACAATTCCTTTCCTTCCATAAATGGTAAATAGTAGTGGCCAAAACCAACCTGTATACCACTTGCTTACCAGTTTTGGATCTACATTAATGAGATTCCATGACCTCTCTTTCACTTTCCCATGCATTAGCCTGATGATGCACCCCACTCCACTCAGCCATTTGCATCCACACCTGTGAGCAAAAATCACATTCAAAGAACATGTCTCTTCCATCTTGTTGCACAAACAAGAATCGGCTCACACACAATTCCAAACTTCAATAATCTATCACTTGTTGCCAATCTCCCAAGTATAGTAAGCCACGAGATAAACACACACTTTTGAGCAGCCAAATTCCGGCTTATCATCTGCTGCCAAGGAACTTTCTCAACAGATCCTCTGAGCTTGATATACACTTCCTTTATAGTAAGCTGAGCTTACTAATTTAACAACTACCCTTTTTTTTTTTCTATCTCTTTCTCCACTCACAACTAACTGATTTTTATTAAAATTTGTGCCGCTCCCCCTAGGTTTACTATTACGGGACGGAAGTAGTACTCTCTCCGTTCACGAATAGTATACCTTTTTTTTTCCTTTTTTGTCCGTCAGCAAATGACATGACTCCACCACTCCCTTATATTTTATTCCTCACATAAATTCAAATTGGTGAGTCATTTTCTCCACTCAAATAACATTTAACATACTTTTCGTAAAACCTTTACCACATTTCAAAACATATACTATTGGGGGACGGGGGAGAAACATTTTTTAATATTGTGGAATCCACAACCTATATCTTCATAGGGTAATGACTAGACTCCACTCCTGCCTAATAGCATGCAAACTACATAAATATATACTACTACAATTGATAGATTATACTCTGTGACAAATTTGACCTAAGATGGTGAAATTCAATCTGAGACATTTAACTTCAGGAAAGTCTACTTCACAATTAGGCCATATTCCCAAGGAAAATAACACGATGATATTTGCTACAATGAAAAGTTGACTAATCTTATTGAGATAATTGAGTTAATTCCATCCGGCATGATATCCATTGCATCTACAGTTCAAATCTAGCAATTAATTATTTTATAGCCATAATCAATTTTGTTTTTTGGTAAAATAGATTTTTTTATTACCAAAGTGACAGAAATCAAATACACAAACAACCAAACAACAATGCATGCAACCACAGCCACACAAACTAATTAATCGTCTAACAAATTAGCTAAAGTGAGATCCTTCCTACAACATATCGCTATTTGAATCTTGCATGCACGTGTGAGTGCATAGGGTCTTGAATCGACGTCTGTTCCTTTCCATCCAAATGGCATAAACTGTGGTTGTGACCATAAGTCTATAAAGCTTCTGTCGCCTTCTCTTAGCTCTGCATTGAGAGTTTAGAAAACTCTTCTCTTCACTCCACCCTTGAGCTCTTCTACTGAAAGAAACATGAATATAAAGCTAAACATAGCTGTAGCAGACATTGCTATTGTATTTTCTCACAAACTATGTTTTCATTGATTGAAGTAATAAACATACAAAGAGCATACTATTTATTTATAGGCCAGCTATTCTATCTGTTCTAGGGTTTGATAACAACGACTCAAACAACATTAATTGCTGGTCTTTATGGCTCTGCCATTCTACAATAGAAAAGCAAAACCAACTTTGGATTTTAACTAAACAAACAAGAGAACTAACAGTTGTTTCATTTGATGCTCTTGACCACCATTTGCTTCCAGCTTATCTGCTTATGTTGTGGTCCATGCACACGTGGAGATTCCCAAGGAATATTCTTGATACTATTCTTATCCACAACATCTTTCTCATGCAAGGTATCTTCATCTAATACTTGCATGTTAACACTTCCCCTTAATTCGAGCGAGGCTAAAGGATACACTCCCAATTTGTTCTTGAGCTTCGAGAAGAATTGCAAGCTCAGTGGCTTAGTGAGAATATTTGCAGTCTGCTCATCAGTGGGAACATATTTGATATCAATTTGCCTTGCTGCTACCTTGTCTCTCACAAAGTGAATATCCAGCTCAATGTGTTTAGTTCTAGCATGCAACATAGGATTTGAAGCTAGAGCAATGGTGCTAAGATTATCAACCCAAACCGTTGGTGTCCTATCCATCTTGACTCCAAGTTCTGTTAGGAGAGAATTGATCCAAACCATTTCAGACACTCCTTGAGCCAAACTCATGTACTCTGCTTCTGTGCTGGAACGAGACACAACTGACTATTTCTTTGAAGACCAAGAGATTAGATTTTTGCCAAGATATATACAATATCCACTAACTGATCTTCTATCATCCAAGTCTGCTGCCCAATCAGAATCTGAAAAAGCATTAATGTAGCAAGGAGACTTCTGAATATGAAGGCCATGATCACAATGAAAGATACCTCAAAATTCTCTTGACTGCTTTCCAATGAGTATCTAAAGGACAAGACATATACTGGCTCACCTTGTTGACACTAAAAGCAATCTCTGGCCTTGTAATTGGAGCATACTGGAGAGCACCAACAGTGCTTCTATACAACTTCCTATCTACTGTTGGACTTCCTTCATTTTAGAAAGCTTGCATGAAGAAACCATAGGTGTAGGTTGCCCTTTTGCTTCTGACATTTGAACTTTGGATAGCAGCTTCTTGATGTAGGCAGTTTGAGTGAGGTGAATTCCCTGAGGTGTCTTTGTGACTTCAATACCGAGGAACTGATGCACTTCCCCTAAATCCTTCAGAGAAAACTGCTTGTTGAGCAAAGTGATGACAAGCTGAATTTCCTGAGGATTGGAACCAGTAATGAGCATGTCATCTACATAGATGATGAGATAAATGATGGAACCATTGTTGTCTCTGAAGAATAAAGAGTTATCTGCACGAGATTGGGTGAAACCAAGCTTAGATAGAACAGATTTGATGGTAAGAAACCAAGATCTGGAGGCTTGTTTCAAGCCATAAATGGCTTTATGAAGTTTTCAGACAAGAGCTCCATCTCCTTGCTCAAAACCTGGAGGTTGTCTCATGTAGATTTCTTCTTGCAGATCACCATTGAGGAAAGCATTATCAACATCAAGGTGTGTGATTTTCCAACCAGTTGAGATGGCCAAACTCAAGATAATGCGAATGGTGGCAGGCTTAACAACAGGGCTAAAGGTTTCAGTGAAGTCAAAACCAGCTTCTTGAGTGAAACCTTGTGCTACTAAACGAGCCTTGTATCTTGAAACAGAACCATCATTGTTTCTTCTGATACGAAATACTCATTTACAACCAATGAGATTTTTGCCAGGAGGTAGAGGACACACACTCCATGTGCCTTTGGTAGTGAGAGCATGACTATCTTTAGTCATGGCTTGATTTCAAACTGGAACTTTGAGAGCTATAGTGTGTGTGCCTGGTTCAATCTGCAAATAGGTGTTAGCATCAAAAGCAGTAGTAAGAGCTTTGGGTTTAAAAATGCCAGCTTTGGATCTTATCACCATAGAGTGTTGAGAAGGTGGAGGTGGTGGTGGTGGAGGAGAGTGATGGTTAGAAGAATTTGATTCTTGATCAGATTGTGAAGAAGAAAGGTGATCATGGTTGTGTGGTGGTGGTGATGGTGATGGAGATGGATTAGAATGAGTGCTTTCAGAATCTGTGTGATGAGAGGAATCATGTGAAGTTGGAGGAGAAGGCATATTTTGCTGTTGTGGAGCTGTTGGAACAAAAAGAGAAGGAGCTGATGTATGATGAGGAAATACAAGTGAAGGAGCTGCAGAGGTGTGTAAGTGTTGTTTAAGATAAGGAAATTTTGTTTCATAAAAGAAAACATCTCTTGAGATTATAATTTTGCCAGAAGGTAGAAAGACTTTGTAACCTTTGTGCATTGAACTGTATCCAAGAAAAGTACCATCTACTGATCTGAATTGAAGTTTATTAACATTATATGGCCGAAGATGAGGATAACACAGACAACCAAAGATTCTAAGAGATGAGTAATTTGGAACTGTGTTGAAAACTTTTTCAAAATGAGATAAAGTGTTCAGAACTTTGCTAGGGATTCTATTTATGATGTAGACAGAGGTGGAAAAAGCATCATCCCAAAAACGAGTAGGAAGACCAGATTGAGCTAAAAGTGAAAGTCCCATTTCAACAATGTGTCTGTGCTTTCTCTCAGCAAGACCATTTTGTTGTGGAGTATAAGGACAAGAGACTCTATGCTGAATTCCTTTAGTTTGTAAAAAATTAGTCAAAGCTCTAAATTCACCTCCCAGTCGGTTTGCAAGATTTTTATTTTAAGGTTTAACTGCTTTTCAACAAAAGCATGAAAATGTTTGAAAACTGAGTGAACTTCACTTTTATTTTTAAGCAAGTATATCCAAGTGTATTTGCTAAATTGGTCAATGAAAGTGACATAATAAGAATATTCATTTCTGGAAACAATAGGCGCAGGTCCCCATAAATCACTATGTATCAATTCAAGAGGATGAGTGTAAGCAGTAGTAGAATCAGAGTAAGGCAGTCTATGAGATTTTGCAAGGCAACAAGGATGACACATAATACTAGATTTTATTGCATTGAAAGGAATTTTACATCATTGCAATGCTGACTTGACTACATCAAAAGCACAATGATCAAGTCTCTTGTGCCATAGATCAATACTAAAGACTGACTTTCTAGACTCACTACTGGAAAAACAAACTGCTGAGGACAAAGACTCTAAACTAGTTGAGAGAGCTGCAGGTGCTGGAATGGAGAAAGCTTTATTTGAAGGTGGACTTGAAGACTGAGGCTTGTGGAGGAGAAACTGATAAAGGCCTTCTTAATCAAGATTGCCCCGCAGCAGGATGGCTCTAGTTGCCAGGTCCTTTATCAAACAAAAGTCAGGATAAAATTCAAAGAAAACCTTGTTATCTCTGGCAAATTTAGAAACACTCAAGAGATTCTTTTTAATTTCAGGAACATGAAGAAGATGCTTAAGAAAAACTGTTTCAGAATTTGAATATGGTGATGTGCAAAGAAGTGAAGATCCAATATGAGCAATTTTAACACCAAAGTCATTACCAAGTTTGAGCTTATTATCTCCATGATATTCACTTGCTGAACTGAAGTTGTTGAAATCATTGGAGACAAGATGGGAGGCACCTGAATCTGGATACCAAGTGGAGCTATCATAGTTGAAGTCTGTTGGTGGTTGAAAGTTTGGTGGTGCTGCTTGAGCGAAGTTCAAACCAGGCTGCTGCTGGAAGTTGTTATGCTGGGGATAGGCATGTTGCTGCTGCTGTGGTGGTGGTTGTGGTGCATTTTTTCCATTTCCATTGTGCTCAAATCGAAAGTAGCATCTGTCAGCAGTGTGGCCAAGCTTTTTGCAAATTTGACACATTGGTGGCTTGCTATTGTTGAAGTATGGACCAGATCTGCCACGGCCACCTCTTCCTCTCCAGCCTTTTCCTCCTCTTCCATAACCTCCTCTGCTTCCTTGGCCAATATTGTTGTTGCTGGTGTTGCTTCTTGGTAGTGCTGAGTGTTGAGCAACATTTGCAGAGGGTTGAGAGCCATCAATGTTGATAGAGGAAGACTTTGCACTCTCAAGTCTTGACTCAAAACTCATGAGAAGAGCACTGACATCTTGCAAGCTCCAGATATCATTTTTTAAGGTTATAGTCACCATGACTGGATCATATTCTGCTCCCAAACCAGCCATAATATGAAGAATCTGATCATCATCTGAAATTTGACACCCTGTTGAGTCAATAAGATCACATCAGTTCTTCACTTTTGCAAGATATTCTCTCATATTGAGAGATTCCTTCTTCAGTGTTTGAAGTTGAAGTTGCAGTTTGTACTGACTAGCAAAGCTCACCTTCAGCCTGTTCTAGATTTCCTTTGTTGTAGAGAGACCAACAATGAGCCTCATGATGGTTTCTGAGAGTGAAGACTGGATCCATGCTGAGAGAAGTTGATCCTGTCTGAACCAGTTTTGATAGAGAGGATTTTGCTGAGAACGTGGAGGTGTAGCATCAGGAACAGGTATGGTTTTTGCTGGGATTTCTTGCTCTTCATAAAGAAAGGGCTCAAGGCCATAGCCTCTGACTCCAAATCAAAAAGTTGTTGTCTGTGAGTTTAATGGAGATAGGATGGTTTTGTGGGAGAATAAGAGGATTAGCAGCCTCCACATTATTTTGGGCTTCTGCCATGGCTCAAAGATAGAGAAGAACGAAAGTAGGAAGAGGTGACAGAGACAGATCCTAAGATCTGCTCTGATACCATGAAAGAAACATGAATATAAAGCTAAACATAGCTGTAGCAGACATTGCTATTGTATTTTCTCACAAACTATGTTTTCATTGATTGAAGTGATAAACATACAAAGAGCATACTATCTATTTATAGGCCAGCTATTCTATCTGTTCTAGGGTTTGATAACAACGGCTCAAACAACATTAATTGCTGGTCTTTGTGGCTCTGCCATTCTACAACAGAAAAGCAAAACCAACTTTGGATTTTAACTAAACAAACAAGAGAACTAACAGCTGTTTCATTGGATGCTCTTGACCACCATTTGCTTCCAGCTTATCTGCTTATGTTGTGGTCCATGCACACGTGGAGATTCCCAAGGAATATTCTTGATACTATTCTTATCCACAACATCTTTCGCATGCAAGGTATCTTCATCTAATACTTGCATGATAACATCTACCTATTCCTCCCCGTGTCGTCACCTCTCTTGCCATACTTCCTTAGAATATCTGCAACTAAAGAAAAGATGCTCCATGGTTTCATTCTCCATATTGCACAAATAACAAGTGGGATCACAACTGATCCCTATTTTCAGCTGATTTTCATAAGTGGATAGGCGCCCAAGAATCGCATAATGAAAATTAAACACTACGATAATATTTAATGAAATGTAATCAATGGGAAAACATTAATTTCAATATATTTGCACATGTGGTTGAATCTGAACTGTTCATAGAGCGCATATAATGCAGTAGTGGTGTCGGAAATTAAATAGGCCCATCAATTCAATAATGTTGATGGGTCGATAAGAAAATATAGCATTTTTTGTGCAATCGGTTTGTGCAGAATTCGTAAAAATATCATCGTGCAGGAAAGAACTGGCTGAGCCTGAACCTAAAACGTGCTAAGAAGTTAAATAACATAAATCAAATAAAATCCACATCATTCACATTGCTGACGTGGAACTCATGACACAAATTTGTATTTCTTTTTTACTTTATTTAATTCCACATACTCCAACAGCATTCTTTTCATTGGCCGAAAAATCATTGGGTGTTATTGTCCTTTTGAGTTTCGATAAAGTAACTCGATCTGAAGTTTGAGGATTGCAATGTTTTTAAAATCGGACCGGAAAGCGAACCGATCACGTGATCGGATTATTGGGTTATCGGTTCGATCAGTTGATCCGTTCTGAAAGAATCGAACGACCCGTTATTTAGTTATTTTTTATATATTTCACATAATTATGTATATATATATAGATATACATACATTAAAATATGTAAATTAAATTTTAAAAACTTCATATATTCCAAAATTTCAACATTATGCATAAAGATCGGGGAAAAATGCAGATTAAAGATAAGTTTCAAACAAGCCATGTATAATTATCAATTTATTCTATTAGCAAGTAAGCAAGAACATAAAGAGAATACTTGATGTTTCTTGCAAGACTTGTATACGTATTTTTTACGAAGACAAACCGTAGCAAATATAGATAAAATTTGATTGTTACTATTTCTTTTGTTCATAAATCCAAAATAAAAACTCTAGTTGAAGAGCTTTAATTGTATACTATAGTCGAAAATTTGGAAAGAAGCAACACCAAATTTATTTATTTGTAGTTGGTCGGGCAATTGGGATTTTACGGGTCATCGGGTCGTTGGGTAACCGGTTTTTAGCGGTTTTTAACGGTTCGCTTCGGGTTGGTTCACTTTTAAATTTACAGCAGGATTGGATCGGCCACATGACCGGTTGATTCCACCGCTCCCTTTGTCCAAATAAAAAAAAAATTAGTAAAAAATATATTTCTAATTATGAGTTCAATATAAAATTAACAAGAAAACTTAGTTGAACTATCGTTCGGAATTTTTTTCTTGTACCCCCACGGTTCTAGGTCAGAATTGACCCGTTGACCACAATTCTGATCGGAATCGTCCGTCTACCCCATGGTTCTAAGTCGTAACCGGCCGATTAACCAAACTTAAATGATCCAGGAAAAAAATAATAGAGATTTAAATAAAGAAATAAAATAAAATATATCTCTCCTCTTCTCGTCTCCTTCTCTTCATAAAAAAACTAAAAGACATGGTTCCCCTTTAAAATATATTTGTACTCGTCCTAAAAGCGATTAAAATTTAAATGATCTTAACTTGTTCTCATCACAAATCTTCTTGTTCCAATCGGTTCACTCTTCTTCTTATCCTTCTTAAATTCCTATTTTCGTCATTTGTACTCGACTTAAGACATATTTCCAAAATATACTTATCTTCAAATTGTTTTGTTCTGCCTATTCAATTTTGTATTTATAAATTTGTCAATAGCTTGGGAATGATCTTCCCACATGGTTGGTCATAATTATGAGATGATAAAAAGATTAGAGGTAATTAAACAATTGGAATAATAAAAATGTATGTATCAAAATTTTAAATATTTCGGCAAAATATTTTTCCCTCCAATAAAAAAAAATTAATCATATTGATTCTATACATTTATAGGCTCTCCAATAGATATAGTTTCATTAAAATCGATGTGAGATATAATATTCATAATAATATCATACTATAATGAGGTGTGTTCTGCTGAGTCGGTTATATAGTATACAACCACTTCTTGTCCTATTATAGTACACCATCTTTGACTTTTCAACACAAAAAAATACGCGGTTACTGTTCATGCCACGCGCGCGTACTGTTCACGTGCGGCACTGTTCATCCGATTTTTTTTCCTTCCTTTCCAGTTACTGTTTAAACAGTTTTTTTTAATTACATATTTTATTTTTCAGTTTTTTTTTTAATATTTTTCAGTTTTTTTTTGTTTTTATATTTTTCAGTTTTTTATTCCAGAGTTTTTTATTTCCAAATTTTTTAGTAAACATTGTCATTACGAAATGTAAAGTTTCACAATCATTACATTTCGTCACGACAATGTCTACTTTTTAATACAACAAGTTCTACTTTTCAGTCGAACGTTAAAGTAATTATTGTCGTTGGAAAAAGTAAACTTTTTCACTAAAAAATGTAATGTTTCACAATTATTACATTTCGTCACGACAATGTCTACTTTTTAATACGATAAATTCTACTTTTAGTCGAACGTTAAAGTAATTATTGTCGTTGGAAAAAGTAAACTTTTTCACTAAGAAACGTAGTAATGTTTAACAATCATTACATTTCGTCACGACAATGTCTACTTTTTAATACGACAAGTTCTACTTTTAGTCGAACGTTAAAGTAATTATTGTCGTTGGAAAAAGTAAATTTTTTCACTAAGAATCGTAATGTTTCACAATCATTATATTCGTCACAATAATGTCTACTTATTGATACGACAAGTTCTACTTTTAGTCGAATGTTAAAGTAATTATTATTGTTGAAAAAAGTAAATTTTATCACTAAGAAATGTAAAGTTTCAAAATCATTACATCTTCCCACGACAATGTCGAAAACAACGAAGATGAAAAAAATGTGGAAAATAACAAAAAAAAAAAAGAAAATAAAATCTGAAAAAAAGAAACAAAAACTGGAAAATTAAAAAAAAAAGGGAAAAAAGGAAAATTAAAAAACATAAATAAAAAAGAAAACAGAAAAAAAAGAAAAAGAAATATGGAAATAAAAAAAACAGAAAAAAAACTGGAAAATAAAAATAAAAAATGTGAACAGTAACCGTGAACAGTAACCGCGTGCGGTTACTGTTCACGTTCGGCGGGTGAACAGTAAATCCGGGTGAAATAGTGTGTGTTGAAAAGTCAAACATGTTGTGCTATAATAGGATAAAAAGTTGGTGTATAGTATACAATCGGTGCACCAAAACAAGTATGTACTATAGTACATAGATATGATTAATAAAATTAGGTAATGGAGAATTTTGATAAATATGAACGGAGAGATTCTAAGGTACCATTTAATTTAATATAATAATATTAAAACAATTTCAATACATTTTCTGAAATATTAAATCGTGAGATTTAATCTCCTTAAGGTACTTTCGTAGATATTTCGTTTAATAGATTTATATTGATTTTTTTGGACAGCATATTTATTGTAAACATGCATCATTTTTTTGTCGTTTTGTCCAATTTATTATTTCGTACAATACTATATCTAAAAAATTCTAATCGGTTCTAGCTTTTTCTTTTTTTGCAACATGTATATATTTCTATTTTCAAAATTCTCAACCAGTTTTCTCATATTAAATTGATTTGATATTAAATATGTATGTTGTATGGAGGAAACTTTTCAAATCTAGAAATGTACTAATCAATTTTTTTATTCTTTAAAGATTGAAAATTAAATTTTTTTAATATTAAATAAAACTATTTATTTGACCAACTAATTAGTTGGTCAAATTAAATTGTTGGTGTAAAATATTTGGAGGATGAGAAAATACCATCAATTTTTAGTATTTATATAGGTTCTTAAAGAGTCATGCCTTATTGTAAATTAAAGCGGTATGAAACATACATTTTTTATTAAATAATATATGAATAAAAATATTAAAAATGGTTATTGGTTTTTTAATAGGTGATGGCTAGACCTAACTTGATGCATTGTTCAAATTAATTCTATTTAACATACCAAATCAATAAATCATACTAGTATTACACTATTTAATTATTTTCTTCCTTTTTTGGCAGAGTTGTAATAACGTGAAATATAAATTTTATATACAGTTGAGTTAGAATCTTTACATAGATATATGGAATATAAGATATGATAAATATGATTGAATATAAAATATCATAAATATTACTTTCTCTGTCCCATTCAACAAGTCTCATTTGAATTCGGTACAGAAATTAAGAAAAAGAGTGTTAGATGATAAAAAGTGTAATTAATGTAGTATTTATTGATGTTAAAGTGTGTTGAATGGAAAAACACTGTTTGAGTGTGACATAAAGTGGATTTTAGTGTATTAATCTTTGTCAAATTTGAAAATAAAATTTATTGAGTGAGACATTCAAAATGATAAAATGAAATTTTTTAAGTGAGACAGAGAAAATATATTTTAATTTAAAAATTAAAAATTTAGATAAATAAAATGAAGGGATTTAGGGAATGCCGCAAAATTGTTTTTACATGATAGAGTCGTTTTGTTTTAATAAATATAAATACTATAATCTATTACATATACTATAGTGCCGAAATATATTAAATTTTAGAAAATTTTCTGGAGCTGCCAAATTTCAATCAAGGACATGAGGAATTCATGATCATGGATGACGTGGCTTATGCAAAGTTTTGAAGATCAGACTAAAGCGACACGTGGCTTTTTGGAGGCTAAAGCAGAATTTGACTCGTGGCTTCTATTCACCAAATCACTAGTACTCCATGACTGATATGAAGGATACTTCGAGCTTAAGGAAAACTAGTGCCCTGATTTTTTAGGTTGATAGTCCTTTTGGAAAAATTAGTAAAAATTTTGATTTATATCAAAATTTAACTGATTTTAATTGAGTAGATGAAAATATCAATTTGAAAATAGTTAGAGTTCACTATTTGAGTATAGAGATTTTATTTTTACAGGTTCAAATGAAAGAAGATAGCTCAAGACTGAAAAGGCAGTTCAAGTTCGAATTGGACAGTCAGGTTTCAACTCAACTGACTCCGAACTGAATCATGCACTTCATGTATGTCGAGCAGTTCTGTCGAAGTTAGACGTCCAGAAGTCAAGGAAAGAAGACTTGGAAGACGGAAAAAGAAGAAGAGTTTGAATTTGAAATTCAAATCTACTCACATGTACAAGACAGGCTGGAAATTTCCTTAAATGGACCGACCACAGAGACATGCCAAAAGCAAGGCTAGCAGGTGCCATTTTAGAAAAGTTTGTAGAAGAGCAGGTGGAGTGCCATGCTTTTTGGCAGAGATCAAACGACTCTTTCCAACGACTATATGACCTTCCTCTCTATAAATAGAGGCCTTCACTATTTCGAGAAGAATACTGAAACCATTTCATGTGCACAAACATGTAAGCAAATTCAAGCAAGTAGCATTCTCCCAGCAAGAACAACACCAAGTGTTCGAAGCCAAGTTGTAGAGAGTTTTCAGTCCTCCTCCTTAACTTTCTTCTAGTTTTCTCAAAGCCTGTGATAGACTCTAGAAGTCTCATTTCTTGTTGTATCTAAGCAGATTCTGTCTTGCAGATAGAGTCTTTAAGCCTTAGGAAGAAGCCTCCACTTTTCTAAGTGTTGAAGACTTCATAGTTGGAAAAACTCCAACCCTGATTTCTAGGTTTTCTTTGAACCCGTAATCAAAGAGTCTAGGTCTCTTAGAACCCGTAATCTAAGATAGGTTGTATACTTGCCCGTAAAGTATTGTAAGGTTTTGTTCGAATCCGTAATCGAAATAGTTAGGCTGTTTGGTGCTCGCAAACCAAACCCAACGTTTAATAAGTACGCGTAAACTTATTTAGTGGAATACTACCCCGAAAAGGTAGTTGTGGACGTAGGAGTTCATCTCTGAACCACGTAAAAATATTGTGTCGCCTTTACATTCAGTATTTATATTTCAGTTTTCTAACCAACTGCCTAAGCATAAAACTTGTTTACAAATCTGCACTAAATGTTTGGGAACTTGACCTTCCCAGTAAAAGATTTTAGTTTAAGTAACAAGCTAATAAACCACCACATTCCACACTGCAACTCTTTCTAAAACTTCAGTTCGGATTACACAGTTGACCCTTAGTCCAAAAAGTCAACTGTGCACTGAACTATGTGACAGCTCCGACTGACTTTCTCAGTTATCAAGCCGCACGGACTGAACAAGTTCGAACTGTCAGAAAAAGTTTTATAAAAATCACTACTGGTGTATTCTCCCCTCTTTCCCATACACCAGTTCACTCGTTACCGAGACCATCATAATTTGAATTTATAATACTGAGGGATTACGAACTATCCGATAACTTTAATTTATCAAAGTAAATCAAACTTAACTCTTGTCATGTGTCAAAAAAAAAACTTAAAAATCTTATATATCATGCTTATGGTATCCTTAAATTATTGGATAAATACATGCAATGCTTATAAATTTTGTCAATTTCCGTATAAAATTTGGTATAAATTATTTTGGCATGGAGTACTCAATCGTAAATACAATAAAAAAATATTGTACAGTTATTAGGTATGAACCTCTTGTTCATTATATGTTGGCAAAAAAAATATTGTAAAATTATTAGATTTGAGCCTCCTGCTCATCATATGTTGGCAAGTTGATGTAGTAAAAAATATAGCTGAGAATTTTAAGTCGCTGCAAGATCATCTCTCTGTATTGTATGCTTCAATCTGATCTCTTTGTGCTAATTCACTTGTAATCATGTTTGCTAATAGTGTGGATCTCCTCGTGCTCTACCTCGTTTCATCGAAGTATCTTGGTGGCTGCCGCCATCGGGCTGTACGAAGGCTGTTAGAAAAATTAGTAAAGATTTTGATTTATCCCAAAATTTAACTGATTCCAACCGAGTAGATGAAATCCATCTGAACTTAGTTAGAGCTCACTGTTTGAGCGTAGGGATTTATCTTTACAGGATTCAAGCAGAAGAAGTCAGCCATACTGAAGAAGACAGTTTGTGAGGAACTCGGTCAGCTGGACCACAACTCAGTTGACTCCATAACTGAACCGTGCAGCTCAAGCATGAAGAGAAGTTGTGTTGAAGTCAAACGTCACAAAACTGAAAAAAGAAGACTTTGAAGACGTTGAAGGCAGAAGAGTTGAAGTCCAAATTCAAATCGACTTGGAAGCACAAGTCAGCTGGAAACTTACTATAAATGGACCGACAACAGGTACGCGCAAAAAGTGAAGGTAGCAGTTGTCATTTTAAAAAAGTTTGCTGTGAAGTAGGTGAAGTGCCATACTTTTGGCAGATATCAAACAGCTCTTTCCAACGGCTAATTAGATCTCCCTCTATATAAATAGAGGTCTCCACATTGAAGAAAAAGAGAGAGAGACGCAAAGAGATTACAAGATGATATTCAAGCAAAGTAGCAGACAACTACTCTCTCCAGAGCAAGAACAACCAAGTCGAAGAATCAGTAGAAGTCGAGCGATTATACCTCCTCCTATTCTTTCATCTAGCCTCTCAAAAAGCCCTTTCTTTAATCGAGTTTAGAATATAGGTTCTTGCATATTTATTTTTGAGCAGACTCTCTCCCAAAAGATCGAGTCTCTAAGCCTTAGGAAGAAGCCTATACTTATCTCAGTATAGATAGCTTCATAGTTGGAAAAACCCCCAACCCCCAAACCTCAGGCCTGTCTTTGAACCCGCAATCAAAGATACTAGGTCCATTAGAACCCGCAATCTAAGACTAGGTCCCTTAGAACCCGCAATCTAAGATCATATTGTACACTTGCCCACAAAAGTGTTGTAAGTTTTTGTTCGAACCCGTAATCGAACTGGTTAGGTTGCTTGGTACCCGCAAACCAAATGGAACGTTTGATAAGCACGCGTAATACTGTGTCGCTTAATTTCATTATTTATATTCAGTATTTCCATTTTAGTTACCTAACCAACTGACTTTTTATACAAACTGCATTCTTACAAACTGCACTAAGGTTTGGGAACGTGAACTTTCCCGTGTTCATAAAGGTTTCAGTTTAAGTAACGAGCTTTAATTTCCACCAACTTCCGCATAGTTTAACTCTTTGAAAACTCAATTAGATTACACAGCTTACCCTCAACCAAATAAGTCAGTTGTGCACCTAACAGTGTGATCAACTCCAACTGACTTTCTCAGTTGTTGAGCGAACTGACCTGAGCAGTTAACTTAATAAAAAGATTTCGAAATTCAAAAATCGTGGCTGGTGTATTCCCCCCTCCCCATACACCAGATACTCGTTATCGGGACCATCGAAGGCCATGTAAGAATTGTTCGAAATGGTTTAGTTTTAACCATTAATTAAGGGTAAATATTGTTAATTAAATATGTGTTATTTAATGAAAATATTTATTGGATGTTAATCTACGTCGTGAGTAGATGAACGTGGTATATTTAATATCTTTAAACTGATTTCCGGTGATTGAAATATTGTGTGTTAAAGGTTGGATGTTGGAGTAGAAATTAACATGTTATATTTGTATAAATGTTAGTTGTCCCACATCGGTTATATATAGATCTTTTGACTTGTATTTAAGTCTTAGTCTATATGGCTTAATAGCTTGTTGGGTTAGATGGTATGGGTTCCCTGACGCGCGCACACACATGTCGCCGCCGCCGTTCAGACGGGACGAGCTCGGGCCCGCGGCCCAGGATTTGGATCTTGGCAATTGGTACTTTGGGCTGGTGTTTGGGCCTTATCTTTTTGGACCAACTCCGCAAGTCGTTTACCTTTTGTTCAACCCATGACCACAAGCCCATCGGTCAGGTCCATGACCTTTGGCTTCTGTAACAGCCGGAGACTCTCCACATCCAGCAATCCTTTGGGTGGCTGAAACCGCCGACTTCATGGCTCGTTCATGAATGGCCTTTATGACGACAAGTCCCTTCACATGGTATGAGAGTCTATATAAGGAGGTATTCTCCTTGGAGAACTCACTCAATCGAAATCTGCTATTCTCTCATCTTGCATAGCATAACATATCATTTTTTTTCAAGGTCAGTCTTCGTTCTAGTTCCAGTTCGCCAGTGCTCAGTTCTTTTTGTGGTGCTACTACAGCCGAGACGTAAGATCGTTTTAACGTTTGGAGACGAGCCGCCTTTCAATGAACACTACCGGAGCGTATTCTCGTCTTGCGGGCAGAAGCTCCAGCTTTGGACGATCTCTGGTTATCCTAAACTTGTTACTTCAGTTTTGTTGTAATACTTGTAATTATGTTCGTTCTTCAAGTTCTTCTATAAAGTTCATTTATTCATTGTTATACGCGTTCGAGTATCCGGTTCCTAACAAGAATAGATTCACAATAATATAGAACATGCTTTAAATCATAATTCAAGTCCTATTCAATTCTATGACGATAATCAGAGAAAATATAAATTAAAGCGGAAACACTAACTTGAAGCCATAGTTAAAGATTTGCCCGAAGGTTTGATCGTCCAAAAAATATAATTTTCTCTTTTGTATATTCTTGATGGGGATAGAAAATGCATAGAATAGTGTACTGTCTTTGGGGACCAAACCCATATTTATAGTTGATCGAGTCTCTTCGTGAAGAGGTACTTCCAAAGAGATACAATGATTAGAAAATAACCAACCCTATCCATTCAATTATTAGTATTCATTATTTGACCCCTCGTCAAATAATAAATAATAAAATATAACATTTAGCATATATATTATAATAACATATACATAATTAATAATATACTTGCCCACGTATTATTGGATTTTAATCTAACAGGACGGTTGTCTGATCGGGCTTCAAGAGTTCAGCGCGCATGCTGGCAGAATGTTTCGGTTGTTTATGGAAGTTTTCACCAGAAATGTGATGTGGGTTTTGCGTTCGAAGCGGAGACCTAACTAATTAGTTTGACTTTTAATAGTGCCAACTCCCAAAACGCTTCTTATGTTTACGAATTAAAATAATCGTGGTTGGCAATGTTTGGTTTATAATCATATACTATAATTTTAGTCCATTCAATATTCAATTCTTGAGGCGTAAATATATGCACAACTAGTTACGTGCATTAAATTATTCTGATTGGATTTTCAGTATTATTAATTTGCAACAAACTAGACCTAAATAGAGATCTTGGCCAAATTTACAAGATTTTATGTTGGTTCATACTTCAAGAAATTTTGAATTATTATCTATATTGGCTACAAGTGATATTAATATCTGACCTACGTCTTAATTTGTTATGAATTGCAGAATACTTTTCGATGTTTACCCACATGACTTTTTTGTAAGGATTTTATACATATAATATTGAATATACAATTGTTTATACATATTAATTCATACACATATTTAAATAATTAAAAAAAAAAAAAAAAAAAAAAAAAAAAAAAAAAAACTATGGACGGCCGACTACAGGCCTTAGTTGGACTGGATGGATTATTATGAAGTCCACTAAGGGCCCAGTTAACTTGGTTTCTCTCTGCTTATTGACCTTTCTGACTTATGTCCTAATTATATCATTTGTGTTTAATTAAAGGAATAGACCATATTTAAATCTCACTTACTAAAGGAACAATATTTGCAAGATTATTCTAAAATGTAATCACCATCAAGAAATTACTTTTATATTTATCATTTGAATCATAATGATCTGAGCATTAGATTTGCGAAATCTTGAATTTTAATAATAGAGCTACGTTGGGTATATGCTTCGCTAAACTTGTAGCGATAAAAAGAAAAAAGAGGCAAGGGTTGGATCACTACTTACTTAGATGATACATTCGAGCATTAACTACAAAAACAATATTCCATTTTAGAGACCATAAAGTCCATCTCTAAAAATAGTTAACTCGGCATGGAGACGAGACCACCAATCGACTTTAAATCCACTGTTGGCGGGAGAATTAAAATGAAATACATGCATGTTGGCTTTGTAGTGATTCAACAAATAAAAAGGCTAACGAAAATATACGTGAAAAATAAAGTCGCTCCATTGGATGCTACGTATGTTAATTAAGCGTACAATTGCAATGGCAATTATTATGTTTTACAAGTAAATATGTTGGTACTGACTACTCATTTGATTGTGGCCTTGCATTAGTAATTTTAGTACGTGCATATAAAAATATTACTATTAGATGTTATAATTTTGGGATACGAGCAAGTAGCATCAAATCTTCCACCTTCATAATTTGATATGCGGGACAAAAATTAATATAGTTGAAATCAATAAATGTAAAATATTACATTAGAGCATCTTAAAGTAGTGTTGATTATTTTTTGTCAAATTCAAGATTACCGTTCAAAGTAATTTTAGAGAAAATAATTCTCTCACGGTCTCTTAGTTTTGGTCAATAATTACGGAGGGTTGAATTATTTTTGAATATATACAGAGTACGTAGTATATGTTTACAATTAATAATGTTCACTACAGTATCATAACTTTGATGATCCTTGATAATTTATGATGATTTTAATTTATTATAGAATATTGGAACATAATTTATTTGAAATATTCTTATACTACCATTGTCATCATATCAAACAAGTTGAAGAAGAAGAAGAAGCAGCAGCTAGTAACGCTTTAAAAAAGATGCAATAACCAATGGAAGAGAAATTCAAAAGTGAATACAAGAATTAAACAGTGTAATGTAATGTAAAAGATGCATGCCCAGCAGCAAATTAAACCATTTTACAAATGACTTTTATGAAAAGTACCAAACCACCCCCTATACCTCAACATCCATGAAATTAAAAAAAGCTTGCTTACCCTGTATGCATCTCTTACATCCCACATTAATTTGGAGAAATTCTTATACATGTGTGCATGTACTACACCCACTCCTCACATGTTAATATTTTAATAATATAAATTATAATATTAAAATATTATTATGTGAGAGGTGGGTGTACTACTCAGTATCCACAATTTCTCCATTAATTTCATCCTTAACAGACTAAAAAAACAAATCTGATCCCATCGAAAAAACACACGGAGAGAGAGAGAGAGAGAGAGAGAGAGAGAGAGAGAAGGATGAAAGTAGAAAAGGCTGGTAAATGAAAAGTGTAGAAATTCGGACCGCTGAACTCAATTCCCCGCGATGCAATAATAGCGGTCTCCCTGCAGGAATAGTAATCCGGCCGGGAGAGAGAAATTGCAAAGCTGTTGTCGCAGCTGTTAATTGGTAACTGGTACCACCGTCCTCCACCGCCGCCGACGCCGCCGTTTACCTGGTGAGGTGCCAGCCATGTTGCTAGCTAATTAAGCTAGAATTAATGTGAGAAAAAGAGAGATTGTGAAAGAGAAGAAAAGTGAACGTGGATACCGGATAGATATGTGAGGAGGGAACATTAGTCCTAGTATATAAAGGCAAACAAATATTGCGAGCTTATTAATTATTATGTACAAATACATATAGTATATCTAATTAAATTGATTTATTAATTAGTAAGAGACTTGATTATTCTCATGTATTACTACTATAATAACATAGTATTATACCTTTTTTTTTTTTTTTGAGGTTCAATATTACTATGTTAATATAACTGATGTGGGGAACGGCAGAAATGAAAGAAGTGCAGTAGGGTAGGGAGCTCGAATTCCAAGCAAGGAGAGGTGAAGTTTTAATAGTAATATTATCAATTATGTCATGGAAGAGAAGAGAAGAGAAGAAAATAAAAGAAAATAAAAGAAAATAAAAGGGCAAAGTTTGATTTCGATGGGGTTGGCTTTTTGTCTCTCAATGTGAACACTTTCCTGCACGTTTCCTCACGTACTAACCTTTTCATTTTCATTGCCTTATAATTTTTGTGTGTGTTTAGAGAGAGAGAGAGAGAGAGAGAGAGGGAGAGAGAGAGAGATTTTATGGTGTCGCTCGAAACTATATATGCATTGTGAAATGTATTATGATCTCATGAATCAAATTTATCATTTACTAGTACAATCAAAATGACATGATTATTTATAAACAATTGACAAGAAACAATGATGTAGGAATAATTGGCACTTGCCGGCAGGATCGATGTCATATAAATTATATGTATGTATGTATGTATGTATGTCTTGCATGCCATTTTATTATATAATGAAAACATAATATATTATATCTACTAATTTATTAATTTAATTTTTTTCCATTTGGAGAGCTAAATATTGGGCTATTTGAACCTAAATATTTAAAATCAAGAAATTGTATGCCTCATTTCTTGATAAAACTAACTCACTGAATAGAATTAAATATGTAATGAAATAATAAAGAGGAAACAAAATTTAAAGTGATGTTGCATTAGGAATTGTGAGACGAGAATAGTAGTTGGTGCGTGTGCATGTAGAAAATGCTTTTAAAAGGTTGATAAATATGGCCCCTTATGTTGGGCGAAAAGAATGAAAATAATTGACACTAAAATGGGATGTTCATTCACTTTATGCTAGATTTTGTCGATTACATGAAAAAGCAATTACAAATGTTTGAAATTAATCCATAAGTCAGCGATCAAATTATCATCTTGTCCTAAAAAGTTATCATAATATATATTAACTAAAATTCTCTTTAATAAATAGTATATTAACAAAAATCAAACTTATACTGTACTACATATAATTATTATTTTTGTAGCATAATATAACCTTCACAAATTTAATAGAATAATGATGAACTTTAAGTGTTATGTAAAGTGCTCATTGCTATAACGACTTGAATTCTGTAAAATTATCGTTTGTAGTTTCTCTGATTATTTAAATAGGAATTTGTATTTTCTCTGATTAATTGTTTTCTTTTCTCCACGAAAATACTAGTACTTGATTTTAGGTTTAAGAGATATAATTGACGTCAGCATGGTGTCATGTTTGCGTCACTCACTTGTTTTTCCCAAAGGTTTGACCGGACGCACGCGAAGCGGAAGAATATGATTCTCAGTACCTTGTCCTTCTTTACGAACAAAATTATATTAAATTCCATTTATTAAGAAAAATTAAATTAATATTATACCCTCATAAAGTTACACAAATATACTTATAAATGGACTCGACTTTTAACACAATACAATGTTTGAAATAACCAACCGTCCAATATCAATAAATTGACTGCATAAGTTTATTTTGTTTTACTCACAACTATAACTCGTGTATATTGTGTAGCTTGATTGCTAGTAATTGAGATTTTTTTTTTAACCGGTTTGCGACCACTATTTATAACGGTTGATATATATTTTGTGTAGCTCAATCAAAAAGTATTGGCGAAATCGAAATGGCCTTTTCTGTCATGAATAAAGAGAAATATAATTTTCTTATAAATATGTAAATTTTAGAGTAGCAAGGGTTTTGAGAAATTGTTAATTGAGTATTGTAAATGGACAAGTATTTCACATTTTTTGAGTGAAGAAATGATTCAAAAAGAGAAAGATATGTTTTTTAGAGACGGATCAAAAAGGAAATTCGGACATATTTTTCAGAAACGGAGGAAGTATATTGTTTGAATACTCCCAAAAATATTTGGTAGCCTACAAATTATAATTTTAATACCCAACATTTTTTTTTTTGAGAGATTTAATGCTCAACATTTGGACCTAGTGTGGTTATGGTAGAGTAGATAAAGATAGTGATTTTGGGTTCTTATGATAAATATATATATATATATATATATATATATATATATATATATATATAAATTGTAATGACAACAGCTAAGAGCGCACGCCTAGACCTTGGATTCCCTGTGGAGGCGATATGATGCAATAATAATAGTGTGGTAAACTTTTGTCACTATAGTTGATGTGAAGGTAGTTTTTTTCTTAAATCATATGCCCATTAGTATTTCATTCTACAACCTAACAAACATAGACATTTTCGACTATACTAATTTAAAGATGATTGGAGATAACTTTTCTTATTCTACCTTTCCTTTCTTTTTTTATGACCACGTTGATATATTCCATTTGGGTTCATTTAATAATTACTAGTATAATAACGTGTGTTTGAACGTTAATACAAAATTTGAACAAATAAAATTCAATAGGTGGATTATATGTTTAATTTATTTTTAAAGTATTTTTAATATTTATTAAGTTTTTTCATTAGGTTTTTCAATATCTCAAAATTTTAAGTATATCTTTAAAAATATATATATATATATAAAGACAAAATATTTTAATTATGAAGGACATGCACTTTTGTTTTTCTTGTCTAGCTATATGTTAAAATTTGATAACTAATATTTACACTTGTATTCAATTATTTTTTTTCGTGTGTCATTATACATTAAATAAAATACGTGGATGCAATTCAATATGAACTTTTCTATAAAAGTAACTAATTTTGAACATAATAAAGTGCAATGATTCAATGGAAAACATATTTATTTGTGCTATAGAAGGTACATAATCTAATGATTTTTAATAATATATACTCCTTATATGCTTAATAGTTAAATTAAATTTACATCTATGAATATATTGGTATATTAGAGTGCACATGTTACTACAATATATGCTGATAAAACGTACTTTGTGTATCTTAAATAATATGTACTCCTTATATGGTTATAATTTGAATTAAATTTACATCTATGAATATGTTCGTAATATTAGAGTGCACTTGCACTACTATATATTGATATATATACCCTCTCCATCTCGATAGCAATGTCTTACTTTATGAGAGCATAAAGTAATAATAGTAACTGATTTTTCTAAAATAATAATAATTCGATATTCATATCTAATTTTCTATTTTAATATTTGAACTACTTTTTGTAAGGCTTTAATATGTGAAATATAGCTTGTATGTATTTGCATGTAAACATAATAATTACGAAAAAAAAAAAAAGAATTTTGATGAGCAGATTTTATATTTTATTTTATTTTTAAAACAATATTTAACAACTTTAACTAATGTTTTATGAATAATTTTTTTTGCAATTTCTCACAATTTTATATAGGATCATTAGAAAAAGTAAAGAATAGTAAAAATATTTTCATAATGATTGAACAATATAAATTACTTGAAAACGACGTGAACTTAATGCATTGTGTATCATCATACTTTATTATGAATCCTACAATTAATATATCTTTATTATTCAATCGAAGTTATAGTGGTATACGAAGTGGAAAAGGTATAAGCAAGCTAGTAAAATTCTATTTTATCTCTGTGTCTATAATTATCTCATTATCTATAACATCACTATAATTAAAAAAAAATATGTTGGTGTATAATAACAGTATATTTTTGATAAAACAAAAGAAATGAAAACACATAATAGAATGACTTGTTCTAGAATAAGCTATGCATTAATGAATTTTATTATATTGAGTCCTTAGTTTACTTGAGAATTGACAGCTAATTAATAGATATTCGAACTAATAAAACAACATTTTTTTTCTTTTTTTACTTGGGAAAATAGAAGTGATGGAATTTAAACATTAAACTGCATCTATAACCACAACACTTACTTCAAAATTGAAAAAGAAATGGTTCAAATTATAGCAAAGCAACACAAGTTACCCATTGCAAAATAAGTGTGAAATATGTCGTACCTATATTCCATAAGAGTTGCTAGTGCTAGGAGTCCATTTTGATAATTTTATCATAAAATCAATTATAGCCGTCAAATAGCTACCCAACTCTCTCAACTAATTATATGAGAAACTCTTAAACTCGTCGTTTCAATTAGCACAGGCATGATTGATTATTAAATAAAGATAATTTGATTTTAAAGAGAAAGAATATAAGCGTCTATATACTAAATCAAATAAATTAAGTAAGATAAATTGTTAAAAAGGTAAGTTTCATTCAATATAAGTTAATATTTTGTTATAACAAAATACATTATATTATATATTACTTATATATATAATATATTGTATTACGATATTGCCCTTAATTTAGATATATAATAAAGATATTTTAGGCAAAATAAATTTTGTAAAACAAAGCTCTTTTTATATTAGTATAGATATAGATTTGTTACATATGTAAGAGTGGGTACAAGATATACCTAGCAGGGCTAATTAGTTTTGGGAACTAGTATTTTTTGTTTTTAAATTACTCTATTGGTCCGATGATAAAATTGAAAATATGATTCATCAACTCAATCTATGGACTTGAAAAGAAGTTACAATGCTTGTGGAGAAAGATTGAAGAATTTTGAGATAGTGTTGGACCAAAATTAACTTCACACATAAAGTTAAAGATGATGAGGAAAAATAAGAGAATGTGATTAAGCATTCTTGAAATTCCCTCATTTTTGTAGGTAAAATATGTACAAGAGAGGATGAAATAGAGCTTCTAGAATCTAGTCACGCTACCACAATCACCTTCAAGGCCTTCCACCTTCAAAACTTGGCTCTTTCCACGTTTCTTGAAGTCGGACTTTGAGTTTGGAGACCTATGCTGGCCTTGCTTTTCATGCCTTAAAAAAAATAATAATAATAAATAATTTGTGTCGGACTGTTTAACGGTGAAATGTTCAAACATCCGGATCGGAATCCATATCTATTTGGCATATGTATAACTTGTGATTACAAATACTCCCGAATATAAGATTTTTGATTCGTTTTACACTTTTACTATAAGACCATGTCAAATAAGATTCCCTCAAATGAAAACAAGAGAAAAAACTGATACAAAATTGTGTGATTTGTACTTTGTAGTCGTGATCATTTCCAACATATAATATCTAGTAGTAACATTTGATGTCATATGTATCTAGTAGTATGGAGTCGACTCACCTCGACACTTTCTTCTTCTTCTCCTTGTATCTCATTGTGGCATTCTGTTGACCACCCGACTTGGTGTTGTTGACCAAGTCATATGAGACCTCGTCGTCATTACAGTGGGACCCGCTACTCTCACCGGTGATTCTTGACACGGAAAACAATGATTCCGAATAAGATGGTCTGATTCCCTTGTCAATATCATCAGTCAGCTGCAACATGCAAACACAAGCCTCATTTCATCAACAAACAAAATGCAAAACAAGGAGAAAACAAGATATATAGTGTTATATTACGCAAATCTAACGTTGGATCAATGTATATCAAGATAAATACAAATATGACACAAGATTCAAATAATGTATAATCAACTTAGATGTGCAAAATTCAAATAATGGCAAGCAACATCATCAAGATTCAAGAACATGATGCAGGAGATGTAACAATCTCAAACCTCAATTCTTCCAAATGATGGATGCTGATCTTCGAAGGAGCACGCGTTGTTGCTCGTCTCTTGCTCGCCCCCAAACAGTTCTTCAAAGTTTCGGAATGTGAGATCAACATCAGGGATGTTCACATCTTCAAAACATTGTACTTCATCACAAACTCCCAAATCTTGCATGTTTTGCAGCCAAATCTGCACAGAGTCATGCATTATAAGTATTTTATTTTATTAAAAGTTTTCTATAGCAAATAGAAACCAACCTCATTGTTATGAAAAGGGCTTCTATAGTGCCAAAAGGAGTCTCCATTCATATGATTCCCATTACTAGTCAAGTTTTCCAGCTGAGAGAACGGGGACGACAGAGGTTGTTCCTCTGTCTTGCCAACACCACTTCCCCTACGTGGGAAGTCGTGATGGCCTTGAGAATGCTCGGGATGATTATTCTCGAGCACTCTGTGCTCCTTCCACGAGGCGTCGTGCCTGAAAGGAGCCCCACCGGGCCGCTCCTTGACATGTGCTAAACACGAATCATCATCATCAATGCCCTGAGAAAGCTGAAGCCCTTTCAAGTCCAAGATTTGTTGCAGAATCAAGTGGCTGGTTTGAAGAACAGACACATCTGAAGTTGCCGATTGATCTTTGACAAGAAAGTTGTTGTCGATGTCGAACCCCCATAACTCAGCAAGATCCTTGGCAGAAGGGCAGCCCACATAGCAGCTGACTATTTCCTTGTGGTGATACAAAGAGGCATGAAGGGTGATATCACAGCTCTGGCACATGAACATCTGGTGATCAGAACATCGTAGCAACGCCGGGTGTTGCCTGCACGATTCGCAGACGAGGGTACGGGGATGTCTGTAGGAGAGAGCATTGGCTGAGTGGACTTTGGCGTCGCAGGAGAGGCAGAGATGTGCTGCATCTGATTTGCACAACACTATTGGCCTTAATGCCATGCAGAATTCACATCTTTTGTCCATTGCCAATTTTTGTTACTCAAGTCAAGAGCATCTGATTTAATGATTAATGTTTGAGCAGTAGATCAATAATTGTGGGCAAAGAACAGAGGATTGAGGGTACTGAGACTGCAGATGGAATAGCACTTAATTAATATCAAGAAGTCAAGAAAATAAATTAATCAGCCAAATGAGATAAGTAATCATTTGTCGATCTAAAGAAAATTTGAGCTTGAAATACATTACGATAAACCAATAAAATATAACAGAGTATAATAATTTAGGAGGCAAATGCATTAAAAAAACCTCAGTTTTTACACCAAAATGATCCATACTATCAGTAATACACACAAGTAATGAAATTATCTAACTATGAGTGTTTGACATCTGTTAAATTCTGAGCAACGGAACCCTTAGTTTATGGGTGACTCAACCAATGCGCGACCTCCACGTGACAGAAACAGAGGTTTGGCCCCGCCGCAGCTTGGGTGAGTCAGGCTGTAACTGACGGTTCCGTCAATGAAAATCTAATGGATGTGAATATATTATCGATAGTATGGATCATTTTGATTTTAGTGCCAATTCAATGCTTGTGATCTGAAGGAGATTATTGTATGTGAGGCCAGGCCAATGTAAATGTATGCGATGCGACTCTTTGTTTGCTCAGACGAGAATTAATCTCCTTTTGAAGAATTTGTTGCATAACATCTCCTAGCTAGTACCTAATAAAAACTATGCCCATACTTTACTCAATTAGAAGAACAATCAGGTATATATCAGAGAGAGAACCAAACCTGACAATCGACTTTGATTTCTTGAATCAAACACAAGATTAGAAGAAATCCCTCCCTGTTGATAAGATGTAAGAAAAGGATCGAAAGAAGAAGAAGAAGAAGAAGAAGAAGAAGAAGAAGAAAGTGGAAAAGAGAATGAATCACGTGAAGACTGAGTGAGGAGGGAGGGAGGGTATCATAAGTTGATGATAAATTAGCAAAACAAGTACAAAGGCATAGAGCCTTTGTTTACTGCCCTGTTAGTTGTTTGCCTCTCTCTCTCTCTCTCTCTCTCTCTCTCTCTCTCTCTCTCTCTCTTGTTCAAGGATGGTCTCGCACTTTTGGAGCTGAGGTGGTGAATGACATAATCCCGAGTGTTATCTAATCCAGAATGTGACAGTACGGGCAGCTCATCCTAATAGTTGGCAGCTTTAAGCCTATGGGGACTCGCCACGTCATCACAAGGATTCCCCAAAAGCATGGGGAAGTCTGAAATCGTAAACTTCCCTCATCATTTCAAACTCTCACCTTCTGCCACCCCAACTGTTTTTGTTAGAGTTGGTTAATTACCACTAATCAATCTTTTTCCGTCTCCAATTAAAATTCCAATCAAAACCGGATTTCAATTATTAGTGGGCACAAATAATTTGGAAAAAAATTCACAGCAGAAGATTAATGCTTGAAATATCTCTTCTCTAATAACAAGTATCAGTGGCAGAAGATAGAGTAAAGGTATGCATTGCGATCTACTTTTATACAATAGGTGCTAGAAATATCAAATCATTTAAATATCCGTACATACAAAATTCATAATTCTCAATTTCAACTGTTTTTGCAGATCAATATCAGTAATTCAATATGCTGCGGAAAAACATCAAACTAAAATCTGTTTAAAGTGGTATGAAGGCTCTTATTAACAAGAACATTTTGCTCAGGTCCAAAACAAACGAGCATGATATTCTCTCTCAATGAAAGAAAAGGGGAGAAAGAGAGAGAAAGATAGTGATCGATCATCAAAGCTCAAGCCTGAATAAGAACACTACTTGAGAGTGTTGGTGGATGATATAAACAATTACTAAGGACTTTCAACAAACAGTTTCTCATCAATTCAGCAACAAACAAAAAAAAGCATCAATATACATTTGCAGAATACTGGTTGAGAGAGATCAGTTTGTAGCAAAAAGGATCTTATGCAGCAGGGGCATCCAAGAAAGCAAAAATCTACGTCTCTTCGAAGAGATCAGATTGCGCATTGCCCGTGATTCCTGAAATTAAGGCAGGCATGCATCAGTACAACTAAACGATCTCAACACGAATAGCTTGTCATTTGGCATTCATGTAACAAATTGATAACCAAAAAGTTTATTCACAGAATATGCCCAACTAACTCAAATCTTTTCATTCAGATAGCTTAGTTGTCGAATTGTCAAAGAATTCTTACAAGGAGATGCAACGTGCATATAATCTGATCTTGGCACTTACAAGTTGGATATAAATTGAAGGCAGAAAAATTTATCAGTTCGGATACAACTTCCATGAGCTAACTATGATCAATATGCATGCTCAGTTAAAGAGGCTGGTAGCAGCTTAATTTCTTCAAGAACATAAAAGGTAAAGGTTCGGAAAGTTACTTTACTCAGGATCAACTTGACTTCGTGTGCACTTCTATGATGTCGTTATCCTCCATTCCAAGGCTATCAGGTGTTTCAGCAGGACTAATTTTATCCCCATCAAAGCAAAAGACCAGCTTTTGCACATCCAGCTTAGCTTTGTCAGCATACATCTTGAAGAATCGTTCAAATTTATCATCCTGCGTAATGATAAATGAGTTACTACAGTAACATTTTATTTTCATCAGCAATAGTAAACAAATAGACGTTAGAAGGAATACAAATGAAAGAAACAAATAGATATCATAAGCTTTTACTTTGACATATCTAAATTTAGAAAAATTAGTATAGTATCCTATGTGACAACATTCTGAAAATTCCAGCAATTATGTGGCTAGCCTTTTGCATATTATATTAAAATGATACTACCATCTTAGTAAGTGAGGATTATATTAGAGAGACATAGCCTTGATACATGAATATCATTCAGTTCTTCACATCTACTTTGAGATGTTATCCTAGCTTTCAAAGCTATTGTTCTTTAATTTCAATGGAGGCAACAGCTGGTGCCCACTAAGTGAGACATCTTATCTCTCTGAAAATCAATATATGCTGTAAATTTTGGCTAGAAAACAATACTGAGAATGACCTACCTTGCACACTCGAAATTGCTTAAGCGTATCTTTGTCCTGGACAGATATTACAAGTTTTGCCTTCTCTTGACGAGGCTCCACCTGTTGCTTGGCAACACTTTTTGGGGAAGATTGCAAGGAAGCATTAAGGTCTTTTCTTACAGATTCTTCAACAGCTCGAACCACTTCATCAGCAGACTGGGCAAAAGATGCCAATTCCTGCTTTTTTAACCTGTGAATGTGGCGTTTTCAGACAACCGCAAGTGAACAAATTCTAAATAACAGACAAATTCTTGATGAGCCCAGGCCCATGCTTACTTGATTAAGTACCTATCATTAATATAATTCAAACATTTTTAAAAAAGAAAAAAAATATCAAATAGTTACTGACAGTTACAGTTCTTCTGTGATACTTCTTCAGAAAAAGTTCTGTAGAATATTCAGACATGTGATCTGCTTTCTATTGAAACATACTTCAACTTTCAACATGATGCCAAATTTCATATTAGACACAATTCATAGAAACAAGAAAGGCATTTCTCATTCATAAACCAAAACATTGCTAACCACATAATCCGTCGAGAAAAAAAAATTGTTGACATGATAGATTACGATCATATGTATAACACCTAAGGTGCATAAATCTACAGAGGACTGCGGGCAATCATTCATCTACCAACTCCACTAACAAAACTAGAACAAGAAATATCCCAAAACTGTGAGCACCTAAATGATGATAAACGGAAAATATTATACAATCCAAAGGGGTTTCTTTCTATCATACTTGATGACAGGAAAGCAAGTCAGAACTTCAATCACAACTCAAATAAGCAAATTGAGCTTTCATCACCTCGAATCACATTACCAGCACTTGAAGAAAAGACATAGCAAAACCAGAAGTAATTAACAAATAATAGTAAATGAGTTGGAATACTAGTATACCTCAGGGCCTTCAAAGTGGAGTCCTCACCAATAGGTTTAGACTTCTTATCTAGATTCTTTGGCGGCGGAGGCAACCAATCCTCTTCCTCTTCTTCTTTACCATCACAATCTATCACCGTTACATCCTTTGATTTCAAATCATGCTCTTTCTTCTCTTCCTAACATTTCCAAAGTGCAAAACCCCACTCCTATTAACAAGAAGGTGAAAAATTCAATCTTTCATCAACAAGAAATAGATTTTTACCGCAGCATCCGAGGTTTTCCGTTTCTTTAGGCCAAAATCCGGCGTCTCATCCAGGTCATCTGCCGATTCCCCAAAGAAAAGACACAAATTAATAAAAATCAGACATTAATAATACTCCTACATTATAATCATAATTGGACGCATTGCAAGATTACTGACCATCGAGGCAAATTACTCCCAAAGGCTGAATGCGAGTATAATCAAAAAGGGGTTCGAATTCTTCGTTTGAATTTTCCTACGAAATCGTAAATCGATGTCAATTCATACAAAATAGGAAAACTAAAACCTAGATAATAGGGTAGGTAAGTGCGTTTACCATGGATGATGATATCGAACAGACAGACTCACGCTGCACAATCTCCCTCTCTTGAAGATATATATGAATGTAGGGAGAGACGAAGCACAAGTATTTCCGCGGCACAATTTGAAGAATTTGAAAAAAAGAATCAAAATTTTAATCGTTTGGACTGGGGTTAAGCACAAAAGCAAATTGAAATACCAAATCAAGAAAACCAAAAAACAAAATTAAAATCTGATTCGCAATCTTACGCCTCTCGTAAGCTTAATATAAATAATTACCTTTTTCGATAATCGTAATTAATTATGGAGCTTTATATTTGACAGTTGACTTCAAATAAGCTTTACAAAACTCTAAAAAACAACTATTTTGAAATATAGTAGTATATATATATATAATATATATATATATATGAGAGGGATTATATGAGAATAAATATTATCCTCAAAAATGAGAATAGATCTTCATCATAGATTTATTGGTGATGGAAGGTCAAGATTTGGCCAAGTCAAAGCGGGTCAAACCCGGGTCAACCCGTTGACCTTTTTTTTTTCTTTTTTTTAACTGTCACCCAAGATGCACAACTTCACATATTCGGATGCACCACTCTATATAACTAGATGCACCACTAAGTGCATTTAGATGCACAAGATTTTCAGTTTTTCTTTTCAATTCTTTTTTTTAAACTGTCACCCAAGATGCACAACTTTACATATTCGGATGCACCACTCTATATAACTAGATGCACCACTAAGTGCATTTAGATGCACAAGATTTTCGGTTTTTTTTTTTCAATTTTTTTTTTAAAACAGTCACCCAAGATGCACAACTTCATATATTCGGATGCACCACTATACATAATGAGATGCACCACTATGTGTGGTGAGATGCACCGAATTTGTAAAAAAAAAAAAAAAAAAAAAAAAAAAAAAAAAAAAACTGAAAAAAGTTTGGATTTACCACAATGCGTAACTAGATGCACCACACAGTGTAACTAGATGCACTACATAGTGTAACTAGATGCAAAATATTTTACGAAAATAAAAAAACGAAAATAAAACTAGTGCATCTTAATGCACTTAGTGGTGCATCTCATTATATAGTGTGGTGCATATGAATACATGATGTGGTGCATATGACCTAACCTTAAAAAAAAACATAAAAAAAAACTTAAAATCTTGTGCATCTCAATACACTTAGTTGTGCATCCGAATATGTGAATTGGTACATTTGAATATGTGAAGTTGTGCATCTTGTGTGACAGTTTAAGAAAAAAAATCGAAAAAAAAGTCAACGGCTTGTCATGACTTGTATTGTGATGGTGGAGATTAATTCTTATTTCTCACTTTAAGGGTATAATTATCTTTAACGAAAAAAAAAATGAAATCCAATCAATTTTACTTTTACCCATTTTTCATCATATATTATATACCCGCCCATATTTTCATGCACATTTTTTGCTACTACTAGTAGTAACATTTTAACTTCCTATGCAAGCTTGGCAGAAGCCCAACGGTTTTAATTTTCAAAATAACATTTTTTTTTTGGTAATTAGAAATTTTATTTCCAACTTGGTAAGAAACCGTCCAAAGCATACAAACAACAAACATGAAATTTTTATCTATACAGCAAACATCTAACTCCTTAAAAAACTTCTCACTGTAGCATTTACTGTTCCAGCCACTGCAATAGACATTTGGCATTGCCGAACAGCTTGATCCACTGAGCAACAAGTATCACGAAATCGTCTAGAGTTCTTTTCCTTCTAGAATAATAGACCGTTGTACTCAAAATAAATCTATATAAACTAGTTGCTTACCAGTTTTAGACTTGTATTGTGATGTCATGACTTGCACAGGGCCGGCCCTGAGGGCGGGCGGGCCTGGGGCGGTCAGGCGACCGCCCTCAGGGCCCTAAATTTGAAGGGGCCCAAAAAAATTTGTACACATATATATTCGCCGTATACTGAATACTATAACATTTTAATTCTATAGCTCATTGGGTGAAGCGCTTGTTTCGTGTTCGATTTCTCTTACCAACCGAATTTTACTACTAGTTATTTTCTTTGTATTGGGCCCCAATTTTAATTCACCTTTTTATAGTTCAATTTTTTTCTATACAACCCTTAGTTCTTACATATTCCACTTATATGGGCCCTTCAAGTTATTTTTACATTTTACTATCATAGTATAATATTAATAAATAAATAAGAGAATTGTGAATTTAATTTATTATTTTTTTTTACTAAATAGTTACATATATTTGCTATATATGATTTGATAGTTTTTATGTCATTCAAAGCAAAAACTAGGAGATATTTTTAATCTCTAAACTATAAGATTTATCTTTTAGTTATGGATCATTTATCGATATAAATTTAATTATTTATATATACACTAAAATAATTGAACAAGTAAGAGAAATTCTTACCATCCTTTTATTTATGCATAAACAACTTATCAATATTTTTTATAAGTAAGTTCATGTATTTGTTATTAAATTATAATAATGTTTTTCATGCTCAAAACAATTGTATGAGAAACAAATAATATTATAAATTATATTTAAAGTAAAAAAGCTAGAATATAATTTTCTTTGAATGTCATATTACGATTTTATATGGTTGAAAACTTTTTTGCTTCGACCTGAGCCATTTTCTATGATAAGTCTTGTTGTATTTAAATGAACGTCATAGTACGACTTTATAATGTCGAAAGAGGGCCCAATTCTTTTGCTTCGCCCTGGGCCCTTTTTTCGTCAGGACCGGCCCTGGACTTGCATCTCATCATTCCATTCTAAGTTTTGAACATGAACCCCGCACCAATCAGCCAGTTGTCTCCAAACCTGGGCAGAAAATGAGCACTTGAAAAAAGGTGATCCAAAATTTAATCTTCCTTCATGCAAAAAAATACAACACAAATATCACTGCACTCCAAACTATCTCAATCTCTCACAAGTAGCCAATCTCCCCAGAATTGCTAACCAAGTGATGAAGATAAATTTTTGGGGGGCAATATTCATACTTAGCATTCTGTGCCAGCTCACTTTAGGGGTCTCTTCTTTCATTCCAAGGTATATTTTCCTGATTGAAAATTTATGTGGCAGTCCAATGCACCAGTGTTCATTTGAGCAAAATAAGTCCTTTCTCCCAAAATCTTTTGAACAATCCAAGAAGCTTGTTTTGGGACAGGAAGGGTGTGAATGTTTTGCCCCTTTATATAATATTCATTGACCCATTTAATCCAAATTCGATCCTTCTTTTAAGCTAGACTCCACATCATTTTACTGATTGCAGCCTTGTTCCACAACTTGATGTCAGTAATGTTCCATCCTCTAGCTGATTTTGGCATGCACATCTATTCCCAAGCAACTAACACTCTTTTGGTAATGCCTGACTTTCTAGACCACATACAAGCTGCCTGAATTAGTTTAATTATTTTCTAAGGCAGCAAAAAGATTTCGCACCAATAAAATTGAACCCCAAAAAGCATTGATCTTATTAATTTGAATCCTCCCAGCATATGGCAATAGTTTAGCAGTCCAACAATCAATCTTTTTCAAAATCTTCTGTAGAAGAGGTTGACATTAGGAAATGGATAGCTTCTTGGAAGAGAGAGGCACTCCAAGGTATTTAAAAGGTAACTCCCCCTTAACATTCCAGTTTCTGCAAGTATATCATGTTGTACTCCTTCACTTACCCCTCCAAAGTATATGGAACTCTTGGTTTCATTTGCTTTCAACCCAGAGACAACAGAGAACTTATTTAAAAGCATCTAGTAACCTTCTAATTGAAACATACATGCACCAATCCCATTCTCTTGCATCTAGGGTGAAAGTGAAAGTTCTTGTGTGTTTTCAGTTCATGCAAGCATCTATTTAAATATTATGTTTTGTATTTATTCGTCCTTATTTGTGTGGACTTTATGATATAGTTAATATATTTATTGGCTTTATTCGTAAATTTTTATTGACTGTTGAAGTAGTTTTGCAGGAGAGTGCGGAGAATAACAAGGGAGGAGAAAAGTACAAGAAACAGCCAAAGAAATGCCGAAAAATCGTTCAGCCGCCGCTTAAGAGGTGAGAGGCCTCTCATTTAGTTGAGCGGCCACTCATTGTTAAGAGATTTCAAATCATGAGCGGTCTCTCGTGCCTTTGAGCCGTCGCTCGTTCCATTTTTGCCGGCGCTCATTGGTGCCTTCGCCGTCGCTCAAATTCTATCTTCATCGTTGTTCATTGCATTTGCGTAGTCGCTCATTTCCAGAAATTTATCTCCTACAGCGGTTGTTCAGTCCCCATTAGCCGCCGCTTACTGCTGCTAGTTTCTTTTTCAGTAGCGGTCGTTCCTTGTGCGACCTCACTATTGATAGCTATGGCTCGAACAAAACAGATTGATCCGGCCGCACGACGAGAGGAAACTGAACGTCAGGCCCGCACATCTCTTTATAGTGCTCCATTCCAGTTGTATTCCGACGTGGAAGCTAAAATTTTTCAGCGTTTATCTCCAAAGGAATTTCCGACTCCACGTATGATTGGGTGGATTGAGGTTGATACCTTTCACTTAACCGATCAGGTGAAACACTACTTGTCTTTGTTGGGCTTGGATAAATTTGTTGATATGTGTCTTCATGGTTTTTGTCCATTAGCATATGAATTTTTAGTGAGCCTCGATTTTACTGAAAATTGGAGGTCTATGACGTGTAGATTGATGAATGAAGAATGAATCATTTGAGGTTAAACCACAACTTATGAATAGGGTCTTTAAATTCGGTTTGGTTGAGGCTACAGAGCAACCGAATAAGTTTGATTTAAAGAGTGCGTGGTATGAGTTATCTGATTTTACAAATTGGTCGAGGATTGGAGTACCTGCAGGCCTCATCATTGACCCAACATTGGCTATTTGTCATAAGTTTATAACTTACAGTATTTCAGGAAAAAAGCAAGCTAACAAGGTGAATGCAGAGGAACTCTTTATGTTGTGGTCCACTTATAAGGGGCATCAAGTATGTCCAATCTGGTTTCTCTAGCGCAGCCTTCACAGAATTCAAAACCATGCCAAAGCTCGTCCCTCCTTGTCACAATATGCTACTGGCTTAGCTCAGCACTTCCAAATGACAGATGCGAATGGGGATCCACTACAGTATACTCGCATGCTGCTATGTATTCGTATGCCTTTTTCCGAGTATCAAGCTTTTGGACGTCCAGATAGTCGTTTAATTGAGCATTATGAACGCCGTATTGTAAAAAAATGTCGTCAAGAGGCCGGACCCCCTCTACTGCCATGGATATAGATGTTGATGGTGCCGGTCCGTCATACAGACCTCCTTCAAATTTGATGCCTTCTGCTTCTACATCTCAGTCCGTTCCCAATCCTCCTCCACCTGTTGATTTTCAGCAACTCAACGATCAGTTGATGGGTTTCCGGACTCATTTTGATACTTATTTTGGCGAGTTTCGCTGAGATGTTTATGGTCGATTTGATCAACTTAGTGGGGATATGACTTATATGCATGGGCGTATGGATGCGATGTATGACCAAATGAGCAACATGGCAGGGCATATGGGCAGGATAGAAGGACACGTCACGCCCCTTTTCCAGTCAGCTTTATGATATGTATAGCCATCTTACAACGGTTCATGAGACAGTTGATGATTTGAGAGACTACACTTCCTCTTGGGATGGCCATATCGATACTCTCCATGCTCAGCTCCGAGACACGGATGCCCATGTTCTTGCTTTGCAAGCACAATGGGATGCGGGCACACTCAATCTTCCACTGCCTCAATACCCACCACCACAGGACCCGCCAGCTAATGCGTTATTGCGTATAACGGTTTGTTTGTATCTAATTCGTATCTTTTGGCTTTATCGTTGTATGTTTTATATTGGTTCCCTGATTGCTCGTTGTTATGTATCTTCTATATTTGTCGCCTTGAGGACAAGGCAATTTCTTTGTGTGGGGGGTAGCTGCTTGAAATTTCATTTTTGTGTGTTGTCTTAGTTAAATGACTCCCTTGCACGTTGTTGATGCTTGAATTTGAAACTCTTGGTATGACTCTTTTTAAGATGTGGTTCGAAGTGTGATATTCGGGTTGTATAAGTTGGTGGTTATTTCTTGTTCTGTCACTTATGCGTGTTTCTTGTTGGGTAAAATTAATCGAAGTTTTAGTTGTAACTTGTTGTTAAGCTTTTGAGTCGTGATTTGTCCGGTATAAGCTAGAGGGAGTGTTGCCATTGTGATTGCCTATGATCTTATTGTGAAATATATAATGGGAAGTTGATTATTATTTAAAATTTGTTAGCTCTGAGTTTCTACTCCTCTGGTTATCTACTATGAGTATGAAAAATCACGTGAGAATACTTTGGAATACTTCCAAAAGTTTAAATCTCACGAAAATCGACTCATCTAAAAAAAAAAAAAAATGGATGAATTAGTTTGAAATTAAGAACAAGATTCATAAAGACAGTCACATTAGGGAATTCACCTCTAGTAGAGAATTGGATCCGATCGGTTCATTGTGCTATATGACTATGATACTTCTTTAGTTTTGAGTGTTATATACCCTCGGGAGATATGTGTATTTGTAGAGTTTGATCTGGATGGTTGAATGTTTGGTTGGAATTGAACACTTGTGGAATTGATCTCTTAAGGAATCCGTACAATATTTGCTTGAGGACAAGCAAAAGACTAAGTGTGGGGGAGTTGTTTTGTATTTATTCGTCCTTATTTGTGTGGGCTTTGTGATATAGTTAATATATTTATTGGCTTTATTCGTAAATTTTTATTGACTGTTGAAGTAGTTTTGTAGGAGAGTGCGGAGAATAATAAGCGAGGAGAAAAGTACAAGAAATAGCCAAAAAAATGCCGAAAAATTGTTTAGCCGCTGCTCAAGAGGTGAGAGGCCTCTCATTTAGTTGAGCGGCCGCTCATTGTTAAAAGATTTCAAATCTTGAGCCGTCTCTCATGTTTTTGAGCCGCCGCTCGCGTTCAATGGATCAAGAGTGCCGAATTTTGAGTGAGCGGTCGCTCATGTGTTTTAATTAGTTGTTATTTTCATTTCTCGCGTGTTTATTTTCGACGATCGCTTATGTTGAGCGGGGGCTCATTAGTGATATATATACGCAATTTGTAATTTCTTTAGGTTATCGGCTGTTCCTCTTTTACACAGACGGCGACTTTTCTTTTTCGAATTGCGTATGGGTTTTGTTCTTCATATTTCCTGTTGCTTTTGCTATCGAATTTTTGTAAGGACATCACATTTCAATATTATCGAGTAATTGCTATTCTAATTTTTCTAGTTTCATGTCTTTATTTTATTCATTCCAAATGTTACTATTTGTGATGATCCTGGTTCTACATTATTAATTTGATTTATCATTGTCATTTCTTTTATGTTTAGAATTGGTGCTTGTTTATTTATTTGCAGTTGTTAGTCAAGAATTATCATAGCTAGGGTTTATATGTTGATAGATTTGTTATTTGATCTTGTCTATGTTATTCTGTAGGTAATTTAGTGTTTAAATTCAATCTAGATATTAAGAGTGAGGATGTCAGACCAATCTATTGTTTCTAGTGTTTAGGATTTTTTGCTTTCTGTGCGTAGCATGATTCGCCCTGCTTAACCTTCCTTGAGATACGACTTGGGTTAGCTTATCATACTAGAGTGACCTCGTGCGATTACGAGTCAATTTATAGGTGTTTTGGGTTGAGTCATATTACATGCAAAGAACAAATAGGTAGGGGGATATTGGATCACCTTATCTGAGACCTTTCTTGGCAGGGAATGGTGAAGAGATTACCTCATTGATATTAATAGAGTAATTCATAGTCTGTAGGCAAGCCATTATCCATGCTACAAACTGGAAAGGGAATCTGAGTTCAAGCATAAGAATCTTCATGAAAGGCCACTCCACTGAATCATAAGCCTTTTGAACATCTATTTTGATCATACACCTAAGAAAAATCGTTTTCCTTCCATACCCTTTGATAAGTTCATGACTAAGAATGATATTATAAAAAATTACCAGCCCCTAGACAAATGCAGATTGATTCTCACTGATAAGAGAATCCAAAACACATTGCATCATGTTGGTAAGGGTCTTAGATATGATTTTATATAGCACAGTACAACATGCTATTGGTCTAAATTCTTTAACAATAGCAGCTGTAGGAGATTTAGGAAGCAATGTGATCAAAGCATAATTGAGAACTCTTGGCAAAAATCTAGTGTGAAAGAATTCTTGCACAACTTCTATATTCTCCTTCCCAATACTACCACAGGTTTGTTGAAAGAAGAAATCATTATAACCATCTATTCCTAGAGCCTTCAATGGGTTCATGCTACAAAGGGCATCTTTAATTTCATGGTCAGAGAAGGGTGCATACAATTGGAGTTGTTGATTATGAGTTGAAACTGGACCTTTGTAATGATGTCTTTTTCAAGCATATGTAGTGATTCAACAGCTGTACCTATCAAATTCATGTAAAATCCCCTTACCTCTTCTTGGATTTGATGTTGAGTAGTTGATACGGTTCGTATGTTCTTGATATGAATATCTTTATTTACTTTAGATTAATTATCATATTTTATCTGTTTAATAGTTGTTAGTCATTTAGGGTTTATTAAGTAGGTTAGACCAGACTTTTGTGTGGGCTCCAAGTTATTTACTTGGGCCAAGTCATTTGTAGTCTTTAAATAGTTGTTTAGAACTAGAGTTAGGTATCTTTGGGGATCATTTGTTTAGGGACAACGTAGCTGTAGTGCAGAGATTATCTCTGAGGGCCTCGTTTGAAGAGTGTTTTAATTATCTTTTCTTCTTTTCTTTCAATCAATCAACTTTTCACTTCTTCCATTCTATATATTCAGTTATTCAAATTATTGTTCTCAGTTCCATTGGTTCAATCACCCTTAACTCTATCAATTGGTATGATCTACCAGATTAAAAATATGGAGAGAACGATAGAGTTGGGTGTTGAGTTTGTTGTCTCAAGTTCGGCAACATTTGATCGCATTACGGAAAAACTCAATCTCATTGAGGAGTTGCTAACAATTCGATTAGGAACAACCTCACATAATCCTTGTAGACAAAATAGTGCCAGAGTAGTCATGTTGTCGCTGCCTCCAGTTTCCCTTATGCCTACGCCGTCTCCTGCTTTCGTGATGCCATCGCAACTTCCTAATTTCATGAGGATGGTGTCTCCTATTTCCGTGACACCACCACCTCCTCCTGTGTTCACAATACAGCCTATTTCTCTTGTAGATGCAGTCGTTGTGGTGGTTTCTACTCCTTTAGATAGTGTCATTTCTGAGCCTTTCCCTACAAAGATTTCTACACCATCAAGAATTGTTGCTCTAGCTACAAAGAACTGTGGGCATGTTAGGGTTGACGCTGGCTTTCCTCATCGAAATTGGAGAGAACTGACCGACGAGTCCTTCAACACCCAAAACTCATGCAAAACATATTCAGCCTCTTCTGTGATCTCCGAGCAACAAGACGAATATGGATTCAATTATTCAAATGGCTTGAAGATGTGGCAGATTTAGGATGTCTTTTGAAGTGCACTCACAGCCTTGAGTACAAGGCTGTTTTGAACAGCCGAGGAATTGATACGGTTTATATGTTCTTGATATGAATATATTTATTTACTTTAGATTAATAATAATATTTTATCTGTTTAATAGTTGTTTAGTCATTTAGGGTTTATTAAGTAGGTTAGACCGGGCTTTTGTGTGGGCTCCAAGTTATTTACTTGGGTGATGGTCCTAGTAATGAGTATCTGGTGTATGGGGGGGCATACACCACTAGCAATTTTTGTTTTGCTATAAATTTTTTTCACTGAGTTGAACTGCTTAGGTCAGTTGGTTCGACAACTGGAAAAGTCAGTTAGAGCGGCTCTACAACTGAGTTGCTCAGTTGGAGCAGATCACACAGTTTGGAGCACAGCTGGCTCTATGCCAGAAGATCAGCTGTATGCACCAACTGAGGTTTTAAACAGTTTTGCATTGGGGAAGTTGGTGGCGTTTAAGCTCATTACAAAAATTGAAACCTTTGTGAAAAAAGGGAAGGTCAAGTTCCTAAATTAGTGTAGTTTGTAAATAATGTAGTTTGTATACAAGTCAGTTGGTTAGAAAACTGAAAGTAAAATACTAAATATAAAATACGGAAAGTAAAGTACATAGTATTTTAACGTGGTTTAGAGATTGACATCCTACTTCCACGACTTTCTTTTCGGAGAAGTAATCCACTAGATAAGCTTAAGCGTGTTAACACCCCACTTGGTTTCCGGGTACCAAGAAAACCTAACCAATTCGATTACGGGTTCGAACAAGACCTTACAACACTTTTTCGGTCAAGTGCACAGCCTAGGTCTTAGATTCCGGATTTTAAGGGACCTAATCTTGGATTCCAGGTTCCAAGGGACCTGGTCTTGGATTGCGGGTTCCAAGGGACCTAGTGACTTTGATTCTAGGTTTAAAGTCGGACCTAAGGATTGAGGGTAGTAGAGGCTTCGACCTAAGGTTTCGGACTCCATCTTTTGGGAGAGAGTCCTGTCAGACACAATATAAGTAAGAACCCATACTCTAGACTTGATCAAAGAAGGGACTTTCTGAGAGGCTAGATGGAAGAACATGAGAAGGTATGAACACTCTACTTCGACCAGACTTCGGCTGAGGTCTTCTTGCTTGGAGAGCGAGGTGGTCTGCTGCTACTACTTCACTCTTGATTTTGTCTCTCTTGGCACTTCTGCGTGCTTGTGTCTGCCTTTAAGCTTTGATGTAGAGACCTCTATTTATAGAGGGAGATCAAACTAGCCGTTGGAATGAGCCGTTTTGACCTCTGCCAAAAGCATGACACTCCACTTGCTTCTGGAAACTTTTTTAAAATGGAAACTGCGAGTGTTGCTTTTTGCACGTCGTTGACTTGTGCTTCCGAGTAGATTCAAATCTGGACAACAACTCTTTTGTCTTCAACGTCTTCAAAGTCTTCTCTTCTCTGCTTTGCTACGTCTGACTTCCAACACAACTTCTCTTCACGCTTGAGTTGTATGCCTTCAGCTGTGTGGGTCAGTTGAGGCGTCAACTGAGCTACTGTCCAACTGAGTCCGTGCTTCAGCTGAGGTTGAGGTCTCAACTGAGTTTGGATGTCAGCTGAGGTTGGGTCTCGGCTGAGTTTGGGCCCCAGCTGAGTTCTTCACGAACTTCTTTCTTCAGTTCGACTGACTTCTTCTGCTTGAAACCTGTAAAGATAAAATTCCTACGCTCAAACAGTGAGCTCTAGCTAAGATCAGATTAAAGACATTCATCTACTTGGTTGGGGTCAGTTGGGGTTTTGGAATCATTGGAAACCTTTTACTAATTTTCCCAATAATTTTCCCCTTTTTGATGATGCCAAAACCCTAAACTGACATCACTTATCTTTCCTAACTGATACCAAAAAGACTAAAAGATAAACTCAATTCTAGTCTAAGAGGAAAGAAATTAGCACAAGATAAAATTTAAAAAGATTGATCTAAAACCACATCTTATTATTTATGATAATAAGAGGGAAAATTACATTACAACTGAAATTATGAATTCAGAACATCTAAAACAAAATGCATCAGTTGCATTGTCTTCTCTTCGCAACATCATTTGGGTTGAACAACTTCCAGCTTCAATCCATATTTTTCATGGACATGTTTCGTGATGTTTAGGAATTCTTCAGCTTGCTCAAAGGGGTTGACGTTGTATTTAGATGCCAACCTTTCTACTTCTTTCTCAATAAGATCAAAGTTGATCTCTCGGCTTCCTTTACTCTTGAGGGGAGGGAATGCTCGTTTGGCCGGAGTAGTCGGAGGATAGTGACCTTTTTTCTTAAGAACATCTAGAATTCGAATGCCTATAACATCAGCTGTTGAGTAGGTTTGAAGGTGGGTTAACCAGGCTTCATCAGCTTACATACCCCGATACTCCATTTCATAGTAGAATTCATCTATGAATTCTATCTTCAGAAACTCCTATGAATCATTTAGTTTCTCTGCCATCCATTTATCAACATGAGGGAGATTCGTGTTTGGGTTGCTTTGATGAAGAGTCTCCCCTGTAGACCAATTTCAGAATATACTCAATTCTTTCCTTAGAATTGAACAAACGATCTTTGTCATAGATGACTTCCTTGTCAGTGTGCTCCCAATCCACTGGAATTCTTTATTTCTCTACGGCATAGAGAATGATGCAGCTGGCCTTTTGTTCCAAACATGATTTTGCTTGCAGTTGTTTACCTTTTTTCCTCTCTTTTTTATTTTGGCAGCTTCACCCAGAAGTTGTTCTTTCACATCATTCTCCAGTTAATCTTGTCTTTCTTGAAAATGGCCTCAGCAAGCCGCATTTTGGGCTTGCTTACATCACATTTTGCTCCAGCCAGGACATGAATGCAATTTGTTGCTATATCATATATAGGGCGAGTTTCTGGTTTGAGAAGAGATCTAGTCATGCCTGATTTGAACTTGCGTCCATCAATGGTGATACTCTGAATGAATTCTTCAACTTCCTTGTCTTTGATATCAGATGTTATTTTTTCTTCAGTTGGAAGTTGGAAAAATTGATCCAAGCAATCATCTACATTAATGAAAATCTTCTGCCCGATAAAGCTTCTGTTTCCATCACTTATGGGTAGATGGACTTTCGTCAGGAGCTTTTCTTGGTTGTCTTCTCGAAGATAGGAGAAGAATTCTGCAACTGCACCAGGGAGAAGGAATTTTAGGTTCATTGTTACCCATTTGAGGAGGTTGGCATGACATAGTTGATTGAGGGCCTTCTTCAGTTTTCCGTGTTCATGTTGACCAACGGGGAGGATATTCTCAAAAACGATGACATCTCGAATGCTTGAGATGGTACTGGCTATACCCAGCAAGTTAGTTGAGTTGGGTTTGGGAGTTTGACTGTATGCCATTGAAGAGGTGGATTTACTTTCGTCGAACTTGGGTGAGGAAAGATTTGTTGGCGAATCGCCGAGGAAAATTTGGGAAATTTGGGGAATGGACTGTGAAAAGGGAATAAGGATTTAGAGAATTCCTTATGTACTAGGGAGAGAAAAAGATCAACGGTGAGGAATTATTCCCACTCAGTAAGGATCTTTGGTTGAGATGGAGTGTCGTTTCGCATGATCATTAACGTAGAATTGTGGGGATGATCATGGGTTGGGCGGTTAGTATCACTCGCGCATGAGGCGTCAAAGGGTGCACATGTCAGCCCACTCGCTGTCTCAAAAGTATAACCCAATGAATATGATATACTTTTGCATTGAATTTTCCAGAAGGGAGATTGATTAAAGTATAAGATCAACTTTTTAATCAAATTTCAAAACTCTTGCTTATCCACGTGCAATAGAGTTTGAATGATCTTAGTTGGTCTGATACCCAACTAAATCTGCATACACTCAACTGACTCAAGTTCGTCTGTTCAGTTGAGGTATGATCTTCACGTCCTCCATCGAACTGTGTCGTCGTCGACTGTCTCAGTTCCCCCCTCAAGTTGAGATTCCTCCTCAACTTGTGATTTCCAATCTTCTTCACTTTTCCTAGATCAACATGTATTTTCCCAACAATGCATACTGACCCTGCAGGTTAGTTTTGCTCTCAGTTCATCCTATCTCTGCAACCCACATGACGAACTCCTTTTCCAACTCAGATGGATTTAGGCTTGGAAGCAACTGGAGCTTCCTAGAAGGCTCGAACTGAGTCATCAGTTCGGATCACCTTTCATGAATTATCCACGTAGACTCCGACTGGAATTTCTTGGGTGTGCGTGCAGTCCAGTTGAATGGTGGATAACCTTGTCTCTGAGGAGCTTGGTTTCGACTCAGCTGAGCTGGTCAATTCTTCTTCGGTGAGAACTGTTTGGGAGTTGGCCCAAACTGTTTAGCTCCTTGAGCATATCCGAACTGAGGATAACTAAGACCATTGAGCTGATCACCATAGTTTCTATGTCCTTGATATGCTGGCTGGTATTGGTGTGGCACTGGGAATGCCTGATTGTAGAAGTGAGGATTGTCCCAATTCGGATGCCTTTGCAGTTGATGCTGAGCTGGGTGTTTTGGCCTGCGTTTGGGTTGATTCTGCCTTGGCTGCGAAAGTCCACTTCATTATTCCCCCTCGCTCTGCGACCTCAGGGTCGTGACTTCTTAGAGGATCTCTCAACATCCTTTGAAGTACCAGCTTCATGCTACTGAGGTTCTTCAACTAGAACCTTCTTTCATTTATCCTTCACGGGAGTCTCGACAGTCTGAGGGACGACTAGAGTCTCTTGAACTGTGGCTTCGACTGAGTTCAGTTGAACATGAGGTGCCTCAGTCGATGATCCAGTTGCCTTGACGAACTGAGCTGACTAAGCTCTAGTGTTAGTTGTTGGATTGTATCCAAGACCTTCAACGTATTTGAGAGGTCTTTGTTGGCTAATCAAGCTCTCCAGAGCTGAGCTCGAGGCATGAAGGGATACTATCTTCTCATTTGTAAATTTCAGCTCCATTTGCAACTGAGAGATGTATTTATCCTGAGTCCGGGTCATGTTGATCAAGTGGATGACCTGACTTTTGGTTGACTGAGCAACTTTTTCATGGAGTCTGCGGTTTTCCTCTACGAGCTTCTCTATATCATGATCCCTCATGATCAGCTTGTTGCTCATGTTGTTACACTCAACTTGCAGTTTCTTGCACTGTGCAACTTGCTGGTGCACAATCTGCTAAGGTGTTCGACCTCATCCCATGACGGCTCTATGTCTTCATCAAATTCTCATGTACTTTAGTTAACAGAAGAAAAAATTATGAGAGGGATGGAAAGAAGAGTTTACCTCATCAGTTGACTCTTCCGGCAATGCCATGAAGCACTGGTGGCGAGTCAGTTTCTTCTCCTTCTAACTCCGTGAATACATCGGTGTCATCGACGTCTTCCTCAATGATCATGGCCTTGGTCTTCTCCTTGGCCTTTCCTCGGAGGGCTTACTTCTCCTTCATGGAGAGATCATGACAGTTGGCTTTGAAGTGTCTTGGCTTCCCGCATTCAAAGCATTTTTCGCTTTGATTCTTTGAGGAGGGTTCAGTTGAGCTCCGCCTACTCCTATTGATCCTCTTATACTTCTCGATATTGAAGTTCATCTCATCGTGTTGCTTGGTCATCTCGTCAACCTTCTTCTGAAGTTCGGACCTGCTCGGTCAATCCCTAGCTGAGGAGTCAGCGGACCGTGAGGGTTTAGCGAACTTGGATCTGTCCGATTCAGCTCGAAGCACCACTGGCTTGGCAGCTGAGCTCTGCTCGGTTTGTTCTGGTTTCTGAAGCTTGCTTTGCCTCAGTCGGAGGATATCATACTCATTCGCCTTGAGCATGGAGAACGGCTTCTCAGTTGTCATTGAACTAAGGTCACTCTGATTTTGGTGGACGACTCTGTAGACCGCTGAGTCTTCGCCTAGTGTGGAGAGAACTTTCAAGTTCATCTCACGCTGAGAGTATTTGCCTTTCCTAATACTCTCAATGTCCATTAGGACCTCTGTAAATCTCAGCTCCATCTTGTCGATGGACTCCCCGGTTAGTTGAAAGAAATTCTCAAACTTCTGACAAGCTAAGGTGAACTTATTCTCCTTAATCTCGTCAGAGCCTTCACAGAGTACGGCTAAGGCTTCCCACGTATCTTTTGTTGTAGAGCAATTGGTAATCTTAGGTAGGTAAGCTTTGCCGACGGTGGAAGGGATGGCACCTTTTGCTATGTCATCTAGCTGCGCGATGTCTCTTTCTTCCTTGGTGTATTGGTCCTGGGCTTTTGGTTCGACCTTTATCGTCATATCTCCATCTCCTAGAGTGGTTGAAGGGCCCAGTACTGACCGAGTCACTTGGATAGGACCAGTTTCTATGGTCTCCCACATCCTGTGATGCTTGGCAATCAGTGCCATCTTTAGACCAAACTTGTACGTGGGATAATCATCCACAGAGAACTCCGGTAAGCTTCCTAACAACGTCGGGTTCATGTTTCCTCCACACCACAAGAGACAAACAAGATAATATGCAGCAGAATGCACTAAAAGTTTCAGAAAAGATATGTTCATTTGACCACTAAAAAATCTACTCGACTCACACCTAGTGAATCAGGAACAACAATCTTTTGAACCACTGCTCTGATACCACTTCATGGTCCTGGTAATAAGTATCTGGTGTAGGGAGGAATACACCTGTAGCAATTTTCTTTTTGCTATAAAATCTTTTCACTGAGTTGAACTGCTCAGGTCAGTTAGCTCGACAACTGAAAAAGTCAGTTGGAGCGACTTTACAACTGAGTTGCTCAGTTGGAGCTGATCACACAGTTGGGGGCACAACTGGCTCATATGCCTGAAGGTCAGCTGTATGCACTAACTGAGGTTTTAAACACTTTTACGTTGCGGAATTTGGTGGCATTTAAGCTCGTTACAAAAACTTAAACCTTTGTGAAAATGGGGAAGGTCAAGTTCCCAAATTAGTGCAGTTTGTAAATAATGCAGTTTGTATGCAAGTCAGTTGGTTAGGAAACTGAAAGTAAAATACTGAATATAAAATACGGAAAGTAAAGTACACAATATTTTAACGTGGTTTAGAGATTGACCTCCTACGTCCACGACTTCTTTTTCGGGGACGTAATCCACTAGATAAGTTTACGCGTGCTTACCAAACACCCCACTTGGTTTTCGGGTACCAAGAAAACCTAACCAGTTTGATTACGGGTTCGAACAAGACCTTACAACACTTTTCTGGGCTAGTGCACAAACCGGGTCTTAGATTCCGGGTTCTAAGGGACCTAGTCTTAGATTTCGGGTTCCAAGGGACCTGATCTTGGGATTGCGGGTTCCAAGGGACCTAGTGACTTTGATTCCAGGTTCAAAGTCAGACCTAAGGGTTGAGGATTGGGGATTTTCCAACTGGAAAGCCTTCATAACTGAGGTAGTGGAGGCTTCGACCTAAGGCTTCGGACTCGATCTTTTGGGAGAGAGTCTGGTCAGACACAATATAAGCAAGAACCTATACTCTAGACTCGATCAATGAAGGGGCTTTCTGAGAGGCTAGATGGAAGAACAATAGGAGGTATGAACACTCTACTTCGACTGAACTTCGGCTGAGGTCTTCTTGCTTGGAGAGAGAGGTGGTCTGCTGCTGCTACTTCACTCTTGATTTTGTCTCTCTTGGTACTTCTGCGTGCTTGTGTTTGCTCTTAAGCTTTGATATGGAGACCTCTATTTATAGAGGGAGATCAAACTAGCCGTTGGAAAGAGCCGTTTGACCTCTGCCAAAAGCATAACACTCCACCTGCTTTTCTGGAAACATTTCTAAAGTGGAAACTATGAGCGTTGCTTTTTGCACTTCGCTGTTGTCGGTCCATTTATAGTTAGTTTTTCAGCTGACTTGTGCTTCTGAGTAGATTCAAATTTGGACTGCAACTCTTCTGTCTTCAACGTCTTCAAAGTCTTCTCTTCTTCGCTTTGCGGCGTCTGACTTCAACACAACTTCTCTTCACGCTTGAGCTGTATGCCTTCAGCTGTGTGGCTCAGTTGAGGAGTCAACAGAGCTGCTGTCCAACTGAGTCTGTGCTTCAGCTGAGGTTGAGGTCTCAACTGAGTTTGGGTCTCAGCTGAGGTCGGGCCTTAGCTGAGTTCTTCACGAACTTCCTTCTTCAGTCCGGCTGATTTCTTCTGCTTGAATCCTGTAAAGATAAAATCCCTACGCTCAAACAGTGAGCTCTAGCTAAGATCGGACTAAAGGCATTCATCTACTCGGTTGGATCAGTTGGAGTTTTGGAATCATTCGAAACCTTTTACTAATTTCCCAACATTGGGCCACAAGTCATTTGTAGTCTTTAAATAGTTGTTTAGAACTGGAGTTAGGTATCTTTGGGGATCATATATCTAGGGACAATGTAGCTATAGGGCAGAGATTATCTCTGAGGGCCTCGTTCAAGGAGTGTTTTAATTATCTTTTCTTCTTCTCTTTCAATCAATCAACTTTTCACTTCTTTCATTCTATATATTCAATTATTCAGATTATTGTTCTCAGTTCCATTGGTTCAATCACCCTTAACTCTATCAGTAGCGCATCTAGTTCCATCATCTCTAAGAAGCAACTTGATAGTGTTTGCATTGGCATATCCATGTATGAATTTGGTGTTCTTGTCACCAAGTTTAATCCAATCTGCACGGGATTTTTGCTGTCAAACATTTTCTTCTATCATATTCCACTTTTCAAGCTCAGTCATCACTCTTTTCTCTTCACTGGCCAAGTCCAGATTGAGCTTGTCAAATCCCAACTGATGCATTTCGGATTGCATGTCAGTGCTAATTTGGGGAAAAATGGTCGGATGTATCAAATTGCGAAAATTTAAGAGGTAGGAATTTTCACCTAATTTAAAATGAAAATGATAGGAATATAAACAAAAAAATAGCAAAAAGTGTGGAATTTATATACAATTGAGCCTAAATAAATTGATGGTAGTTGCTTCTTTGTATCCAACTCTCAACTTTACTTCAATTTTAAACTTGCAGACCATTTAAAACAAAAAAAAAATCATTTTACTTTGTTATATTGTAGTTTTACATTGTTGTATTTCAATTAATTACTTATTTTATGTGTAATGATTGGATTTAGTAATGTGTTAGGATTTCACTCTTTTACTTATATGAATATGACTCATCGAATTTTCTAGGTATGTTTGACCTTTTCTGTATACTATGAGAGATGATTTTTTTTTTTTTTTTTGGGATGACCAAGTGGTAAAAAGTGAGCGCTTGAGTATGAGAGGTCTCAGGTTCGAACTTCATGAAGCGCCTCTATAGGTCGAGCATGTCATATATATACTTGGAAAGTGTGGTTTACCTGCTCTGTGTGGTTTGTAGGCTACTGCACAAGGGATAGGAGTTTACCCAATGTACACCGACAGTAGCAGCTGCGTGTTCCTACGATATCAAAGAGAGAGAGAGAGATGATTTTTTCAGTGGGCACCAAAATTAGCCACCGCCAATTCTAAGATCATAAAAAAATATACACACATTTTGTGCATTGCGCCGGAGTAACACTAGTAATAAATGGAAATTTAGGACTAATTTCTTAGATGCACTATAAAATATTGAAACCAGCATCAAACATAATGTATATATATACCTGTCTCACCTTTATCAAACTTAGGCTTCTACGAAATTCTACATAATTATATTAAAGCATGCACAATATTATGTTCACTAACCAATAAATGCAGAGAAATAATAGTAGATGCAAAAAAGTACATGATTGAACTCATCAATATACATTTCAGTATTTCACCATAAATACTACAATTCAACTAGTTTCAGCTGTCTATGTTTTTTTTCTTAAAGATATCCACAGCCGCTACCATAAGTTCGCACAAATATCTTGAATTCAGTTGTTTATGTTTGTAACGGGACCTTTAAACCAATGCCTAGCACTTAAGATCCAAGAAGAAATTGTGATAATGAGTAGGCCTCCAACTGCAACAGGAGTGTAGTTGAGAGTTTCCTTGGTGATGGGATACTCCACCGGCAATGAGAAGAGGACGGAGATGGTTGCCACCCAGAGGACGGCAATCCAGCCAACGACCACCCCATACCGCCCCAAGGTGAAAGGCCCCGCCTTGAAAGATTTCCGAGCCAGAGTCACCCTGAAAAAGATCGGTAATGCATACGCGATGTAGAGTCCAATGGTAGCTATGGATACCATGGCTTGAAATGCTACTAAGCTTCCTAGTGACTGCAGATATATATACATCAAGTTAGATCTGGTCCATATTCTGACTTTGAATATTTTTGTTAATAATGCTAAAAATCTAACCGTTAATGCCATGCAGAATGCTATGAAAGCTGACAGCCAGACTGCGTTTAGAGGCACCTCATGTTTGTTCACTTTATGCCAAAATTTGGAGAATGGCATGGCCCCGTCTCTCGAGAAAGCATAAGCCATCCTGATAAAACAGTGGCACACGTAGAGAATCTCATTAGGAGGGGCTATTGTTCGGATTTCATAGTATAATTTATGGTTTAGGGGGCTTTGGCCCACCCCAGACCACCCTTGGCTCTGCCTGAGATGAAATCACTTGAGGTCATGATTCAAGATTTGGTGTGAACTTTACCTAGAGTTGCTCGTGATTGAACTCATGCCGCAGAAAAATATGGCAACGGAGACTACACCAAGGCAGACGATCCCACCAGCACCACTGCCGTATCTGTTCTTGAAAGCTTGGTAAAATATCTCAGCAATGGCGTAACCACCAGCATCGTTGTCTGGATTCAGAAGGTTAGGGATGTTGGTTACTGCAAACGTGATACCAAGTATGTAGCCCCAACCGGCAATTATAGATATCCCGATTGCACTTATGATTCCCTTCGGGCCATTCTTGTCTGCATCCTTCGTCTCCTCTGTCTGGATGAATTATATGTAAGAACATTGCTTCGTGGCTTCAAAGGCCAGAAATACTACAACCTCTCAAGCAGATTGTTTTAGATAAATTTAGGAAAAAATTCAATAATAATGATCTATGAGTATATTAAACAGAACTCACCATATGAGCAGAGGCATCATAACCTGTTAAGGTGTACTGACTCATCAGCAGGCCAAGAACAAATATGTACATTTTATTGTCGATTCCTTTTCCGTTTTCTGTATTGAAGTTGGTAAATACAAACTTAGCGCTGGCCTTTTCAGTCGCCACTAATGGAACGAGGATCATAAGAACAAAGACACCTGAAAGCAAGAAAGTTTAAGTCTTATGATTGTTGGGTAATGTCAAATTGTAAATGTAGAAGAAACTTTAAGTACCTAAAACATTCCAAGCTGCAGCGAGCTGTCCAAAGGAGGAGAGCCACGAAATGGGAAGACTGTTGAGGGCAGCATGCAAGAGCAAAATCCCACCGTGGAATGCTATAACGACATATTTAGAAGCCTCGTATCCTCCTCCATTTTTCCCACCTGTGCCGAGGAGAATCATCACCTGAATCAACTGGGCTAATGAAAAATCTATACTCGTTGTAACGGCCCACTGCAGAAGAAATCATACATGGAGTGAGTAACACATTACAAAAAGAGCATTGAGGTGCAGAATGGAATGGTTAAAGATTAAAATACCTGACCAACAATGTTAAACCTGCATAGGGAAAGCAACAGATCATCTTAGTATGAATAATGTTTTTAATAACTCAAATAACAGATGAAATGAGGGACAATCAAAAGTCTTGCATAAAAAAGTAGGGTTTATTCATCAAGTACTAACAGTGTCGAATATGTAATCTACATCAGTGTCGTTGTTCGGAACAAGTGAAACCATCACGTACGGTACGTACGTAGCTAATCCAGATAATCACACAAGAATGCATCAACACAAACTCAAGAACGAATCCATATCCCAAACTTAAAAATGATTAGGCCAATGATGAAGCTAGCCTCAGAATAAAGAACAACTAAGTACTAAAAAGAAAAAAGGGTGAGTAACATCACATTCAAAATCCAAACATCCAAGAAAATAGGGAAGAAGTGAGAAGTGAGAAACTGCAAGCTCAAGGTAGCACTCAAAGTAATGTGCAGTAACAATAGAAGCATCCATCCATCATTGAAATTACCATCCAGTAATCCAAGAGGCAAAGGGAGCCCAGCTCGGGCCGGCGAGCTTTGCACTCCAATAATAGAGCCCCCCGGAAGTGGGGTAAGAAGAGCAAATCTCAGCCATTGAATAGCCGACGATCAAAGTGAAAAAGCCCGCAATCAGCCATCCATACACCAAGGAAACGGCCCCACCGTATGTCAGCCCGGTATTATACAGAGTAGTCACTCCAGTTAGCACCGATATAATCGAAAACGAAAAAGCGAAGTTCGATAACACTCTGCCGTAGAAAATGAAATTAGTGACCAAAAATGAAGAATGGATTGAAAAGAGAAAATAAAAATGTGTTCTTGGATGAATTACGAGAGGTCACGCTTGAGTTCTTGTTTGTAGCCGAGCTCGCTTAAGCGTGCATGGCCCGAATCAGCAGAATCGCGGGCCCGTTCTTGAACATGTGATGGAAGCGCTGGTGGCTGATTATTTTTACCTCGCTCCCACACCATCTTTTTCTTCTCCTCCTCTTTCTTTGATATGCGCGAGTTTTAGAGAGAGAGAGAGAGAGAGAGAGAGAGAGAGAGAGGAGGGAAGATTGCTCCTTAGATTCAATCCAATGAATGAAGAATATTCAGAAGGAAAGACTTTTTTGTTTAAGATACGTACAGCTATAATTTGCGCAGTTACAATCTGGCAAATCACAATGAGGAAGAATTTGATTTTTCCGATACCCTATAATATATATCTTGAATCTTGATTTGTTTAAGTGCAAAGCGCAAACACAAGTAATAAGCAAAGTAAGGTCAAACAAAGCCGCAGCAAAATACCAATAGACTGCACAATTCATGGAGGGAATCTTTTCTTACTATCTTATGATTCTTTTTATTTAATTCTATTATAGTATAATATTGTAATAATAAGCATATGATTTGTAATACAAAATGTAATTCAGAAAATTTGAGCAACGGCGATCTGCATATGTTATGTATCATGTCAAACAGAAATGCACATTAGTTATTTTCGTTTTTTAATTTTTCAAGAAATGAAACAAAATTTTGAATTGCTATAAGCTGTAGAAAGGATAGGAAATTAGCCCAATTTCTGTGCAGCTAGATCAGTTAGTTTTTTAGTTTGATTAGCTGTTTTGGTTGGCTCGTTTGTAGTAGTGGATCTTTATTCTCTTTTGGTTAAATAAAATCCCTATTTACTAAAAAAAAAGTAAAGAATTTTGAAGACAGAAGAGTTAAAAAAGAAAATTGAGAACACGTTGTTAATGGTTTTATTAACTTTAAACCAATTTCGTTTTTAAATTAAATCTTGAAAAAATGGCGTTATTGATGAAGAGAAAAGAGTATGGTTATGTATATGTAACATAGTAAAGTAATATTTTTTAATTAAAAAAAAAAAACATATTGTATATTTTTATTAATTTAAAATTCAAATAATAAGGACAACGGTGGACACGGGTTGGCAGCCTAAATTTTAAAGTCGTAATTGTAATGTGTTCGTAATTGGGAAATGATATGTAGCATTGCGTGTTAAATGTTACTACCACGTCCATTTTTTTAACAAGTGTCATTTTTAGCTTTTTCTTTTTTTTTTTTCCAATCACTAATTCATTTCAAAGTAATGTAAAATTTTCTATTTATTCTTGATATTAATACAGATTATCATCTAACGTTCAAATATTCCTTGTTATTTTAGGGATTAAGAGAGGAAATTAATTTTTTTAATATGCGCGCGTTTTAGCCATAAAAAACACTTATTTAAATATGGAGGGAACAAATGCACACAAATTATCATATAAAAGCAATCATTCTGCAAAAGTTTAGCTGCCACTCATGATTTTGTTCTTTTTGGGATTAATACAGCACCTCTCATTTTTATTTTTCAAAAAAGTTCCCACAAGTGTTAGCACATTACCTAATAGTATGAACATTCTCTATCTCAAAAAAAAGAAAAAAAAAAAATTGCAAGGTAGTACTTACTACTTAGAGAAGGAAATAAATAAATTATATACATGGAATAATTAAGAACCTACTTGAGATAGAAATCAGCATGTATCCATAAACTTTGTCAACGAAGGGATACACACAAGTGTGCAATTTAATATCACTAAATTAAAATATCCACGAAAGCATAGCCTGAAATAAATTCAATCGAGAAAGAACGGATTAATAAAAGCATAGGCGTTACACGTCTTTATCTGATTTTATTATGCATATAGGATGGTAAGTATGAACAATAAATGCAATAGTCAATTTGAATGAATCGGATAGGACCCAAACGAGAAATAACAAAAATTACAGCAGACTAACTAATACACAATTTTATTTTCATTTTGTGTGTTTGGTTAATTTTATTTATTTATTATTTTACTTTATTTTAACTTGAGAAAAGGGGGAGCTATGAGTTTAAGTTCTAGATCTCATTGATTACATTACAAATTAAAATTTGTACCGTGTGGATGTCATTTTGAGGACGGGTTTATTTCTTTTAAAAGCTTATGAAGAATGAGAAATGAAAATACTCCTAGTTAAGTTATTACAACAAACTGAAGCTCAAACTGAAGTTTTCTTCTCAAAACAAGAAAGAAACAAACAAACAAACAAACTGAAGCTCAAACCATTTTGTTAGTTTGGTATAATAATTCCAATGACAATAATAGCCTCCCCGATACAAGTGTAGACTAATTTTAACAAATCAGTTACATAATGCGAGGGAAAATGAACTCGTACATTGATTGAACAGGTTTTAGCTGTAGACTTTTGTCATTTAATCCAGATTGGCTAATTGAGTTGAATTCATAAAGCTATAAAAATCAGGCTCCGAATTATTAGAAGGACGAGTTCACTAAATTCAATGGCTAATGATGATACTTCTAGTCAACGCCATTAATGAATGAATGAATATACGTCGATTCTTTATTTCAGACACTCTGCTGCAACTTTCATGATCAACTAGTCAACATTTATAGCTCTTACCTACGCTCTAAATCAATCGGTCCAAACGAGTCCACTAAATTCCACTAATAAATAAATAAATGAAATCAATGTTTTTTTCTATTTATTTATCACGTGCCAAAATTTGGAGGACCATTTAGGGGTGGGAATACGGGTCGGGTATGGGTACCCGATCTCAATTTTTGCCTAAATACGCTATCCGTACTCCGTTCCATTCTTTATATCGGCTATCCAAAAATCCGGCTCGAATTTCCTGTTTGGATTTTACGGATACCCTTAAGCTCAATTTAAAAAAAAAATCACATTTCTAGCACTTATCCACTTAGCACGCATTAATCAATAACAAAGAAGTTGCCAATAAAAATTGAAATGAAAAGTTTGGAAAATTGGACCTAATAAACATTCAAATAGCACTCTACTTATAAGTCTATTTGAATACCCAATATCCGAGCAAATAAAATAAATTTATCCACCACCAGACCCGTACTTGCAAAATTCGGGTTTAGGGTATCGACTTAACCGTTGGGTATCGGGTATGGGACAAGCATACCCGTAAATCATAACTCGTATTCCCACCTCTAGACCCATTCTACGATTATATTTTACTCCCTCTGACGCATTAATATTGTTATGTTACAGTTAGACGTGAAAATTAAGAATAAGGGTAAAAAAAAATAGAAAGTGAATAGGTCTTATCACTCTGCCGTATATTTTAAAGGGTTCAAACTTTCTTTATTTGAAAGATGACATTATGAGTACGATATTTAAACAATGATAGGAATATTGAAATCAAAATTTGGAAAGTGTAACACTAAATAATACTCCCTCCTTACACAATTAAGTTAACCCATTTTCTTAAATCATGTGTTATCTACTACTATGATGGTAGTTCTATTTACACAGGATTGATGTATTATCCCTCACATTTCATTTCATTTCATTTCATAGATATACACAACATTTGTGTAAAGTTATACCACCACGTGAAGAATAATATCACTTTCCAAATTCGTAGCACTTGCAACACCAAACATTGATTTAACTACACATCTTTATCACAAAAATTGCGTCACATATTTTACATAACATAGTTTGTAATTGAAGTGAAACCCATCTTATTTCGTGATATACCATTATTGTATATATACATGTCATGATGAAGAAAGTAATGATGTAGCAGAGGTGAGTGGTGAGGGAGAGAGAAAACGTACCAGCCAGTAAGCCAAGAAGCAAGGGGGGCCCAATCATCTTTACAGAGCTTGGCAGCCCAATAATAAAGGCCCCCGGAAGTTGGGTAGGCCGACATGATCTCGGCCATGGACAGGCCCACGATGAAGGTCATGAGGCCCACAATCGGCCATCCATAAACCATAGCTACCGGCCCGCCGTAAGTGAGGCCATCATTGAACAACGTGGTTATGCCCGTTACGATGGAGATGATGGAGAATGTGACGGAGAAGTTGGCGATTGCGCTGTCAACCAACAACTACTCTCAGATTATTCCAATTTGGGGGAATTCAATCCAAAAATTATTTATGAATACGTACGAGAGGGTGCGCCGGAGCTCCTGCTTGTAACCCAGCTGATTGAGGCGTGAGTCGCCGGAGTCCGGCAGCCGATGGTACTCCGCCGTCGGAGCTCCCATCGTTACTTCTCTCACTCAATGGATTGATTTCTGCTGACTACAATTGGTAATGAATGCTAGGAGGAGTCGATGCGCACAGATCTAAATTATTATTACTAGTATTTTATACCTCAAAGTTCACAATTTTTTTCACAAAAATAACTTAACACCAGAATTAGTGTGCCGCGCCCGCCTTGGCTTTTGTGAAATATTTTATTTACATAAAATATGCTACTACTAATGTTCCAACAAGGAATGCCATTCTAGTCAAACTAGTATTGTAGCTAAAATCTAGTAATATCAAAGGTTAGTTTCAAGCTTTTCAAAAAAAAAAAAAAAGTTTGGTTTCAAGGAAAATAACATGTGAAGTCATAAATCAATATCATTTCCCTCGTGAACGTTAGTGAGTGTTGGAGGTAACATTAATTTCTGACGTCATACATCAATTTTTCGATCCTCTGGAAATGAGGTTTTCTAGTTTATGTGAAATTGTTCCATTTTTCCTCATTTTTATTTTTTACAATTCTACAACCTAACGATAATTTCTTCTTTTTTTTTTTATAATAATTACTCCCTCCGTTCGTCAAAAGTTGTCCACTTTGTTCTGGACACGGAGTTTAAGAAAGTTGATAAAGTGAAAATTAGTACGGTAAAAGTTAGAAAGTAGGGATAGTAGATAATGACAAAAAAATAGTGGTATTGACAAAAAAGAGGTGGTATTGACCAAAAAGTAAGAATAAAGTTGTTGGGATGATAAAAAGGTATGAATAAAGTTGATGTGAGGTGAGGTCCTTAATGACAAGGGGTAGTAATATTTGGAAAGTAGAGAGGGTAGTGTAGTACGAAAAGGTAAAGTGAACATGTTTTGATAAACATGGTTACTGTTCAAAAGTGGACAGGTTTTGATGAACGGAGGGAGTATATAACCTAACGAGACGAGATACAATCCGATGCAAGTACCTTCTCCATTTTAACATGTTTACCTCGTTTTGCTACAAATCAAAACCATAGCGTGAGTTAGTAATCGCTCTAATTTCTGCAAGAATTTCATCTTCGATTGTAATAATTATTTAGCATACTTTACATGTATATTGATGACATCATTCACTAGGTATAATAACAAGGTCGGTGTGTATGAATTGGCCTAACGATACAGTGGTTAATGCCCGAGATCCAAAGACACACCTACTTGTGGACGACAAGAGGCTTCAGCCCCTACCACCAATTTTTTTTTTTTTTTTCTAAATGGTTAGTCTTTGTAATAATTGAAGATTGTTGGAAAATTATGTACAACCCCATACTAGCACAAACCGCTGAGATGTAAAAAAAAAGCCAAAGTCAAAGATTGCCAGAATGTACTGCATGAAAACTTTATATACAATGAAACTTATATACAATGAAGCCTCTATCGAGTTCACCGTGGCGCGGGGCGCTGTTTTTAAATTTAATTGTTAATTAAAGAAAAAAGTACGACAGGCTGCATGCATAATAACAAGGTCGCAAATAATATCTCAATTTTCTAAGAGTAGAAAGATTGTCACAATGTATACCCCCCCCCCCCCACAATTGAATCTACAGAAGTTATACAGCACACAAGCATCATAGCCGTTAGAAAGTCTCCATAATCCAAAGACAAAAATATAACATAATTTCTACCTAAGTATTTCACAAGATCATCAGAGGGAAGAAACCATATTCTACCTTCTTCCGGATTCCAATGCATCAAAATTCGATTCCAAGTTTGGATCAAAACCATTACTGTTTGATGCAGTGCGTTGCACTCCTTCCATGCTGATCCCATTACCGGGCTGGACTGTGGAGCGCGCTTCCTCCATTGCTCGAAAATATGCATAAGGACCCCATCCTACATCAAGAGAATCAATAAAATTACTTTCCTCAGTAATTTCACATAAAATAGCGCATTATCTTCTGAGATGCATCAGTGGCAATCACAAACTACAAATAAGGCGAATCAGTCTAAGGTTAGAACGCGAAAATAGGATGTAGCATGCAGAGAGTAGTGTAAATATGAGAGATTCGGAGTTCTAAACACTGATACTGGTCTGTAATGATAAATTTAACATCATATTTCTCAAACATAGATCAATACTCATATACCTATAAAATGAAAACCAAAATGTAACGGCAACAGTGTATTCAAACAAGCAGAAGGATGAGATGCATGCAAAAGATGAATCTACCTTCTGGGTGATATGGAGGAGGGAAGAACTGCAGGTAGCAAAAAGTAGCAACTGTGAGACCTAGGAGGCCCCCAGCAAACACGTCTTGCCAGTGATGCCAGTAGTCATCCACACGGGATATACCAACGAGACATGCAGTGAGAAGGGGAAGAAAAATGAGGCATAGTTTTGCCACGTGCCCCTTGGCATCGAAGCACTTGATTTTTCCTGCCAAGTATAATGATAGGAAACTAAGACCCGCAAAGGACCCTGCAGAATATCATAAAATCTATCGTCACGCGATCAGCTCAGGGAAAAAAATGGCTATAAGACTTGACAAAGCAACTGCTGAAGGATTCGACTCACATGAAGTATGCCCACTTGGAAAACTCTTGTGCCCTTCTTTTATGTCGCTAGCTTTACCATGACATACCACGTTACCCCACTTATCATATGACTGTAAACAAGAATTTTACAACAATTTTAGAAAGAAGGATGGCAAAGAAATCGGCTTCTGAAGAGACCGCAAATAATTCCAATTCTCATAAGTTTCCTTACATATTAATAAAGAAAAACAAAAAAAGCAGGATTAAAAAACATAAATAGTGATAAGAACAGCATACATCTACTCCATCAGGAAAGCAACGCCAAAAAAAGTCAGGACGTGGTCTGCCAACTGCATTTTTTATTGCATCTGTGAGGACTCCAGTTAGGAGCACGGAAAATAAGAGACCTGCAGTTCATTCAACAGTACGTTTTAGCCAAACTCACGGTTCATCCGGTAAGACTAAGGAAAATTTCTTCTATTAAAAATCGAGTTTAACTTAGCCTAAAGAGGAAAGGAGAAAGCAGAAGTTATACTACCTAGTACACTATGGTGAAGATCGTGAACATCTCCCCTCCGAAGATAGTAAAAAACGAAGACAACAATTGGAAGCAAGACTGCATACAGCTGATAGACATGAAAGTTACATCCTCAGTAATACTTTAGCAACAGTAATCCTTTAAGGCAAAGTCACACTTATGAAAAGCAAGTGTGGATTTATACATCAAAAGAACACACACACACACACACACACATATTGCAGCCTGATAATATAGGTAATCATGAAACAATATGTAAATGTCTTGATACTGAACAAAAGAACCTCACCGGGACTGACCATACAGGAACCGTGTTTTCCTTCATAGGATATCTAAGATCGGTCATCATGTCTTTACCAACGAAACGATAAAATGGGTGAATAACGTTCAACATTATCTCTATGGCCGCAAGCAGTATAAGTATGAACCAATCATGTTTATGACTTCTTGCAAGTTGTCCGCCATGAGACTTAATCGTATACCGGGTTCCCAGCTCAATCTCATTTTCTCTACCCTGTTAGTCAATAAATAAACAAGGCATCATATGAGTTTAAACTGCAGTTGCAAATCCAGCGAAGATCAATTCAAGCAAAATCTCATACACAAAACAGCAACAAATTTTCCTGTCACTACTCTGCTAAATCCTGAAGGGGGAAGTTGAAAAAAAAAAAAAAAAAAAAAAAAAATTAAACAACAATCTCTTGATATCCAACTTATGCAGCCAGTGTTAAATGTTTGACCCCTTTATCTTGTTATTCAAGAAACAACTCTTTTTTTAAATCCCCTTAAAGTAATTAGATATATAGCCAGTAAAGATGTAGAGATCCTAAAAGCTTTATATATAGAGTATCATTCAAACAGACAAAAGTCTGCATAACACTGATTTAGGGTTTAAGGATTAAAGTCAAATAAAGTTATTTTTCAGATAGAATATTCTGGCAAAAGCAAAAGAACTTTGGACCAAAAACTAAATTTACAAACCTGAAACATGTTCCTGAACAAATTTTTCAAACCCATCTCGAAACAGCGCAAATCAATCCGATTGGCAGAAGCTGTGAAGAAATCTGCCCACAAATATTAAGAGTTCAGGAATCAGAAAACTAAACCAAAATGGCAAACAAATTACATATAAAGGAGTAGACATTTTGAGAAAACTTCAAAAAAAAAAAGGAACTAATTACAGACTATTCTACTAAAATTATAAGTTCAACGATAGTAGGGTGATACCTTTGAAATGTTTTTAGTCTCTTCTATAATGTTGTTGTCGAAGATGAAAACAAGGCGATGACAAGTGGAACCGCAGAAAACTTCAAAATGCAAATTCCTTAACTGTAAGTTGCTAAGATAGCGCTCCAGATCTTGAAATTTTTGTGTAGATTATATTGTATTTTAGATTTGATAACATAATAACAAACAAATTTGTTGCGCGTGGGAGGTAATTTGAAATGACGAGAAGGCGCCGGCCCCTTTCGACAGTTGAACAATTACTAGGAATATAACACAAATAAAATAAATAAATAAAAGAAAAAAAAAAAAGAAAAGAAAAGCAGTACAATAACTCATTATATTTATATTTGAATGTAAACGAAATGAGTGGGACGTCCATTTAAGAAAAGAGAGATAAAATAAGCGGGACGTACTACTTGAATTTATTATGTTCCAACTCTTGATAATGGCCGTCGGATTTCATCGACATTGTTGGACGCGGCAATATAGTCAAAAGAATTATTCAGTTTATCATGAAAAAACACACACACGTACATAACATAAAAGCACACAGTAGTATTTATAAATAACTTTAAAAAAAAAAATCGTATCATTTCATGCTTCTAGTCCCTCCGGCCTCCTAAATATGGTTCACTTTTGTATTAAGTGTCCATTTAGAGAGTCATTAGGTTACTCATCTCTTATAAGCATCGTTCGTGCCATCCTCGATTTGTATATATTAACATTATTTTATTTAAAATTTTATATTATATTTTAATCTAATACTTTAAAAAATATTATTATCGATTTATTGTTTTCCCCTTTAACTTTTTCCCATTAACTTCACAAAAATGAATAAATAAACATTCAAATTAATCATGACTCATTTTCAAAATGCTAAAATTAATCATTCAAATTTATATGCATGTTTCCTAGCAGTTTTTATCTAGTACTCCCATGTCCAAAAACATGAGCTATATTTAAGGATAGGGCTGCTAATACGGATTCCGAGTATACGGGTAACCCGATTCTAACTCGGAATCCGGCGGGTTACTGGGTACCCAATACTCGGATTAATGGGGTTGGTGCTGGTGATGGATTTTTTTTTTAGCTATCCGGGTACCGGGTATACCCGTACCGTCCCGATTTATCCGTCGAACTACCCTGTTTTATAATTTTTAAATATTATATATATATATATATATATATTATGTTATATTTTAATAGTTATCATCGAACTCCTATTTCACTATGGATTTTAAATCACCTAATTGAAGAAAATAACCTCTCTTTGTCACAAGATCACGCATGCAACTTAGACCCTAAAACCCTAAACTCTTGTGTGTGTGTGTGTGTGTGTGTGTATATATATATATATATATATATATATACTCCCTCCGTTCACCATAAATTGAACCATTTGGGAGTCGGCACGGAGATTAAGAAAAATGATAAAGTGATTGTGGGTAGGGTAAAAGTTGAAAAGTAAGGGTATTGTTAATTAGTGAGTTAGTTTGCTAATCTATTTGTATTTTCTCTCTCCTCTTTTTTCAATTGTCAACAATTGCTGCAAACTTTTTTTCGTGCATTTTTTTATCCTGTTGTTGGCTTCTTATTTTTTGTTCTTCATTTTATTTCTTGTTCATCATTTTTTTATTCATCATTTTCTTTGTCATCAATTATCATTTTTTTTTCTGTACCATTATTATGGATCTTATTCTCTTAAAAAAAACCTGATTAGCACATTATGGCTAAGTTCCTGTACATGAAAATAGAAATAGAGGGAACATAAAAAAAAACAGATTGCATCATTTCAATAAAAAAATCAGAAACCCATCCATTCAAGCACTGGTTCCAAAATCACAAAATATTCAGACTTTGGGGGGAAGGTTTGGAGGGAAATCCAAACTCACCTACAACTATAAATAGAGGACAGACTCATAAATACAACAACAACAAAATGTCATCTAGCAGGCAAAGGCCAGATTTGACAGACATTCAAAGAAATAATGTTGCTTCTTGACTTCTTCAAAATTCCAGCAACTCGAAGCTTCGATATGGTGCAAAACAGGAAGCTGCGGAGCGTTTCAACATAGGCCTATCCACTGTTTGGCGAATCTGGAAAGCAGCTACTGCACAGCAAGCCCTGGGACAGCATGTTAAACTGGTAAGTATGAAAAAGGGCACAGTCCATAAAGACAGGAAAGTTATAGATGAAGAAAAGCTAAAAAATTTGTCCGTACTAGAGAGAAGTAGAATAAGAAGGGTTTCAACACATCTTGGTGTTAGCACAGGTTTGGTGCATAAGTGGGTTAAGCAAAAAAAAATAAAACCACATACCAATGCCATCAAGCCCTACTTAACAGCTGCCCACATGATTCAAAGGCTCAAATGGAGCCTAAGTCAACTTTCTTGCATAAGTAGCAATGGAAAAATACAATTTCAGCCAATGTTCAATGTCATTCACATTGATGAGAAGTGGTTCCATCTCACAAAAAGCTCACAGAGATATTACATCATGCATGATGAAGATGAGTTACATAGAACATGCAAATTCAAAAGTCACATTGAGAAAATTATGTTTATGTGCCTAGTTGGAAGGCCTCTTACTGACAATGAAGGCAATGTTGTATTTGATGGGAAATTTGGAATTTTTCCCTTCACATTTGAAGAGCCAACAAGCAGGAATTCCAAAAACAGACCCAAGGGCAGCCTCATTACAAAGCCTGTTGTGGCTATAACAAAACCAGTGATGAAAGAATGCTTCATTAAGCTGGTAAGTATGATAATTCATGCATTTCATGGTGTTATTTTACTATCAGAATGTGTGCAAACATTCATCATTTAGCATTCATTACAGATGGTTCCAATTATCAAGGCAAAATGGCCCAAAAGCATCAGCAAAAACATAATTATTCAGCAAGATAATGCACGACCACATATCACAAATGATGATCCAGATTTTCAAGCCATAGCACAATCTGATGGATTCAATATCAAATTGGTACAGCAACCACCCAACTCACCTGACACAAATGTCAATGACTTGGGTTTCTTTAGAGCCTTACAAATAATCAAGGACAGAAAGATGGCAACTACAGTGGAAGGGCTGATAAAGAATGTGCAGGATGCATATGAAGAATTTCCAGCCTACAAGTTGAATGATGTCTTCCTAACCTTTCAAAGCTGCTACATTGAGATAATCAAAGGGAAGGGAACCAACCACTACAAAATACCACACATAGGAAAGGAAGCACTAAGAAGGTAGGGGTTGCTACTTGAAACACTTGAAATTGAGGAGTAGGTGGTAACTAATGCATTTCAGTATCTAAAACTGCATGATAATGCAGAAAGTTCAAACTACCACATGGAGAATCTAGTTGAAGGAATGCAGCAGGTGGAATTGCAAGAGTAAGAGCTATTTGGACAGCTTTTTGGACAGTTTTTGGGTCATGTAAATATGGTGGATTGGTAGCAGGTCAGGTAGTTTACATGGACAAACAGTAATTATGACTTTTTTGTTGTTTGGATTGTAAACTAAGGGCATTTGGATCCTATTTTGTCTCAGCATTTTCAGTGAAATAGAATTTTGCATCATTGACTGTTTTATTTCTTATTTCAACCTCCTAAACTAGGTTTCAAGAAACCTAGTGGTGGCATCAATAAAAAATTGGGTGTAGTATCTGTTCAATCAGTTTAAACCTATGGGTGGCACCACAAAATGGCATCAGAATTTCATCAGGATTCATCATTAGCCCACACCAGAATTTCAGGTGTAGTATCTGTTCTCTCAGTTTAATCCTATGTTGCTCATTCATCATTTGCCCACACCAGAATTTGAGGAATTCACATAATCATAGCACACAATTCACACCATAGAGAGGACAGAATCATATGCTTATACTTGATGTGTAGAGAGGACAGAATCATAGCACACAATTCAGACAGGACAGAATCACAGCATAAATGGCATCACCAGCCAACACCAACCAACACAGAAACATAATAAATGGCATCACCAGCCAACTCTCCCCAGCTAAGTAAGAATGGCATAACCTGATTCAGAGGAGGTGTAGCACAGTAGGGCAGAAAATTGCCAACATCTCGGTGTTAACCTTATTGCTCCTCTTTCTTTTACGTTGTGACTGCTCCATGGCTTCTTCATCGGCAATGGTGGGAGGGTGGGCAGCAATCCAATCATGAATTTCTTTATTCCTTGCAACAAATTTGGCATGTTCAGACTTTAAATAAGAGTACGGATCCAGCACCATCGCCTCAGAATTGAAGGGTTGTATACGAAAGCAAGACTTTTGTCTATATACAATTGATATTTATTTCACTATAATTCTCCTATCTGAAATGTTTATTATTGCATAATTATTATTTGTCCAATTATCTCAATATCATAGATTATATAGTGTGTTGTAGATCACAGAAGATTATATAATCGGCATTTTATGAGATATAAACTAATATTCACAATCGAGACAACTTGGACGAGTTGTTGGTTTAGATTGTAGCATAATAGTATTAAATAGTTTATCTTGACTATTTATTTATGCTAGTATGTTAATCGTATTGAAAGGATCACAGTGAGATTAATTCTCTGTTCTGAATTATTGAGAATTAAAGATTTCGGTGACTTAAATAGTCTTAACCTTAATTGGGCTTATCAGTATGAATAAGTGTCTGACTATTGCTTTGATCTATTATAAATGAGAACTTAATCGTGGTTCAAAATTTCGTATTTTGGGCGGTAGCAGTTCTTATTTGATATTGATAGAGCTGCAATAAGGATCCGTGTCCTATGAATAATGAAATGATGATATCCTCTCGAGGAACTTAATAAGTTTATCGTATTAAACCCTGCAGGTGGAATTAGTTCCGATACGATAATAAGTTTAAGTGGTAGCACTCGAGATAATTATTTATTATTGAATAATTAATTGATTAATTAATTTACTGTCAGAAGTATTTAATTAATTAATGGATATTCGAGAATCTTAAACACGGAGATTAATTTAGTCTAATACTAGCCCCGACTCAATTAATTAAATAAGAGGGTAAGTCAGTATTAATTCTTTAGTGGAATGAATTAATATTTATATCTGATTTATATTTCTGGGCTGAATGGATTAAATCAGATATTATCGGGCCAATCTTATTTAAGCTAGTAGATCCCTGAACTGGCCCAATGGCCTGTGTTTCTAGTGGGCTAGGCGCCTGTCTCCTACGGCCCGTGAGGGTTGTCTAGGTTCAATAAATGTGAGCAGTTATTTATCTATTAATACAAGGCTCATAAGACTCATTACTTACTTGCATTCTAAGCAATTAAAACCTAGTGAGAGAGAGAGAGAAATCGACGCCTATCCCAGTAAGAGAGAGAGTACGAGGTCGATCCCATCCATCGTCGTATTCTAGCCGGGAACAGTTCAGAAGGTCAACTCTGGAGTCGTTGTGCATTAAATTTGCAGGTATATCGTATAAACATCCTATGATTGTAATTAAATTCATAGGAGCATGCTAGGTATGGATTTTGTATGTGTTTGTTAGATATCCATAATTGATCCATGGGTAAAGAATGGATTGGTTATCAAAAACCGGTTCCTACAGTTGGTATCAGAGCCCTGGTCTGTATATTATGGCTCTGTCGGATTAACGAACAGTAAATCCATAATTAAATAAAATCTGATTTTATTTACGTACGTTTATGCATGTATGTTCGTTGTCTCGTCGTGGATTCGTTTTATTTTCTGTTGGTTTGCCGTTTTGGCCGTTTTTACCACGAGAAAATCCGTGGTTAGAATAGGATTTCAGTTGTAAATTGTTATTTCGATTTGTAATTGTTGTACGGGTCGAGAAACGAAGAAATTTGCAGGGGAGAAATGGCTGGCGGAGGCGAGAGGCGGCACACGGCGGCGCGTCGACTTCACGCGCTAGGGTCATAGCTCGCGACGTGTTCTTGATCGGACGAAATCCGATTCGCCGGAGCTTAGCTCCGGTGTCTATGGTGTCTGACTCAATAACACGGCCGGGCGACGAAGCTCGTGATGTCGGGGCACCATGAACCACGGCGGCGCGTGTTTTTTCACGCGTGGGGCGTCGTGGCGGCGGAATCGCCTTGGGCGAGTTCTCGCCGGTGCTGCTGGTTTCGACCAGACCTCAAGGGAGGAGCCTTGGGTCTGGATGTGTCGGAACGGACGGGATGGGGCGGCGTTTCGACGCCGCCATGATCTCGTAACCATCGCCTATGGCGATCTTCCTCCGTGGCGGCGATTGACGAGCGAACCAGCAGCAGCAGCGGCGGCGACGAGCAGCGAGCAGCAGTAGCAGCAGGAGGTCAGGGCGGCGCCGGCGACGAGCGCTGGAACGGCTCCCAGCCGTGCGACTCGTCGCGACGCTGTCGCGACTCCAACGGCGGCGAGCGGCTGTTCCTCCTTCCGCCTTGCTGTTCCGACGGCAAGGTGGATGGTGGTGAGGGGCAGCGGTGGCGATGAGGTTGTCTCCTCGCCGGATCGCGTCTCCGGCGACGTGAAAGGGGGCTGCCGGCGTGGGGTTTACACCATGCGAAACCCTAGGTTTAAAAACCTAGGGTTTGGGCGTATGGGCAGCCACACCGTGAGGTCCCTCGCGTGGGTCGGGTCGTGATGGAAAAACGAGATGCTATTGATCTCGTTTCCTTCTTGGGCGATGCTTTAAGGCGACGGATTTGGAAAGACTTGAAGACGAAGACTTCTTGTAATAGATAGTTTGTTTTATTTTCTTTATTATTCTGTAATAATTTAGGCAGGTACAAATTATCCATGACGAGACGACATCTTATTTATTTTATTATAAATTGCATGTCGTGGGGTTTAATCACCGTTAAGGTGTTATTATTTTTAAAGCATGATATAATTTGTAATTATTTGAAATTATTTGCGTTTAGAAATTGCATGCTAGGAATTTATCGTATTACTCTAAGCATGTTATGAATTCAAGCGAGCATGATTTATTATGTGAGTTCTAGAAAAAGCATGTTTAGTAATTCCGTGTTTTACGTGTTTTGCATGCGAAAACCTTTTGAATTAAAATGACTAAGCATGTTAACTTGATTTTAATAATCAAATTAGACCTCCACAATTGGTTTTAGATGAATTAAGTTAGTAGGCTCGTGTAAACGTCCACACGATCATGGCTTGCATGGGTGCTATTGACTTATAGATTTTGTCGAGTAAAACTTCTAAAAGTATTTTAGTCTCGTGAATAGTGGGAGTTCTGCGTGTAAACATCCACACTATCGTGGCTTGCACGTATTAATTCTCACAGTTTATTCTAGGAGAGATTAGAATAAGATAATTAATGAAATTGTTTACAAGGAGATGTCGTTCTAGTAATTGCATCAATATGTGGGACAATTTTGGATTAGTTAAATTGTGGTCTGTGCTTAGATATTGTCTCGAATACAACTCCCCATCGGAGTCCCTTTTCGAGACGATATGGTCTAGTAAGGTTCATTTATTAATTTTATTTGTCATAAGGTTAATTTGGCATGAGATAAAATTAAAAACTGGGTGTTTGGTTGAGTGATGCGCACGTAAACGTCCACACTATCGTGGCTTGCGTGTAAGTCACTTGAGCTAATGAAGGTTTCATTTAATATTGTTTTATCAAAAGGTTACAATATAAATGTTACGAACGTTTTATGCAATAATTGTGGCTTATGTGCGTTTTTTTGTATGTTTAATATTTTTCAGATATGACTGTTACTCCGTTGTTGAATGTGCTTACTGCTAAGCCGCTTACCGAACCAAATTTCTTGGAATGGAAGCGCAATTTGGGATATGTCCTAGATGCCGAAGATTATCACTTCGTACTCACTACCCCTGCGCCTGCAGTTCTCACTGCAAACTCTACCGAGGTTCAGAAAGAGGAGTCTAAGAGGTGGCATAAGGCCAATTGTATGGCGAAAGCCTACATGATGACCACTATGACCTCGGAGTTGCAGCAGCAGCATCAGTCCTTGGACACGGCTGCTGCAATCATGACAAATCTTGAAGAGTTGTTCGGTGAGAGTGACCGTTCTACCCGATTCGAGATCATGAGGCAAATCATGAGCTCGAAGATGACGGAGGGCGCGTCTGTGCGCGAGCACGTGCTTGGAATGATTAATCATTTCAACGAGTTGGACGTGCTCGGTGGAGGTATCATGGATGAAGCTAAGGTCGACATGATACTCCACACTCTTCCCAAGTCCTATGAGAACTTCCGCCTTAATGCAATAATGAGCAAGAAAGTGTTCACTCTCAATGAACTGCTCAATGAACTTGTTGCGGCGGAAGGGGTTATGGGAAAGAGTCTGCAAGCTCTTGTCTCTTCCTCAAGGGGTTTCCATGTTTCACCGAAAGGTGGAAAGAAATGGAAGAGCCCCGCGAAAGGCAAGAAGGGCGAAGGAAGTAGTGGGAGCAAGAGGCTTGGCCCTACCGGCGGCATTAAAAAGCCAAATGAGAAGGGTGGAAAATGCTTCAAGTGCAAGAAATCGGGACATTGGAAGGCTAATTGCCCCCTGTTGAAGAAGGCTCAAGGTATGTCTTCTGCTCTTGTTAATGAAATATGTTTAAGTTCAAGTTCTATCCATAAATGGGTAGTAGATACGGGCGCAACTGACCATATTCGTTATTCCTTGCAGGGGTTCCTGCGGACAAGGGAAGTGAGTAGAGGGGAGTTGAGCGTTGCCATGGGAAAGGAAGCGAAAGCAGACGTTGCGGCCATAGGCGATGTTCATTTATCTTTTGAGAATTCAGTTTTAGTTTTAAGAGATGTTTTATATGTGCCAGACTTTCGGCGGAACTTGATTTCTATGGTTAAGTTGTGGAAAGACGGATATTCTATTTTTTTTGAAGGTTTTGCGACTTTTATGAAGGATGATAAGATTATTGGTTATGCACATGTTGTTGATTCTCTTTATACTATTTACTGTTCACATGCTGCGAGTTCTTCAAGTAATGCTTTAACTGTTAACCAAAGGAAGAAATCGAATTCTTCTCAAATAAATCAAACTCTTCTTTGGCACTTAAGATTGGGTCACATCGGTCTAAGGAGGATCCAAAGATTGGTTTCCGATGGAGTCTTGGATTCGTTCCAAGTTGATTCTATCCCAATCTGCGAATCCTGTATAGAGGGAAAGATGACGACTCGGCCTTTCAAGGCCAAGGGGTATAGAGCCAAAGAAGTGTTGGAATTGATTCATTCCGACTTGTGTGGACCTATGTCAACTCAAGCTCGTGGAGGGTACGAGTATTTTGTCACTTTCATTGACGATTACTCAAGGTACGGGTACATCTATCTGTTGCGCTACAAGTCTGAGTGCTTTGAAAAGTTCAAACTATTCAAAGCGGAAGTAGAGAAGCGACATGGTAAGAGTATCAAGTCGTTGCGATCTGACCGCGGCGGCGAATACCTCAGCAACGAGTTCAAAGAGTACTTGTTGGAAAGTGGGATTACATCCCAATTGACTACACCTGGAACGCCCCAACAGAATGGTGTGTCGAAGAGAAGAAATCGAACATTCCTAGAGATGGTTCGATCCATGATGAGTTATGCATCTCTGCCTATATCGTTTTGGGGATATGCTTTGGAAACAGCGACTCACAAGCTAAACTTGGTTCCTTCAAAGTCAGTGCCTAAGACCCCATCCGAGCTGTGGTCCGGGCGCAAGTCTAGTCTTAACCACATCCGGATTTGGGAAAGTCCAGCACATGTCTTAAATAAAGACGCTGACAAGTTGAGTCCGAGAACCAAGGTGATGCTGTTTGTAGGCTATCCTAGAGGAACGAAAGGTGGCTATTTCTATTGTCCTAAGGATCAGAAAGTCGTTATTAGCACTAACGCAAGATTCTTGGAAGAGGACTATATGATTGAGCATAAAAAGAGAAGCGATATCATGCTTCAGGAAGTTAGAGGGGAGGAGGCAACTAATGCTCCAGTTGTGCAAGACGAGAAATCGTCGGAACCTGCACAAACCATTAATACTGAATCTGCTGTAAAGCTTCGTCGTAGTGGGAGGATAGCTCAGGAAAAGTTGCTTAGTCGATACACTCTACTTAATGAATCTACGGATTCATCGGAATTAGGTGTGATCGAAGAGGATCCCTGGACTTACTCCGAAGCGTTAGCAGATCCGGATGCTCTTGAGTGGGAGGCGTGTATGATTGCCGAATTGGAATCTATCACTGCCATAGATGTATACCAGAAATGCGAACTTCCTAAGGGCTGTGAAGCCATAGGGTGCAAGTGGGTGTACAAGAGAAAGAGAGGACCGGATGGAAAGGTTACGGCCTTTAAGGCAAGACTAGTGGCGAAAGGTTTCACCCAAAGAGAGGGAATCGATTACGATGAAACATTTTCGCCAGTAGCCATGCTTAAATCCATTCGAATTCTTATGGCAATGGCCGCTCACATGAATCTCGAGGTCTGGCAAATGGATGTCAAAATCGCGTTTCTGAACGGGTATCTTGAACAAGATAGGGACATCTACATGTTAAAGCCTGAAGGATTCATTAAGAAAGGGGAAGAGCATCTCGTGTGGAAGCTAAAGAAGTCCATTTATAGACTTAAGCAGGCTTCACGATCCTGGAACAAACGTTTCAATGATGTTGTCCAGAGCTATGGCTTTGTACAATGTGAACATGAAAGTTGTGTTTACAGGGTGTGTATTGATGGAAGTTTAGTATTTCTCGTGCTTTATGTCGATGACATTCTGCTCATTAGTGATAATGTGAGTGTGTTGGCTAAGATTAAGGCATGGTTATCCCAGCAGTTTCAAATGAAGGATTAGGGAGAGGCAGCATACATTCTTGGAATTAAGGTCGGCCGTGATCGATCTAAGAGAATGTTGAGTTTGTCTCAAACAGCCTACATTGATATTGTATTGTCGCGTTTCAGCATGCAGAATGTTAAGAAAGGTTTCTTGCCTTTCAGACATGGCGTTCATCTATCTAAGGCGATGTGTCCTACGTCGCCTAAGGAGGTAGCTGACATGAGGACAGTTCCTTATGCTTCGGCTGTGGGAAGTCTCATGTATGCAATGCAGTGTACCAGGCCCGATATCTGCCAGGCCGTTGGCATGGTGTCTAGATATCAGGCTAATCCAGGTCAGGGTCATTGGATTGCTGTAAAGTGCATACTCAAGTACCTTAAACGGACTAGAGAGTATGGACTGGTATATCGATCCGGTGATCTGTTTTCGGTAGCATATTTAGATGCTGATTATCAAGGAGATAAAGATCAGCGGTTTTCTACTTCTGGCTATGTGTTCAAGCTAGGAGGTGGAGCCATTGTGTGGAGAAGTGTGAAGCAGAAATGCATTGCATTATCTACTATGGAAGCTGAATATGTGGCTATTACTGAGGCTGCTAAAGAGGCTGTTTGGCTTAGGAACTTCTTAGCGGAGCTTGATATGATTCCTGATTTGCCGAGAAGTATCACGATTTATTCTGATAATGAGGCAGCAATTGCAAATTGCAAGGAGTCAAGGTTTCATCAGACGACTAAGCATATTGATGCAAGATATCACTACATTCGGCTGCTTGTCCAAGATGGTGATGTGGATGTGCAAAAGGTTGCAGGAGTTGACAATCTGGCTGATCCATTTACAAAGAGTCTGCCAGCTGTTGTCTTTGAGAAGCACGTTGAAGGCATGGGGCTGAGTTTCCTCCCACACTAAGTTAAACTTTGAGTATAAGTGGGAGAAGTTGTAATAGATGGCTAGATGAATATTAGTCTCATTGTATACTAAAAGTTTGCTTTAGTATAAGTGGGAGAATTGAAGGGTTGTATACGAAAGCAAGACTTTTGTCTATATACAATTGATATTTATTTCACTATAATTCTCCTATCTGAAATGTTTATTATTGCATAATTATTATTTGTCCAATTATCTCAATATCATAGATTATATAGTGTGTTGTAGATCACAGAAGATTATATAATCGGCATTTTATGAGATATAAACTAATATTCACAATCGAGACAACTTGGACGAGTTGTTGGTTTAGATTGTAGCATAATAGTATTAAATAGTTTATCTTGACTATTTATTTATGCTAGTATGTTAATCGTATTGAAAGGATCACAGTGAGATTAATTCTCTGTTCTGAATTATTGAGAATTAAAGATTTCGGTGACTTAAATAGTCTTAACCTTAATTGGGCTTATCAGTATGAATAAGTGTCTGACTATTGCTTTGATCTATTATAAATGAGAACTTAATCGTGGTTCAAAATTTCGTATTTTGGGCGGTAGCAGTTCTTATTTGATATTGATAGAGCTGCAATAAGGATCCGTGTCCTATGAATAATGAAATGATGATATCCTCTCGAGGAACTTAATAAGTTTATCGTATTAAACCCTGCAGGTGGAATTAGTTCCGATACGATAATAAGTTTAAGTGGTAGCACTCGAGATAATTATTTATTAGTGAATAATTAATTGATTAATTAATTTACTGTCAGAAGTATTTAATTAATTAATGGATATTCGAGAATCTTAAACACGGAGATTAATTTAGTCTACTACTAGCCCCGACTCAATTAATTAAATAAGAGGGTAAGTCAGTATTAATTCTTTAGTGGAATGAATTAATATTTATATCTGATTTATATTTCTGGGCTGAATGGATTAAATCAGATATTATCGGGCCAATCTTATTTAAGCTAGTAGATCCCTGAACTGGCCCAATGGCCTGTGTTTCTAGTGGGCTAGGCGCCTGTCTCCTACGGCCCGTGAGGGTTGTCTAGGTTCAATAAATGTGAGCAGTTATTTATCTATAAATACAAGGCTCATAAGACTCATTACTTACTTGCATTCTAAGCAATTAAAACCTAGTGAGAGAGAGAGAGAAATCGACGCCTATCCCAGTAAGAGAGAGAGTACGAGGTCGATCCCATCCATCGTCGTATTCTAGCCGGGAACAGTTCAGAAGGTCAACTCTGGAGTCGTTGTGCATTAAATTTGCAGGTATATCGTATAAACATCCTATGATTGTAATTAAATTCATAGGAGCATGCTAGGTATGGATTTTGTATGTGTTTGTTAGATATCCATAATTGATCCATGGGTAAAGAATGGATTGGTTATCAAAAACCGGTTCCTACAAGAATCTGCCGAGCCAGAAGGTGGCTGGGAAGCTCCGGCCGCCGTCTCAGATTTTACCGGAGTTGGAGCTGCAGCCGAACCAGAGGGCGGCAAGGAAGCTCCGGCCGTCGTCTTAGATTTCACCGGAGAGGAGAGGTAGACGGAGTCGGATCCAGCAATGAAGCAGGTTTCGGGCACCACCGTGTCCGGATCGAGCGTCTCCTCAGAATCTGAACGCGGCGTAGAGGAGAGATCAGAGGGTGGCGCGTCGCCTCGAGCCGCCGTCTCTGGTTTGACCGGAGAGGGTCTGAACTTCGAATCAACGGGCGTGAAGCAGGTGTCGGGCACCACCGTGTCCGGATGGAGCGTCGCCTCTGAATCTGCCGCCATGAGAACCAAATCGGAACTCGGCGGCGAGGAGATAGCATACGGTGGCGCGGCGCCTCGATCCACCGTCTCTGGTTTGACCGGAGAGGGTCTCAACTCCGAATCGACAGACGTGAAGCAGGTGTCGGGCACCACCGTGTCCGGATGGAGCGCCGCCTCTGAATCTGCCACCATGAGAACCAAGTCGGAACTCGGCGGCGAGGAGATAGCATAGAGTGGCGTGTCGCCTTGAGCCACCGTCAACGGAGAGGGGGGAAACTCAGAATCGATGGCGGCGAAGCATGTTTCAGGGAGAGAATCGAAATTCATGGCTGAAATACGAGGATTTTCGACGGAGATGGAGAGGGAGAGGAGATGGATCCAGTGATGGTGAGATGAAATCGGAGGAGGACGGAGAGGAGACTGATACAGAGATAGAGATCCAGATCGAAGAGATGAGAGAGAGCGGCGTAGATCTAGGGTTTGTGAGAGTGGGAGAGGAGTGATAATAGAGGGTGCATAATGGCCCAAACCCAATAATGTGTGGATCGAAGTAATGAGAGTAGTGTGTGAGTGATTAAGAAAAGTAATTATTGTTGTTAGATTAATTAGTGAATTTAATTTATGGAAGGGTGGGTTGATAATGGTAAAGGGTAGTAATAAAACGAAAGTAATGAGGGTACAATAGTTAAAATAACAGAACAGTTCAATTTTTGGTGAACAAAATAAAAGGGTGAAACGGTTCAATTTATGGTGAACGGAGGGAGTATATATATATATATATATATATATATATATATATATATATATATATATGTATATATATATGTTCTTTCTCTATATGTTAAATGATAATTGCATTGCATTATTGATGAATGATGATCATCGTGGCTTTGTGTTGATGGTTGAATTTTCACCTATTAATCCTATTAGTATATCTTCGTTTTAAATTTTAATATGACTAATTTCTTTTTATTTTTTTTAAGCGGATTATTCGGGTACCCATTTTCCCGACCCGTATACCCGGCCGGGTATTTAGATACCCTGTTAGCTTGGATGGGACGGAATTGAGTATCATTTTAGGCAAATTTCCGGGGTCGGGTACCCGAAAAAACTGAATAGGGTACCCGAACCCGTCCGTATTAGCAGCCCTATTTAAGGAGATGGATGGAGTAATATTTTAACAATGCCATAATACGTTCAATCAACCACTAGATTGTGGTATTATATGATAGTAATAGAAATCAGATGGTATCCAACAGTTAGATCAAAATCGAACTTATAACAATGATAAAATATTTAATATGTATATAATTTATTATACTACTATTATGTTACTCTTTCCGCCCACAAATCAAATACTCATTTGAATTTTGGCATGGAGATTAAGAAAATTGACAAAGTTGTTTTGAATGTGGTAAAAGTTAGAATGTAGGGGTAATAGGATAATGACAAAAAAAACAGTGGTATTCACAAAAAAAAATATTGGTATTGACCAAAAAGTAGGAATAAAATTGTTATGATGATAAAAAAGTAGGAATAAAGTTATTGAAAAGTAGGGCCATCAATGGCAAAGAGTAGTAAATAAAAGAAAAGTAGGAGGGTATGGTTGTATAAAAAGTAAGTATGTATTTGATTTGTGCACAAACAAATATGGGTAAGTAAGTATTTGATTCGTGGACGGAGGGAGTATAATGAAACATATCAATTCTTATTTGATCAACCCGTCCTATAAAACAAATGAGAAGGTCTCCCCTGCGACTTGCCGCCTGCCACACAACAGGGTTCGGGTCGGGTTGATCCGGTCAACCTGGGTTTGATCCGTTGACCCGGTCAATTTTATTTTTTTTTCTCAATATTTTTTAAAATTTTTCAATTTTTTCCCCCTGCTCCGCCTTCACTCCGATTACTAATATAAGGATAATCGTCAGGTAACAATTTAAACTTTTTCGGCTCGCTCTGAGGCCTTCGGCTTCCTCACTCGAATCTTGACCAAAAAAGAAGCGGCAAACAAAAAAACGAAGAGACAAATAAAAAAAAAGGAAAAAAATTTAAAAATTTAAAAAAAAAATCTAAAAATAAAAAAATAATTAAAAAAAGAAGATAGCAGGCACGTGCACCCCACGTGCCGCATGCGCATGAGGTGCGACAGGTCTTATACAAATTATTGCCAAAACGAATAGTACTACTTGAATTCTTATTAATTCTTTCATATCCATTTCCTTTGACGTCGTCAACACTTCTATAATTAAAATGGGCGTGTTGGGTTCACCTATATCCTAGAGAAGAAAGAGACAACTGGTGAAGGTACCAACGTGAGATAGAAATGAATGAAATAAATATTGATAAAAAATCAAAATCCTAATTAAGTTTTAGTGACCAAAGACCCCTCTAGAAACGCCGTTTTAATATTTCAGACTATTCAGAGCTATAACAGGTCAAGTATAAAATTATGTTAGTTTTTATATTATCCTGACCTTCGTGCTTTTTTTTATAACGAGGAATGTCAGAATTGTTAATTAAAAGTTGTGTGTGAGCAAACTCGTTTTCTTTAGTTATATATCCCTATAATTTCTCACTAGTTAGCAACCCGTCGAAAATTGATGGGAATTAAAATAAAATTTTATTATGTTACGTGTTAATTTTAAAAATTATGGAGTTGTGATTTTGTCGCAATTTAAAAAAAAAAAGTTGATGAAATTATAATACAAAAATAGGCCAATGAGGAACCCGTATAGTTATTCAAGTCGGTTTAAATTTATAAAATATCTAAGTAATCAAATATAAGTTGTTATACTAATTGGTTTCGTGTCCCTACATTTGGTTCACGGTCATAGACTTAGAAGATTTCGTCCTAACCCTTCTTTTTGTTAGTCTATTTGGACCAATTTACGGTTCGGGCTAATTTGACATTCTTACCAATTGAAGTCGTTTAAATGAATGTGTTGAGGGTACATTCATTATACATTTTCAATTTGATTAAAATTTCTATATTTATATCCTTCTCAAAATAAATTAAAAAGTGATTGTATCATCCGTACCCGTCCCAAACTCGTTGTGAGGAGTCTTCTAACTACCAATCAACTCGATGAATCGAGTTTTTTTTTTGTTGTTAGAAATTCTCAATCATAACGCTCTTTTTTTTTCTTGGTCCATTCGGGCAAACTCAATCAGTTTCATGTAAATCAATATCCCTAATATATATTTTCCAGCTCTACTATTTTATGGCATTGAGATTGATTATTATCTCTTTGTGTGTTATTTTGTACATTTAAATTTATAAAATATCTAAACAATCAAATATAAGTTGTTATACTAAATTGGTTTCGTGTCTCTACATTTGGTTCACAACGATAGAGTTAAGAAGATTTCATCCTAGCCCTTCTTTTCTTAGTCTATTTGGACCAATCTATCGGTTCGGGCCACATTGCATTCTTACATGTCGAAGTCGTTTAAAAATGAACGTGTTGAGGGTACATTCATTAAATATTTTCAATTTGATTAAAATTTCTATATTTGTACCCTTCTTAAACCAAATAAAAAAGTGACTTTATCGTCCGTACCGGTCTCAAACTCGTTGTGAGGTGTCTTCTAATTACCAATCCACTCAGTCAATCGCATAATTGCTTTCGTTGATCGTTATTGTTTGTGTTGATCTCAAAATTCTGACAACTACATATTTATTCTTTGTTTTTCTATGAATGGTCTTCAAGCTGATGCTATCAATATTTGGTGTTATTTCCTTGTATCATCACCGGAAAATGCAAATTTAAATAAATCTTATATTTTTTTTCCTCGAGAATTAAATAAAATAAAACAAACGAAGCCATGCATCAATCACACAACATGATTAATTAAATTCTAACATCTCAAAAAACAAATTCAACAAAAATATATAGTAACTACTAATTAACGATAATAACTTACAAATAAACATATAGTAAAACATAAATACTCTCTTTTTGAAGAATTACATCAAGAAAGAAAATTCAGCAGACATAAAAATAAAAACAAAATAGTATAGAAAACAGAAACCTTACGACGATAATCAAACACTAATCATCAATAATCTAGAATCACTTTTTCTGAAAAACAGTTTCTTGTACTCGCAATTTCAATTTTACTGCTTACAAAAGTTGTTCTAAGAGCATATGCAACGGGTGATGAGGGGCGGTGTCGATCGGCGGTGTCGAGCCGCTCGACTCACCCCCCACTCGACACACCCCTGTGTCGATACCGCTGTGGGGGGATCGACACTGCCCCGTGTCGATGGTGAGGCGATGGCAAGGTCGATCGCTCGATCCCTCCCTCGACTCCGCCACGCCGAAAAATGGGGACACGTGGTGTGTCCCCATTGGTCCGTCATATTTTTTTTTTTTAATTTTCTGAATAAAAAAACAAAAAATAACGGTAAAAAATTAAATACACCCCAACGTATACATTATCTCCATCAACGGCTACATCCCATTTTTTCACTATATATATCCCTTCATCTCATTCATTCTACACACCAAAAAAATTCTTTCTTCATCCATTCTTCCCTACAAAAAAAACTACTCTTTCACATCATATTTTGTGCAAAAAAATGGCCGACGACCAGTTTAATTCGTGGTATTCGCAAACTTTTGGTTCAATCCCACCGAACCAATCTCCAAATCCGGCGAATCCACCTCTCAATCCGGCGAATCTAAGCTCCCAATTCTCATCTTCTCCCGGTTTCGGCCAATACTCGGCCCCTGAAGGGTATGGTGGTTTTTCGCAGACGCCGGGTTTCTCCCAATTTTCCCCGTCGTCGGGTTTCTCTCCATTCCCTCCGGCCACTGGGTTCTCGCAGTTCTCACAGCTGCAGGGGTACGGCCAATTCCCCCCGTCGGCTGGATTTCCGCAGTCGCCGGGCTTCTCCCAAGTCCCTCCGTCCTATGGCTTTTCGCAGTCGCCGGGCTTTTCGCCTGTGTCGGGCTTCTCGCCTACGCCGGGCTTCTCACTGTCGCCGAGCTTCTCTCAAGTACCCCCGACATCCGGGTACTCCCAATTCTCGCAGCCCCCAGCGGGTACGGCTCGACTCAGACGTTTCAACCTCAACGACGACGATGACCATGTTGAGGTGGAGGACGAGGAAGAGGAAGAGGAAGAGGCGTATGGCGATTCCCACCAAGAGGAATCGGATGAACGCGAGCAAACACCACCGCCCCCGCCCCGCCGCAAGGGGAAAGCTGTCGCGATATCAAACACGGCCACTTCTCCGGCCAAGGGGAAGGGCAAGGCACGCCACAAGGGGAAAGCTGTCGCGGCCTCATCCGACGAGCACAATAAGCCAGCGCGAGGTCCTAACTACACGCCTGCTGAGATTGAATACCTCGCAAAGTTCTACGTTGACTTCGGGATGGACGCGATCACCAGCAATTACCAAACCTCAAGCGCGTTATGGGAGAAAATAATGACCCATTTCAACGAGTTCATAGCTCCCGCCCACCCAAGAGAGAAGAGTGCGATGAAGAGCGCATGGGGCCGCGCCAAGAAACAGATCCAGAACTTCGCCGCCATCTACATCCAAGAAGAAAACCAGCTCAGAAGCGGGGAGAACGACTTCGATCTATACACAAGGGCCCAAGATTTGTACGCCGAGAAGTTCAACAGACCGTTCCTGTATAGGGCTGCGTGGGAGCTCTTGAGGCATATCCCGACTTTCACCAACCCTCAGAAGCCAACAGCTCCAAAGCGGACGAAGATAAATGAATCCGGCGAGTACACTTCGTCTGCCAGCGGCAACGCATCCACCACATCCGTGAGCGATGCAAACACTCTACAGGTTCGACCCGAAGGAGTGAAAGCGGCGAAAGCGGCGAAGAAGGGGAGGAAGTGCAAAAATGCGCTACGGGAGCAGGCGGCAGAAGAGTTGGCATCCCTCAACAAGCAATCGAGGGAGGAGTGGGCGTTCAATATCTACATTGCCGACACGTCGAATATGAATCCCGAGCAAAAGGCGAGGTACGAAAATGTTTGCCGCAAACTTGCAAGGGAATTCAATTGGGAGGAGTAGTTGTCCTTTTTTTTTTTAAATTATTGTAATGTAGTAGTTTTTAATTATTGTATTTTTTTTAATTAGTGTATGTTGTAGTTTTTCTTTAAATTCAATAAAATTGTCATTTATTAATTTCTAAATTTAATTAAGTTAATTTTTATAATATTTATTACAAATAAAAAAAAACAACAAAATAAAATCTATTCAATAATTAAAATCACGTTTCCCAGTGCTTAGACCTAGGTCTTACTCAACCCCATTGTAGTGGATAAATCAATCTATGTCTAACTCAACACCACCAATCATTAAAATCACGCTTCCCAGTGCTTAGACCTAGGTCTAACAAGACCCTTGTAGTACATGCTCTAACATAAAAGCTAATATTTAATAGCATTTTTCGTTTTGACAAAAAGAGATGAAAATTAACAAAACATAAGAAAAACTTGCTTACCAATGTAAAATTGACCACAATGATCTCAGAGCAGCCATTGCCACTCTGTGTGAAGAACAAAAAATTATGATCATAATGTATGGTTAATGCCATTAAATAAATTTACTTTATATACATGTCGCAAACATGTTGGGTAATAGTACTCGATTAAAATCTGAACACTACAAAGCTATCTATTCATATATTAGATTCAATGTGATATGAGTAGTATTTTATAGCAGACATTAATCGAAGATTTTAGAAAAATGTGAATGAAAGATAAAGAGAATTCCATATAGATATATCGATTAATATATTTATTTAGTTTTCATAGAGATTTTCGATTACAAATTTCTATTGGCCTCTTAAATGCTAATTTACTTATGTGAGAATGTATTTTTAAATACTTTTTTATAAAACATAGAAGTTTTTTACACCCATTCATAAGAATATAAGTTTTCTATACCAAAATCATGTAAAACACTAAAATACCCTTACTTTTAATAAACAAATATGAAAAGACAAAAAATTGACTTTTTTTTCTTGTTTTTTTTATTTACACGCTGGTTTCTCTCTCTCTCTCTCTCTCTCTCTCTCTTTCTCTTTCTTCTTCCTCTAATAAACCCTAAACCCAAATAATATCACCAACCAACCTTGATGACATTAAATTTGAACAATGTTCATTTATGTTTTGGAAGAGAGGTTGTTTGCTCTCATTAAACACACAACAACTAATGTAATTGTGTAATGCAAAATTGTCACACGCACGAACTTGAAACTCACGACATAGAGAATAAGAGAGAAGTGGGTCTTAAAAGAAAAAACTATATTTACGACGTAAAATTCTCAAACACACGAAGTTGAAGCTCAAACGGAAGACTTTCGTGTTTCTGGGGTAGAAAGAAGGTATGCAACTATATTCACCATGTAAAATATGATTTTTTTCGACGAGTGTTTATACACACGATGGCAAACCCACGGTGGATGTATTTTTTCACACGATGGTAGAAAATTTTCATGTACATGAATTATATGTTGATATTTAGTCATAAGAGAGTATATTTGCATGTTTAGAAATATTTTTAGAAGTAAAATAGCCGTAAAAATATATCCCTGTCGTGTGTATGAGAATTCTGCATTTTCTGGGCCCGTTTCTGCAACCCACGATGGCCTACCCACGATGTGGGTTGTACCATCGTGGGTTGCCCCACCGTGGTTTGCCCCATCGTGGCAACCAACGATGGTTACCACCGTGGAACCCACGATGGTCCATCGTGGGTATCCTCATCGTGGGTAGACAGGATCTTCATTTTTAGTGTGTTCGATCGGATTTTTTATAATTTCTTGGCTATTTTTTATTTTTCAGATGTCGTGGCAACGTATGTTGATACATCACAGCGGTCGTTGGGATCGATCGAATTATATAGATGGGGATTCTTTTTTTGTCTTCATCGATAGTGCCACAGTGAACCGTGCAAACCTTGTTGAACTTATTGGAGAAGGGTTGGGAAATATAAATCCGACCGACTACACGTTGTGGTACTTGACACGCATGGGCAACGGAAACAAAGTAAAAGTTCTATTGCGGAGTGATATCGAGTTACTGCGTCTTTTAATTGAACAGAAAGATGATCCAGAGGTTTACGTTGATTACGGCGGCTCATCCGCCCCCGGGGTTAAGTTTGGTGGTAACAGCTCTGGATTTGAGCACCACGACGTTGACAAGCGCATGCCCCACTCATATGAGCAATATGAACAAGATGATGAAGATGAGGAAGATGAGGATGAAGATGGTGACTACCAACAAAATGAAGAAGATGAGGTGAGTTCGTCCGAAGACGAAGCAGATGATCGTCGCAAAGAATTGCTTGATTCGCTATGTATTGATTTTCTTGCTTTGATGCGACAGCCGGAACAAATGGATAGGATTTTTGGTCATCGAAACTTCACATCGGACCATCAGTCCGAACGCGAGACCGAGCATTTGCGCGCAATGCGCAATTGGATCATTCCATTTCCCGATCTTGACAGCGCAGGGAGATTAGGGTGGGTCGAGCAACCACCACCAGTGCGTGGAGAACTCGAAGTGGGGGCCTTATTTAGGTCGAAGAAAGACTTGAGGATCACTGTTGGAATGTATCATCTGGAGAACTTTTTGGAGTCTAGATCGAAACATTCGGCTCGCAATCGTACGACCTTCCTATGCAAGACTGGCAGAAAGAATTGCAGCTTTAGAATTTGTGCTGTTGAGGGCGGCACCATTTGAAGAATTACTAAGTTATTCCTAGATCACACATGTCACCACGATTTGAATCGTGCTGCTGCACGATCGGTATCTTCTGATGTTGCTGCATTTTATTTTGCTAAGAGATTGACCGGCGAGGCGGTTACGTTGAAGCCAAGGGAGATGATGGAAGTGATGCGTAGAGTGTTTGGTATTAACATTCTATACAGTTTTGCTCTCTGAACGAGAAACATAGCCATAGAAAATACGTATGGCGACCACATCTCGTCGTATCAGAAGATCCCGTCGTATCTATATTTGTTGAAGCAGCATAACCTGGGAACTGTTTATGACTTGGAGATGACCGTCGAGGGCTCGCTATGTCACTTATTTGTGGCGCTCGGACAGAGTATTCGAGCGTTTAATAAGTGTCTACGGCCGGTGCTTGTAGTGGACGGGACCCATCTTAAGGGAAAGAACCGAGGAATTTTATTTGTAGCCGTCACGCTGGATGGGAACAACCATGTCTTCCCCCTTGCAATTGGCCTCGGTCACAAGGAGAATGATGAGTCGTGGGTATATTTTCTTTCCAACCTCCGTAGATGCTACAACCCTCCAGATGATTTACTGATTGTGAGTGACCAGCATTTGAGCATTAGGAATGCAGTTCGAGCCGTTTACCCGAATGCATTCCACGGGTTGTGCTACCACCACCTTCAGAAAAATCTCACGCCCTACGGAAAGCACGTAGCCACTATCTTCCAAGCATCAGCATATTGTAATCGACATGCAGAGTTCGAAGATTTGTTCTTAAAACTGCATCAAGTGAGCCCAACGGAGCTCACAGACGGCTTTCTGACATTGGACCGGAGAGGTGGGCTAAGTGTAAGTGTCCGGTCCGACGCTATGACTTCTTGACCTCCAATTATGCTGAATGTTTGAACTCTCGTATGTTATGGGCGCGGCGTCTCCCAGTGCACTCGATGATTGAGATGTACCGTTTCATTGTAGAGAAATGGACCGATGAGCATCGAGAAGAAGTTGCATCGAGAGATCATGAGTTGACACAGAACGCATTGGAAAAACTTTCTTTATCCGTGCAACACGGTACCCGTCTTGCAGCTCGAGGTAACACCACCACACATGTTTACACGGTTGAAGAAAGAAATGTTTCTTATAACGTTGATTTAAGAACCTGGACATGTACGTGCCGAGCGTGGGATTTAGATTTGATTCCATGTCGCCATGCTGTTGCCGCTATAAGGTAACATGTTCAATTACTAAATATTGTTTGGTTGCACGAACTTTCATTTAGCTTAGCCTATCCATATGTTGAAATTGTCGTCATTTTCTTATTTAACAGGCGTGCAGGTAACGGTTTGTCTGTGTACGATTTTGTAAGTCGTTATTTCAAACAGGAGACATTTAGAGAGACTTATATGGAGCATATTAACCCAATACCGCATCCATGAGTGAGTTGTGCCTCCGGAGATCTCCGCAATTGTTTGTCTTCCTATGGATGAGGTACGTCAGGCTGGGCGGCCAAAAGATAGTCGTGCACGATCCGCAGTAGAAAATTTGGTGAGACGTCCCCAAGTATGTGGTAGGTGTCATGGAAGGGGCCACAACAAAAAGACTTGCACAGCATCCATCCCGTTCAGTGGTGTTGACTTGAATAACCCCCTTGAAGATGCAGAAGAGGCCGAAGGAGAATAGGTAAGGCAAAGACGTCGGCGGAAGAAAAAGTGTAGCATTTGTCGTCTTGATGATCATAATGCGAGGAAATGTCCCTATCGTGAAACGTAAATATGTTATTTTTTTTGTTGTTTAAGATGAATTTATGATTTGTATTGGGAGAGAAAGCAAAACTAAATTTTAATATATTTGAACTTATTTTATATATGTGAGTGATACTTGAATGAGGTTTAAAATAGCAGGTGAAAAAACATCACTCCATGAATACCCATGATGGTGGCCATCGTGGGAAGCCCACGATGGGCAAAACCCACTATGGTGCCCATCGTGGGAAGCCCACGATGGACAACCACGATGGCTAACCCACGATGGGAAGCCCACGATGGGCAAACCCACGATGGTGGCCATCGTGGCAGCCCACGATGGTGGCCACCGTGGGAAGTCCACGATGGACAGCCCACGATGGGCAGCCCACGATGGTAGCCATCGTGAGCACGGTGGAGGAACTCTAACGGTGGATGATCGGGTTCCACAGTTCCGTCCCAACAGTGGAATACACTCGTAAGACCAAATTTGTAAAACCCAAATCGGTCCGTAAAAGTGATAAGTTCCAATATCGCATTGGTTGGGATTCTTGGCGGTGTTGTTGATGTAGTAAGTCAATGCCTAATATGTGTAATCACCCCACGGAAACTGTTCCCAACTTTCCGGATCCTCAACTAATGCCCATGCCCGTTCCTCCACATCCATATTATGGTCCCGACACAGGAGAAACCGGTAGTAAAGTAAGAGCTTAGCTACCTTCACATAGTCTTCGAGGTTGTCTCCCAAATCTAAATCTTTAAACCTATTATGCATTTCTATAACTTTAGTTTTGCGGCCTTTGAATACTCTATGGAAAAGACTGTCAGGCCGGAGAAGATGTCTCTCATTTGGATCAAAATTTATCTTCCCAAAATTCAATCCAGTAATGCACGCAAAGTCGCGTGCTGTGAAGCGGAGGGTTCTCCCGGCAATTTGTAACCACGTCTCATCCGCAAGGATCTCTCTACCAGTCAACTGACGGGCCAACAAATGATGCAGGGCACTATTTGTACTTCCAAGTCTCTTATGTTTGATCAAACGGCCAACAATTCCCGCCGTAAATTCATCATACACTTCTTGATACCGTCGAGGATTGTGCGTGAAGTGCCGAAATACCTTCGGTATATCTTTAAATAGGATCTCACGACAATATATATTTATTAATTTGTTATGATGACGCAATCCAGGTCTCATCCAATCACAACCGGGCTGCAATATAAACACATAAAGTATAAGGATAGAAGTTCGATCACTCAAACAAACAAAACCACAAAACCCAAAGCCTATAAAATAGTCCATGGACACCCACGATGGGGAAACACACGACGGGGCAACCCACTATGGGGCTACCCACGACGGGGCTGCCCACGACTGGGTGCCCACGATGGGGTGCCCACGATGGGGTGCCCACGACGGGGTGCCCACGATGGGTGCCATCGTGGGTACATAAACACCCACCGTGGGCAGCCCGTTTTTCACTTAAAATCCCAATTTTTATCAACAAATCTTAGATATAACACTTCTAATGCTCATAAAATCAAGTACATTGTTCTCATATTCAATAAATCGAACATAAACACACACTTAGAAGCATATATTTTGCAAATCCAAAATTCAATTTCGTGTGGAATTTTAGCACTAACAGGTGGTTCGTTTACGACGAGTCGTACTTCCTCCTCGCCGGAGGTAGATGCCGACGCCCTTGACTCCCCATCGTGGTCGGAGTGTTCACTCATATTGCCGTCGTGTGTGTGTTTTTTTTTGCAGCCGTGTGTGTGTCGTGGGTTGAGAGGGAGGGAGAGAGAGAAAGTGATGTGTGGTGGGGGAAGTGGGGGACCGCATAGATTTTAGGGTTTTTTAAATTTTTTTTTGTCTTTTCTTTTTTCTTTATTAAAAGTAAGAGTATTTTAGTCTTTTAAGTGATTTTGGTATAGAAAACTTGTACTCTTATAAAAGAGTGTAAAAACTTCTACTTTTTATCAAAAGATATTTATAAAGAGTTTTCCCTTTACTTATTGTGTTGCTTTAAATTTAATTATTAACGCTACTTGTAGACTAACTTAAAAAAATTACATTTCATAATTATTAAACATATAATTAATAATAAAAATGAGTTATATAATTTGTATTTAGAAATTGAGAATATATATATCTATCAAGAATTGAGATGAATTAATAGTAATACACAAAGCTTTAAAGAAGTATAAATTGAATAGAGATAAACATAGTAATTATAAATATACATAAGGCATGAGAAATTATTACATGAATATAATTAATAATCTATATTTATTTATAAATTAATAATACCGAAAATATCAGATTAAAAAAAAATCAGAACGGAGCACAGAAGAGGGAGCACCATTTATTTTCCTATTATTAATAAGATTTGTAAGTTGTAACACAGGCCCAACCCAAAATCAATCTAGATTCTTCGCTGTGAAGCCGAAATAATTGGGCCCATGTTCATACAGACAAAATTTAATTTGATTAAATTTGGTCCAATTGAAATCAGTCGAACCGCCACTATTTACAGGTGAAAAGGATTTGGGTAATTCTATTCACAGCCCTCATTTTACTCTTCTTAACCCCCTATTTAATAAAATTAATTAAAAGATATCAGTTTTACTGTTCTGACCCTATAGCCCTAAATATTATATTTAACTAATAACTTCAAAATAAATCATAAAAGACAAAACAATCAATCCTTATAACCACAAAATATGTATTTATTCAATAAATATAAATATGAATACAAATATACGAATTTCGAATATATGCGGGTTCAATCTCTATTTGATCCTCCGATTCCTCTCTTCACTTTGACCCTCGAACGGTCTTCAAGCAGTCTTTGAGATTTTTTGTAGAAGTATGCCTCCTAGATCTCCTTGGACTTGATCTTCAAGCTTTGTAACGTTGATACGGATGACTTTCGTCTTGCTTCCGAAGTAAACGTTGAGAGTCGAGCTTTATAACGTTGACATGGAGGACTTCCGCCTTGTTTCCGGATCAAACACACTTGATATGATTCCGCCGAAGAACGCGTTGATTCCTACGAAGAACGCCTTGAATCTCGCCGGGACACCTTGAATATTGAAAGAGAAATCTTGGAGAATTTCTCTCTTCAATTCTTGAGCTCTTGAAGATGATTTTTAGGTGTCATTTGAAGTTGTGTAGAGACCCCCTATTTATAGTTGTAGGAAAAGAGAATTTGAGTGGGCTTTGGACTCCATCATGGGCTTGAGCGATGAGGTGGCGCAATTTGATTGGTTCTTAAAGATTTATGCATATCTTTTACTTGTTGCCAAAGAAATAGATATTTATCACCATATAAATACATATTTATCATTAAATAACTTACTTTAATATGGATATGATAAGATTCCATAATAAAATAAGATATTAAAATTAATAAAATATTTCCTTAAAATTTTGATCTCTACAATATTATTACAACCCCCAAACCCAGAATTATGAAGGAATTCTTCGTTAAGATTATGTACATATTTTATGGACGAATAGTTACCAAATAAGTTTCAAGATATTTGTCATCTTCATCGCCTCTAATCGCTCATGAAAATCCATGGCTTTAGGACTTCAATGTTGAAAATGAAATTCATGGAAGGCATTAACGACAAGGTAATACACATACAGAGTATTTATTAGAAAAAGAAGAAGGAGAAGAAAAAAGCAAATAAAAAAAAAGATACAAAACCCCACAACGCCCACGCCGTTGGTCGCTCTTACTCTTGAAAATCAGGACATTCCTCTATACCTACTTTGATTTCCACTTGAAATTGATTTTCATATAGGCTTTTGTTTTCGTAGTAGAATGGTGAAATGGGGTTTGTGATTCTGTTTTCGAAATTCTTTATTATTTGGATTTCAATAGTTTTCGTTCTCTCTAATTGGCAGATATTTTACATACAATGATCTTGAACTCTTGATTTTCTTAAAATTTGGTTAGGGGGCTATGGTTAATTAATTTTAATTGTAATATTTAGAGGCTATAGGGTTAGAATAGTAAAAATTAATATATTTAAATTAATTTTATTAAATAAAGCGCTAAGAAGAGTAAAATGAAGCTAGGAATAGAATTACCCAAAGGATTTTCAATACCATTTTACAATAATAGCTATTGATTATTCACATATTTCTTTTTTTTTGTATATAAGTTTCTAAATAACACTCATATGATGATAATTAGACTAGGATATTCTTTATATATATATATATATATTAATTCTAATAAAGGCTAAACGTTTGATAAATATTTGAAATTATTATTCATCTCATTTTAAATTGTACTGTATATTTCTTTTTCGGTAATCATATTTCGGAGAACTGAAATTAAAGAGTAAAGAGAAAGGGGAAAAAAATAGTGAAGCTTACAAGTTTTTTGACAAAAAATAATTTTGTTCTTTCGAAACATGTCATTTCAAACGGCTGAGTCTAAAATGGAAAATATGTAATTTTAACAGGAAGGAGGGAGTAATAGATTATTATAAATATTTATTAATATAGCAAATGTTAATGATTTTAGAAATAAATATAGTAATGATCATTTCATTTTCATTCTATTTCAGCATACATCAGTTAAGAATTATTACTTCGGAATGGTCACTTAATAATTTTTTATCGAGTATTTTATTTCAATCTAAATGTGTTTGTACCATTTTTTTTTTGATAAAGGTATAGTCCAAGTTTGAATTTTCCAAAAAAAGAAAAAAATCATCCTCAAACTATATAAACCCAAAGCGATATCTTTTAAAGTTTAAACACACCGGCATTGCACGGAACTTATAAGATTGAATTTGAATTTCCCCTAAAAATATAATTTGCATTCATACACATCCGACGTGGCATAAAATATACTTCCTCCGTCCTTAAATAAGTGTCTTACTTACACTTTTCGTACGAAAGTAACCTCTACCTTTTGCAATATTTACTACCACTTGCCATTCTGAACCCACAATTAAATCACTAATCTATTTCACTAAATTTTACCTAATTAATCTAATTTTATTTGGTAGCCCAAATATGGGGCCCATTTCTCATTCCTCATTTGTTTACGCATTTTGTATCTCTCTCTCGACTAACTTTAAATCCTCACAATCTCCTTCTCTTCGCCGCTATCTCCCAGATCCATCTCTCTCTCTCTCGACGAACTCAAATTTGCTCACAATCTCCTTCTCTTCGCCGTCGTCCTTCCCGATCTGTCCGCTTCTCTCTCGACAAACCCTAATTCCTCACAATCTCCTTCTCTTCGCCGTCTATCTCCCAGATCTGTCTCTCTCTCTCGACGAACCCTAATTTGCTGGGAATCTCCTTCTCTTCGTCGTCCTCCCCGATCTGTCCCCTTCTCTCTCGACAAACCCTCCTGAGGAATTGATCTTTCCAATGTCGTCCTCCCCGATCTGTCTCACTATCTCTACAATCCCTAAATTCCCCTTCGCTCTTCATCGTCGTCCTCCCGTTCCGTCTCTCTCTAAATCTCCGATGGATTCCGCCTCAATCCCTCCGACAGAGACACCACCCTCTCCGATTTCGACCACCTTCTCCCTGACGGCGACCCCTCTCTCCCCAATTCCACAAAAATCATGGGAGTTGGGGGCTGAGTCGATGGAGATCGTGCCGGAATCCGACATCCTAGTCACAAAGTCGGAATATATAGTTTGGCGGGCTAACGGTGGCATCTTCAACGATGAAATGCCTAAGCTGTCGGGTTCTCGACTCACGGTGGCTGCCGCTTCATCGCCGCCTTCTGGGTCCGACGCTTTGCAGCCAACCACCAAAACTAACAACACCTAAAAAGTCAAAAAGTAAATAAGGATTAAAAAATTAAGTATGTCATTATTATTACCCCTATATCCTAACTTTTACCCCACTCAAAACACCTTTTTCAGTTTTCTTAAATTCCGTGTCCATCCCTAAATGGGACACTTATACGAGGACGGAGGGAGTACATGGCATATAAACGTACACGTGCGTGCTGTGTGTTGGGTCCCCCTCAAATATTTTCTCGTCTACACGACAGCATGATGGATCATTTTTTATAGAGTAACTTTTCAATTAACAAATAGGCTCAAAGTATAATTTATTTGCCCCATAATCATTATAATATACCTCATATAAATGAAATTTACAAATAATTAAGCCCATGAAATCTCAATTTAGGCCTTTCATGTCGGCATTAGCTTGCATTATCATGGGTGTTAATATGCTCGAAAGGATCCACGTGTGACAATAAACTTTTGTGTCAATCCATCTAGAGTATTAGACTAAAGAAAGTATTAGTATCATTTTTTTTTATGTTTATTCTATCTTTGAAGAAAATATGGTGTGATTTTTATTGATATAATAACTAGCTGATACGATGACGTCCACCTATGCGAAGTTTTTTGAAATGAGATCAAATTTGATTTTGTAGTTTAGCTCTAGAAAATCTTGGTAGATTATTGAAAATGAATGATTTGTCAATTAGGAATAAAAGAAAGACACTATTAATATAAATATAGTTTAAAATTAGTAGTTATGGTATTTTGAGCTTTTTCGTTAATAATTTCAATAATTTAAATTTTTTTAAATCATTTCTACTAGATCCCATTTTTATTTATTTATTTTTGGTTAAATAGAATTTCCATTTCACCAAAATAGAGCATTACAAAACACCTCAACATCTTTCCACACAGACATAAACTACCGACCTACAAGACAAAAAGCTAGAACATAAAACTATCAACTCTGCATGAATCTCGCCAGCTTCTTGTCTTTAGCACAAGCCAATGCAACATGCATTTGGCATTGCTTCACAATCTCCTCCACAGATGTTATTTTCTGTTGAAATCGACGCAAATTCCGTTCTTTCCACACAAAATAAATCGCAACAGACACAAGAACTCTATAAATCCCTTGCTTTCCCGAGTTGGAGCCACATTGTGTGAGATATTCTTTCTCCTGCTCTCACCCTTGATGTCGACTACTGAGTCCACACCAACGCGTTAATGCAGTCCAAATCTACGCTGAAAATATGCATTCGAAGAACAGATGGTGTGTAGTCTCATCAGTATTTCCACAGAGGATACAAGTTTGATCTCCAGTCATGCCAATCTTGCTCAAATTTTCCCATGATGCTAATCTTCCAAGCAGAGCCAACCACGTGATGAATATGCATTTGGGTGGGGCTCTATTATTGCAAATTAACCTCCTCCATGGGACTCGAGTGATGGAACCTTGTAGCTCCTGATACATTCTTCTTGTAGAAAAGTTAGCATCCTGCAAAGCTGTCACAGCCCCAAATCCCGAGGGACGGCAAAGCCGGGGTGCGACTAGGGGTTGGATTAAAGAAGCGGGGAAGAAAGGGAATGAATAAGAATGAACGAATAAACATACATTAATAACACAATAACTTCTATGCACAAGACTTCATTTAAAAGAAAGAGTTGATCTCGAAGGATCACTCGACAAGTTGTTCAAAAAGGAACTAAGTTCATTGTACGGGGCTTAGACCCAAAAGATAGATACATTATCTCAAAAAGATTGGCAGCGGAAAGCGTAAAGCTTGATACAAGTTCTTTATTCTAATTACGACTCTTAACTCAACATCAACCACCGCCGCTCCCGTCACTCAACCTGCACATTTTATAAAACATATGCAGGGCTAAGTACAAAAGCACTTAGTGGGCACATTGCCGAAAACATATCATAAGTATAGATAAATCAGGCATCTCATTTTTGTAGCACATCGGGGTTTTTCAATAAATACCCGTGTCTACTAAACATTTTCTTTCTCATTTTCACAATATAGCTTGCGCAAGCATTTTTCTCAGATGTTACGTTCAATCTTGCCCAATAATTATCACCATGGCTGGCCACCCCTCAACAGCGTTCCACACACAACGGCTACTGTGTACACTAACTTTGGATAGCAGGTCGGCTAACTCAAAGTCCGATCGTTTTAGTTAGCAGGTCGGCTAACTAATAATTCTGGATAGCAGGTCGACTAACTCAAAAGGGTACAAGAGAACTCATATAAAAACAAATATTTCATGCTCTGATTATCACTTTGAAAACACAATTATCAAAGCTGTAAATAAAGATTTTCGAGCATCGCTCATTTTATTTCGTATATAGAAAAGCTCACCTTACTGATTACAGAACTACTATAGCTTCCGTCTTTTGTCTTCCGTCCTATCCTTGGCGCTGACTTCCTCCTTTTATCGTAAATAAACAAACTTTAAAACTAAAAGAAACAGGAAATCAAAATCGATTTTAGTCTTTTAGGCCTTTGCACTTTACTACTTTCTTTTGATTAACGAATAAACGAGACTCAATCAATTCTCATTTATAAACTGACTCGACTCATTACTTGACACTTAGGTCAGTAGATAATGGATATCGATAACTTATAACGACTTAAAAGTTCACAAGGAACGAAGTTGAAAAGGATTTAACTTAAGAAATTAAGTTTTTGGAAACTTCCTGCACAAGACAGTGGTTCTGGAGTTCGCACAGAACAGAGAACTTTAAAACAGGGGATGAAATTTATACCAAAAGAAAGCTACGGATGTCTAGTTTGCTCTCCAATTTACGGATCTCGATTTCTTTAAGCGAGCTAGGAGTTATAACAGTTTCCGTGCAAGGTCGCAAAACAGTCAGCGCAAAACCCTAATGCTCGATAAAACTCGACGCACGATTCCCTAGGTTCGATTAATGATATTCCACTTTTATTCTTACGAAATTTCCATCTTAAGGCAGTCAATACGCAATATCTTTTATGACAAATTCCTTCATATCTCTCAATTACAAACTCGACGTATAATTCCTCGTCTTTCAACTAATCCAATTACTAAACCAATTCCATTTCAAATTCAAAATTCAATTTCTATTTGAACTTCTCGTTTATAAACTATATCTTATATCATCTCGGATGGAAATATCGTCAATTACAAACTTGTTCATCAAACGACAATAATCATTAATATCAAATTGGTTTTCCTTATTCGACTTTTCTATCGGCATTTAATCTCGTTTCTTCGTCTCTTATTAAAATTCCAATCTTCTTAGAATTCGTTCAAATTTTTCGGTTACGATCATCAACTAGCAAGATTATCATATATTCGAATCATAGACCTAAACCATTATTCATTCTCGACTTATCGACGATTCTTCGTCTCTTAGCGAAAATCCGACGTTCTCCGATTTCGTTCAAACTTTACAATATCGATCATCATCTATCTAGAATCGCTAATACGTAAACCATATGCTCAAAACATTAACGAGTCTCAACTTATTGTCGGGTTTTCGTCTCTTACGATTTTCATTTTATTTTTTAAAAAAATTCAAATAATTATATTATCATCCTCAAACATACTACATACCATTTCTATTATCATTTCATGCAAATCATAACATCTTCTACATCAAATCATCACTTCTTCATCTCTTACATTTCTATTTTTATTTTTAGAAAATTATCAATTAATTCATGCAATCATCTAACATCAAGAACACTAATCCATCAATCAATCCTCAAGAAAATCGAACTACATCAAACCCCTAAATCCTAAAAAAATTTCGGTAATATCCAATAGATTAGGAGGGATGATTTCTTCATGATTTCAATCCATAAAACCATTCCTAAGCATCTAACAACATGTATTAATCAAAGAATCATCATGCTTCTTCATCTCCAATTTTTCGAAAAAAAAAACAAGTTGATTGAAAATGATTTTTGTTCGGTTCAATACATAGAAGAAGTTCCTACCTTGTAGAATATGGAATCGGATCTAAGATCGATCGGTAGACGAGAGACTTGTGGAGCTTGAGAGAGCTTGAGGAATGAAGAACAATGGAAGAAAAATGAGAGAGAAGACAGAGAGGAGTGATGGCGGAAATGAGGAGGAGAGGGAGAGAGATGATGACTAAGTGAGTTACTATTTGATAAAGTGAAAAATATCTACTTAAGTGATGACTCATGTAATGGCGGTTAAGGGGGGTTTTATTGCCGGAAATATCTCGTTTATGGGTCTAGAACGACATTATAAAAGTCGAGAAATTATTTCTTAGGTGATTATGTTTTCGACGATATCTAATGCGACCGTTAGATTAGAAATAAATTACATACCCGGAAAGCATAATTCGTTTTTCAAAATCTGATAAAAAGTTGGGATAAGACAGTCCAAAATTCGCCCAGAAAAATAATAAAAACTGACTTTCTCCGGTGAACTCGTATCGAAGAAAAAGTGAATGTAAAATCTGACGGTTTTTAGATCTGAGTTTTCGGACGAAAATTTTATCGGACACGAAAACCCTAATACAGTAGTCGTTCGACCGACTTCTGGATTTTTTTTTTCAGAAACGGATTTCACCGTCGGTCTTAGAACCGAAAATCCTTAACTTAGGCGTGCAAAACCTTAATTAATAATTAAATTTTTATTTTGACTACGGAAGAATTATCCGGGGTATTACAAAAGCTCTCAAACCCCTTGTTGTTTTCTACATGTATTTCCTTGCTTCCATTATCTTTTTCACTACCCACGAGGCTTGCGAGGGAACCCTCATGGTAGTAATATCTCCACCCTAGATATAGAAAGCATGAATCCATCTAATCCAAGCTTTATCTTGTTTCTTTGCCAAACTCCATAATTGCTTGCATATTGTGGCTTTTTTTTTTCAGTTTTTCAGAGGGATAAGACTCCAACCACCAACTACTTTTGGTTGACAGATGTACTCCCATGCCACAAGTGCTCTTTTGGTAATGTTCGAAGTCCCTGACCACAGAAAATATTTGCATGCTTGTTGAATTAATTTTATCACCTTTTGAGGGAGCAAGAAAACTTGACACCAATAGGCTTGCATACTGAACAAAACTGATTTAATCAGTTGGATACGCCCTGAGTAAGATAAGAGTTTAGAAGTCCAATTGTCTACTATTTTGAGGATTCTCTTTACCAAAGGTTGCCATTGATGCACAGTCAATTTCTTTGAAAAGAGGGGTACTCCAAGTGTAATACCCCGAACTTCTATAACGTTAGAGAGCGTTTTAAATAACCTTATAAGTTTAAATGACGAGATTTGAAGAATAATTTTTTTTCTAAATAAGTAGAAATGAGTAAAATGACTGAAATGCCCTTATGTGTTTTTACGTGAGATTATCTGTTTCTATTTCTTGAAATGATAATGTGATACATATAGTGAGCTTGTTTGTATGAGAATGAGTACGAGTATGATTCTCAGAAAATTTCCAAGGATTTTGAAATGAAATGAATATTGTTGATAACCGAGAAATTGTTATACGCCGATGAACTTAGAATAGATTTTAATTAAAATCTTTGAACCTAGAATTAATTCTAAGATCATTAAGATAAGATAGAAGCTTATCCGAGATTATCTTGAGAAGGTTACAAGAATTGAATTATTAACGGATTAATAAGCCGACTAGTTTTAGTTTCTTCGTTATATGAAATTTAGACCTAAAAATTAGATGATCGGAATCGTTAATTTATTTAATGAGATGTGAATTAGGTTCGAGATGTTTGTAGTGTCGGAAACGAGACGAGGAGAGATTAGACCCGTTTTTAGCATAAATGGAATAATACAGACTTTTTATCCGAAAAACTTTGTACGACCGGGTAAATAATACCCGTAATAAAATATTGAGGAAAATTCCACTCATCTCTCTCCCTCTCTACCGCCATCTCTCTCTATCTCTCTCCCTAATCTCTCTCTCTCTCCACACCTATCTACAAGACTACACTTAGATTAATCATTAATATTCTTTAGAAATCTTAGTAAATTGTGTACAAAGATTGCATGCAAGATCCCATCATATGAATCCTTTATCAAACCAAGTTCCAACACCAACATCATCATTTTATTCTAAGTGTTGGAAAAATAAGTAATCAAGTGCATGCATTCTATCATCCTATCTCTCTCTTTTTCGATCTCTCTCTCTATTCAAAAGGAAAGAATCCTTTCATTTCATCTATCACACTCTCTAAACTCTCCAACAACAAAGAAGAAAAATCTCTCTCCCTCTCCCCCATTGCCGTGACCTATACACACACATACATACTTGGAATTTCTTCCATTAAAGCCTAGCATTCAAGCTCCAATCTCATGAAAATCAAGAGAAGATCATCATCATCATCTTAGGTTTGAAAGGTAATAATTCTCCAAGTTCTTGAGTTTGAAATCCAATAATCATCCTTATTTCTTCACAATTTTCGGCTCTTAAGCCCTAAAATGGATGATTAATTGTTGTTTCATATTTTCTTGAGGATTCAAGATGCTTTCTTCCATGGTGAATCCAAGCTAGAAGTTTGAGCCTTATTTCTCCACATTTTCGGCCAAAGAAGAGAATCAAGGAGGAGAAATACCATTTATTTTCTAAAGTATGATATTCATTTGATTTCTTGTGTATATGTATCTCTCTAAGCTCTAAAAGAAAGAAAACATGCATGCATGGCATTTATTTTATGTTTAGGCAAACCTAGGTTATCGATGTGAGGATTAAGTGAGAAGAAATCGATAGGAGAATCGAACTCTAGGAATTAATCGATGAATTAAGAGAAGAAAAAGAAGTTAAAAACCCTAAGTTTTGAATAATACCGAAAATTAGGTAAAAATAAGGAAAACTCGTTTATTATGTTCTATGATGAATTTGATATTTGATATATGTTTTTGAGCATGTTTTGAATGAGTTTATGTGCATGAAAAATTGAGAAATAAAATGCCCTAAAAATGACCCTAATGCCGTGAGTTTTTGAGCAAGAAGGAGAAATTATTTTATTGATTTTGTTGATGATTTAATTGATGTTTTGAACATGAGATTATTATGAGATGTGATGATTTAATCTTTTATGTTGTTAAGTATGAGAAAAATCGACACATGCATGTGATTTTTGAAGAAAATAATTATATGATGATTTAGTGTTTTTTATGTTAAAATGATGTTGATGTGTATTAAAGTGTTAATTTGAATCCTAGATGATAATAGGATTTAATGTAATAAAAGAATGAAGTTTTAAAGCTTTAAAAATGTTAAGAATTAAAAAGTACATAGAAAAGAATATTTAATAAGTGTTCTATATGTTCATAAGATAAATCTTGAAGATTTGAGTTTTGATTAAATTAAATCAAAAAGAAATTTTGTAATCAAATTAATAAAATAATCTAGATTTTTATTGAAATAAAAAATTAATTGAAGAATAAAGGAAAATATATTAATTAAGAAATTAGTCTTAATTTAATAAATAAAAGAGGAAAAAAAATTTATTAATTAAATAAATAAGAGTCGAGAAAATTGAGTTAAAATAAAGAGAATAAAATGATAAGAAAGTAAAGAGAAGTTTTCATTGAGTCGAAGAAAAGTGTTAGACGAGTTAAGTTTACATACTCGTATAGTTTAACCAAGAAAATAACGGAATAAGATATCGAGTGATGGTCCCGATACGAGTTCTGGTGTATGGGGGGGATACACCAGATAGGAATTTTAAAAACAATCCCCTGATAAAGACCACAACTGAGTAAAAGGACTCAGCTGGAATCACAACTGAGTAAGAAAACTCAGCTGGAAGAGTGGTGTTGTGCGGAATGTGGTGGAAACAACAATAACTCGTATAAAACAACTCACGCTCAGATGCAAGGTCGGTCAACAACCAAATCAGTTGGAATGTAAAGATGCAGTTTTGAGTGCTGGTTAGTTGGTCAGTTGGATATGCAAAAAGTAACTGAACTGAAAACACAACACAAAGGAATTACGTGGTTCGGAGAGAACTCCTACGTCCACGGGGAGTTGTGAGTCCACACAACTCAGTCCAAATTCTTTAGGACAACTACCACAAAGCTTATGCGGGCTTTGCAACCGTACAGATAAGTTTGCAGGTACTTATCAACCTTTCTACTCAATTTCGGGAAGAGCAGGATCCTAACAACCTTTTTAGGGGATGTGTATAAGGGTGGGTTTTCCAACTACTAGCTCTAACAAAGAAGTGAGCTAGGATCTAAGCTTGAACAAATGAAGACTCAAACTAAGATCGAAAACACCAAGACAGATTCTAACACTCTATGAACTCTCAACTGGTGATGTTCTTAGAGATTAATTTTAGTTTAGCTCGTGTTCAGTATGTCGTCGTTCTTTCGCTCGTCTATCTCTTCTCTGTCTTATCGGTATTCTCCCTTGATGAATGAATGAATGCCTCTATTTATAGGCGGTGAGAATCAACTAACCGTTGGAAGATCCGTTGATCTCTGTTCTATGAAAGCGATGTCTTGTCTCTCATCTCTGCAGATTTTCCCGATTTGGCAACTGTGAACTTCTGCTTTCCTTCTGAGACAACCTTGTGTTGGGCCAAATGAGGTAATGACAGAACGTCAAACCTTCACGTGACTTCCTATTTGAAATTCAAATTTCAACCTTTGTCTTTCAACATTGGTTAGTCGGTTGAGACATTCGATCTTCATCCGAGTGGTCTTCAGCTGATGTTCCATCTGATTGCTACCTTCATCTGACATTCTGTCTAAAGAGAAACAGTTGAACCCTCAGCTGCCTTGAACTTCATGTTGTCGATCTATCAGATTGAGTCCTGCAACTGATGTTCCATCTGAACAGTTGGCTTGAATGCTCAGTTGTCTTTCTTACATCTGATGATCTAGATCAGATCGGTTGGCTTGAACGCTCAGTTGTCTTTCTTACATCTGATGTTCTAGATCAGATCGGTTGGCTTGAACGCTCAGTTGTCTTTCTTACATCTGATGTTCCATGCGAGTTTCCATCTGAATTTCTATCCGAGTATAGCCATGTTGCCGTCTTCAGCTGGAGTCCTGTAAAGATAAAATCTGAACATTGCTCAAACAGCGAGCCTAAATACTAACTTTAGGAAATGGCAACATCTACTCGGTTGGGGTCAGTTGGTTTTGGAATCAATCAAAACTTTACTTAAATTTCCCAACATCGAGTAATGATTTTGAAAGTAATTAATTAAAATTAATTAAATAAGTTATTTTTCAAACCATGTGGATTAAGAATAAACCGAGAAAAATTGCCGAGATAATAATTAGAAAAGTAATAGTTGAGTTAGGAATGAGAATCGAGTTAGAAATAGAAATGAAATTCCTATTTCATAAGAGTTTAATAAAAAAAATAAAAAGAATTTTTATTAATTGAGTAAAAATTTATTATAGATTTCATAAGACAACGAGCTTGGAAAAGTGTTGTTTATAAGTCAAGAAAGATAAATTATATTGTTTGAGTTTTTATAAAAAAAAAAGAATTCTTATTTGAATTAAGTTCTAAAATAAAAATTGAGTAAATGTTAATGTGTCTTGAAATGTGATTGAATTTGATACAATGTGTTTGATTTATTTGGAATTATTATGCAATTGAATTAATATGTTTGAGTGAATAATATTATTTGGTGATAACGTGAAGAATTATTAAGTTTGTTTGTATGCAAAATAATTGAGCTATTGAGTTGTTAATTAAATCAAGAATTGATTAAGTTTATAAAAGAAAGCTCGAGTAATAGAATTTAGATAGACGCTGTTTCATAATTAAAGCGAGAAGTGCTAAGACATTGGTTAGTAGTATTAACCAATCATCGAGTAGTGTTAATGGCTTAAAGACGAGAATGCGAGACTTTTAGAAAAGAATAGCTTTGAGAGAAACGACTCAAGTAGAAGTCCTTCAGTCGAGACCAACATATAATATCCGTCTTTGCGTAATATCTTATCTTCTTTATCGATGTCGAACTGTGAAGGATCAAGCCAGACGGGAAGATAAGCGAGGACAGATAACCTTAAGCCGCCTAGCTAGAACGTCGGAAGACAGGTGAGCTTTTCTAAACCTAAACTATCGATGAATGTTATTATACTATTGAGTATTATTATGTGATTTTAAATATGATTGACTTGCCGTTTTATTGAGTTTGGTATGTGTTATCATCTGTTTGTTTGAGTTATTATCATCCTGTGAAAGGCAGGAAACCCACGTGTGGTATGTTAAATATTGAGGTGACTGTGAGCCTTGCTTCGGTCAGGCCGGTCTCAGTGTTAGAGAAGGAGGCCTACTTCTCGGCACAGTGAGAGAATGAGTGACAGATGATGCATACTATTAAGTATATATTATGTTTTGACTGCGCAGTCTATTTGAAAGAAAATATTTTTAGCATGCACAAGTAAAATCGTTTAAAGTTGCTTAGTTACTTGTGATGTTCCGGCAAGGCAAGTTCAATTGATATAGCTTTAAAAGCTTTTCTTCCAAATATTTTAGGCATATGTTCACTGAGTATGAAGTACTCAGCCCTGCGTGTATTTCTAAACGTGTAGGTTGATAGGATGGTGATGGTATGAACGCTTGGTGGTGTGGCATTTTTGGTTGAGTCGAGTCGGATGTCGGACTGACATTTGCACGTCTTCATACGTGTGAATGTTGGGAATTGAGTCAAGTTTCCGCTGCAACTCTTTTGAAATGAAAGTCTGTTGATATACACTTTGATACTTGTTTTTGTTCTGAGCTATATGCTCGATGACTCAAATGTTTTCGTTGAATCTCGTTCTCCATAATTTGAAGTTCTTATCATATTCTTGTTGATATGTGAATTTAAATGCTCGGTTATCGCTTCATTATGTCTTTGATAGCCTTATTTGAGTGTTGCTGCTTTTCATTAATGTTTCCCCGAGCATGTTCCCCGTATCTGAGTTGATTGTTAGTTGGTTAAGTTGTGTTGTTGTTCGTTAGTCGCACCTCGGGAGTCGGGGTGTGACACCAAGATACTTAAATGGCAGTTCTCCCCGCACCAATCCAAATTCAGTTAATATGCTTTCTTGCTCTCTGATAGGAACCCCTCCAAAGTAGATATTACTTTTGCTCAGATTTGCTTTCAGACCTGAGGCCTCAGAGAACTTAGAAAATGCCTGCATAAGTTTCCTGACAGAGATGATGTCTCCCCTTGTAACATGAGTAAATCATCAGCAAAGCACACATGTGTTATGCCAAACTTTCTGCATTTAGGATGGTAGTTATCTCCTTCCTCTTTTAACTCCATGAGACTCTTGCTCAAATACTCCATACAAATTACAAAGAGGTATGGAGAGATAGGATCTCCTTGCCTCAATCCTCTTTTTGCTCTGAATGGATGAGTTAATTATCCATTTACATTGACAGTATAAGACACTCCATAATCCATTGAACAAACTGAAAAGGAATGCCCAAATCCAGTAATAGATGATATATGAAAGGCCATTCTACTGAATCGTATGCCTTTTGGATGTCCACTTTAATCATGCATCTAGGTGAAATCTCTTTTCTAGTATAGTCTTTTATCAGCTCATGACTGAGCAAAATATTATCATGAATAACTCTACCCTTTATGAAGGCTAATTGGTTGTCACTAATCAAAGAGCCAATAACTTTTTGCATGCGATTAGCTAGAATTTTTTATATGATTTTGTCGAAAATGCTGTAGCATGCAATAGGCCTGTAGTCTTTTATAGTGTTGGGACTTGAAACCTTTGGGATTAGAGTGATAAGAGTGAAATTCACAGTGAGAGGAAGATGACCAGTTCTAAAAAGGCTTTGGATAGCTAATATTACCTCATCTCCAATTTTCTGCCATGTTTTCTTATAAAAGAATACATTGAAACCATCCAATCCAGGGCTTTTGTTAGCATCCATGCTCCAAAGAGCTGCTCTGACTTTCTCTCCAGTAACCTCTGTGCAAAGTTCTTGAGCATTAGACAACTTAGGACCTCTGTCTATTATGTTTTTGTCAACTCTAGGTATTGAAGAAGCAACACTGCCCATCAAACTTGCATAGAAATTCCTTACTTCTTCCAGAATATCTTATTGTTTCAAGCATCCACTTCCATCACTTCTAATGAGAAGTTTAATAGCTTTTCCACTCAATCTGGCTTTTGCATAGGAGTGAAAAAACTTGGTATTTTTGTCTCCAAGTTGAATCCAGTCTATCCTTGCTTTTTAATGCCATATCTTTTCCTCAATTCCACTCCACTTCTCCAAATCTGCTAGAGCTTGTCTCTCATGTTCAATGTAATCTTCATTCAGCTTGTCTTAAGCTAAGAGTAGTTGAATTTGTTGAAGCTGGTTTCTCTGATCTTTAATTCTCTCTGCAGTTTTCTTGAAGTGCATGGTATTAAGCTGCTTGAGAGGATGCTTCAGACATTTGAGTTTGTACCATAGATTTAAGATTGCATTCTCATGCTTTTGAACTTGCATGGTCTTATCTAAAATATGCTGGAAATCAGCATGATCTACCAGCACATTTAGAAATCTAAATGGAGTGTTCTTCTTCCCTCCAAGCTGCTTCACTCTGATGGATAAAGGATTGTGATATGAGATACTTCTATCCAATACTTCCACAATCACATCAGTGTAGGTATTAAACCACTCCAAATTTGCAATACATCTGTCAAGTAAAACAAAAGATTCTTTAATCACCTGATTGCTGATTACACCATGTGAATTGTCCTCCAACCATTATGACTGCAGTAAGCTCATTCCTCTGCATGCACTCATCAAAATCTTTGGTATCTATTTCTGTGACAGGTTGTCCTTGAAACTTCTCTTCACTTGTCAAGACAGTATTGAAATTCCCTCCAATTATCAGAGGGCCTCGTATACTGGAATTAACTCTGTCTATATAAACTGCCACAAACTCCTTCTTTGTTCCATAGTATTCAAAGCATATACTGTAACCAGATGGAAGTGCTTTCCACTTTCTAGATCAGTGATCAAACAGAGAATTCCTTGAACATGAGATAGTATCTTCTATACATCAAACTTCCTTGGATTCCATCCCACCCAAACTCTTCCATTGGGAGCATTTTCATAGTTGTTGATAAACTGCCATTGTGGATTCAGCTTCAAACTAATTTTAGCAAACTTGTCTGCTTTTACCCAAGTCTCAAAAATGCCTGCAATATCTACTTTATTTCTGTTTAAGAAGGCCCTGAGTTCCTTCTGTTTAAAGGGTTTGTTACAACCCCTTATATTCCATAATAAGAGATTCATTTCTGAACTAAGGGGATGAGGTCCCCACCCTTTTCAATTTTGCTCTCTCCTTCTTCAATAATTGCTTGATATGAGTTTTCTGTGGAAATTCCAATTGCACCTATCTGTACAAAAAATTTAGAGCTGGTTTTCTTTGGAAATATTCCATGTCTCCTCCTTTTCAGTCCTTCTCTTAGTCTCTTCTACTACTGCCATTTGCTTATCCTCAAGCTCCTCAGTTTCTGGAGCAGATTTTTGAGGTTTAGGCTTCCATTCTTGTTTAGTTGATTTAGGTTTCTGCACTGGCTTCTCCTTCCACTTACAGTCATGCCCAACTACTTGGCATTGCTTGCAAAATGGTGGCACCCAATCTGCACTTCAGCATCACTATACTGCCATTCTCTCTTTCAATCTGCACTTCATACTGTATTGATTGTGTGACATCTATCTCTACTAGCATGCGTGCATATGAGATTCGAGACTGTGAAGAAGTGCAGTCGTCAGCAAATAGAGGTCTACCTAATACACTACCAATGCGACTTAAGGAATCACTCCCTCAACAATTCAATGGTAGATTAGGTAGTTGAACCCACAGTGATACCTCCAATATTTCATCCTTAAAGCTGAAATTCTCCACCCATGATTTAACAATAACCGGTCTATTCCCCATTGTGTGCAGACCAGAGTACAAAATTTCTTATCCTGTATTGTGAGTTTTATTGCTTGAATAGTCTCTTTAGAATGTGTAATTTGATTTTGGATTGAACTCCTTGTAGGTATTTGAATAAAATTTGTATAATAAAAAATAACTGTGTTAAATATAAACGAGAGCTGATATATAAAAATGTGACTAATATATATACTCTTTTGTATTCTAAAAATTAATAAAATTCACTGAGTGCAAAAATTATAAATTGTAAAATTAAAAAAGAAGAAAGAAAACAAATCAATTTGCTATGGAAGAATCCACGGGAACTATTCCCCTTGTGCTGATTTTCTGGAAAATAACTGCCACCGTCGCCCACTTGTGAATTGAAACTTGCAATTCCTATTATTTTAGTTTTTTTTTTCCTTTAAATAAAAAATCTAAACGGATGATTGAATGCTACCTCGAAAGTAAATACATAGTAGGCAGATACATATAAATTGAATAATATTCATGTATAAAGATTATAAATACACGTATTTATAATTATTTAAATATAGTATAACACTTGTCTGAAAAAGAGTGAAATCGTATTTACTAGTCCCAAATCCGTCGCCGACCTTGCTGTTTTTCCTCACCTTTACTAACGAGATAGTATCGAGTGGTTAGTAAATACCATAATATTTGACTATTTCAAGTTATGATTGAAACGAGTTATGCGATCACTTCCAAGCTCCAATTGTGACTACTAACTAGTAGTATTATATAAAGCTGAAATTTATATAACAATGTGGATTAGTGAGTAGAGTGTTTTTTAACGACTCTAACTTTTACTGTTTTTCAATTAAAGGCCAAAATTTTGCGGGCTTTCAATTTTAAGATAATATCTAAAAAATTGATCAATTTTAGGACAATATCTAAAAAATTGAACAATTTTAGGATAACTTTGAGCCCGATCAGGCTAAGCCGCACGCGATTTTCACGTGGGCTCTAAACTTTGGCCTAATGCATGCTTGGCATGCCAACTAAGCGGTCCATTCATCAACTACCTATATTGTTATTACAACTTAAAATCAATAAACAATTCAATATGATAGAGATGACATCTGATTCATGGAGACCGGTATAAAAAAAATTATGCTTCTATTTATGAAAATCTCGAGAAGTTTTAGGGAAGGAAGAAATGATGAGTTGTCTAGCAAGATGTGTTGACCATTGGAGCAGTTAATTGTTGTTGCTTTTTGCTACTTCAAAATGTCATATTTTGGCTATATTTGAGTTTAAACTTCTGACCTCATTTTGTTACTCATTGACTTCAAACTCTAGCCACAGTTTGAAACTAAATAATGAAATGGTAGTTATTTTATCTTATTTTATTTAATATCTTAGTAGTTGTAATTAATATATTGGGTAGTTCTTCTGCTTTTGATTTTATATCAAATTTGGATACGACTTGTTTGTTTTATGCATCCAAAGTATTTACTTTTCTTCCCACCCATCATTCTCCTTCTACCACTCCAATTAATTCTTAAAGCTTTGCAAAGATTCAAGTTTCTTGTACTAGATTTTTATGATTTTGTAAAAAGGCTGGCTCGATAAGTATTCTGGACGAATTGAGAAGTCACTCAATTAAGTTCTTGAGAGATATCATAGAAGCAAAAGCATTGTCGCTCATTTATCTCTCTCATTACTCAATTATAGCTCTGCATTCTACTTTGACGTTTTAACAAACAATTGGTGTACAAAATTTTGTAAATTAATTCTTAGCAGCTTCTGTGTGTTTGACCAAACAGTTGGAGAGTGTATTTTAATTGAGCTCACGTTCGGCTTAGTTCGATCGGGCTCAAATTGTCCTAAAACTGATCGATATTTTAAATATTATCCTAAAATTGAAAGCTCGCAAAATTTTGGCCTATAATTGAAAAATGGTAAAAATTACCGTCCTAAAAAAGCACTCTACTCTGGATTAGTCGATAAAGTAGAATTTTTCTTTTATCTCTACGGTCATTCCATATGTAATTGACAAGTGGATTAGAAATGAAAGTTATAGTAACATAAATATATTGGTTTCATAAGGGGGTAACACTTGAGTTGAGATAAGCTTGTAATAATTTCATAGTAAGCATTGGTCTTGTGTTGACGTAATTTTTGAAGGATTTCTCAAAAAAATCCGTCACCAGTGACTCACTATAATTTGCTGTAAATAAACAAAAGAATTTGGTTTGAAAATAGGTGGAGAGTATAAAATGAGGCCAAAGTCCAACCAGGACAGGACTATCCCATTTCGCGTTTCTCTCTCCTCTCTCTCTCTCTCTCTCTCTCTCTCTTCACTTTTCCAACTCAACTCCCTTCCATGGAGGCCCCACCACTCTCCACTGCTCCGCCAACAACCCCCACCACCACTCCATCGCCGGCGCTCTACCCGGGCTCCAACGCCTCCTCTCCCCGCTCCCGCAAGAATGAATCCTGGGAGGCCGACCCTCCACCGCTGGCCAAGCTCCGCTTCATGTGCAGCTATGGCGGCCACATCGTCCCCCGCCCCCACGACAAGACGCTATGCTACGTTGGTGGGGACACCCGCATCATCGTCATCGACCGCCACACCTCTCTCTCCGAACTTCACCGACGCCTCTCCAAAAGCCTCCTCAACAACCAGCCCTTCTCTCTCAAGTATCAGCTCCCCAACGAGGACTTGGATTCCTTAATCACCGTCACCTCCGACGAAGATCTCGAGAACATGGTGGATGAGTACGACCGCCTCCACAATGCCGCCGCGATGAAGTCCGGTCGCCTCCGCCTCTTCCTTTTCCCCCAGTCGACGCTGAGCATCGATCAGCTCGCGTCGAGTAAGCCGGAGGACTGGTTTTTCGACGCGCTTAATGGAAAATCAAGCAATCTATCTACTGCTGCTAGCGATCGCGGCTATTCCGAGACGTCTTCGGTCAATAATCTGCTCGGATTGGAAGATGAATTCGGCGGCAAGGGGGCGGAGAAAGACGCAGAGCTCAAACTGGAGGGCTCGAAAATTGGGGGCGGAACCGCTCATGGCAATTGCGCAATTAATCAGGACGTGCACTCGTTTCCAGATTCTCCGATGCTCGATACGACGTCGTCCTTCGGGTCCGCCTCGAGCTCTCCGTCCATGGCGAATTTGCCGCCTATAAGGGTGCATGTGGATGAGAATCGCAAGGTCGGAAGGTTGGGAATTGAGGAGCAGTTTCAACAGATGAGTGTTGGAGATGTTAAAACGCCGACTCAGAAGCAGGAGGAAGAACGGACTCCGTTGCCGGCAGTCGTCGGCGGCGAGTATCGGCTCGTTTCCGACGATGAAAGATCGGATCACGGCGAACAGAGAAAGTCGCAACAAATTCAGCAGGCACAGTTGCAACACTTTCAGCAGAAACAAACCAATGCTTTTGATTTGCCCTCTCCAGATTCCGTCTCAAGGTAATTTTGCTAAAATCAATCTTTAACGTGAGCATCTTCAGTTTGTGTGTGTATCTAGAGAGAGAGAGTATCTAATAGATTCATGCTCCTCAGATTGATCTAAATTGAATGTTGATGATATAATTGATGCAGTGATGGAAGTATAGCAAATCAATTGTATAGGCAGAGACAATCTATGTATCATCAAGAACAGCTCATACAAATGCAATCTGGGAATAGCAGACCCCCTTCCAATCAATTTGATTCGAACTCTGCGGATCAAAATAACGCCAAAATTCAAATGCAACCTCAGCTTCAAGAATCCAATTATGTAGTCAGCAACCAATACGATCAGATTCAACCTCAGTTGCATCAACCACAGCAGTTCATTCATGCTGGTAACCATTATATCCCACCTAATGCAGTTCCAATGCCGTCGTATTACTCTGTATATCCTCCTTCCCATTCGCAACACCATCCACACCAATCCGTGATCGATCAACATTACCCCGTTTACTTCGTGTCTGGTGGTAGACAAACCCAAGCTTATAACTTGCCCCTGCAGCAACCTAGTTATGGCGAATTAGCTCAAACTGCACCTTCTGGCCACCCTCAAACGGCACCTCCTGCTTCTGCAGCCTCACAGGCAGCTTACAATCATGCAAGAAATGCTCCTCAGTCCAAACCAGAAATGCTTAGTGGTTTGTATAGAACAGCTGCTGCGGCTGCACCTCAGTCGCTCCCAGTGCCTTCAAGCCAAGCTCAATATGTTGGTTATGCTCCAATTCAGCATCCGTCTTCAGCAGCGAATTCAAATTATGGTTATGAATTCACTGATCCAAACCACGCGCAAATGTACTACACCTCTTTGCCACCTCAGTTAGCTGCTCAGTATCAAACCCTGAAATCGGCCCCTGCATCTGCACCGCCCCCTGCTGAGACGGTTCAGCAAGGTAGCCGGTAGGAGTTTGCAGCAGCCATTTCAGGTGAGGTGGGAATGGATGTACAATTTTGCAGCAGCTGGTTTGGTTTATCTTTGAAGCTTATGTTACAGTGTTCTAATGATGATCTGTCATTTTTCGTTATTGAGGAGGTCGTGATGACCTTTCATATTGGTTTGGGATATGTAATTTTAATAGGTAATAATAACTCTGGTCTTTGTCTTATTTCTGTGTGTGTTTAAATTGTTATCAAGTGAAGATGGGTGCTGCCTGATATCATACTGTAAAAATAGCACCACAAAGTTACATGGTCTTGTGTATATGAATATATTTATGGATTTCCAGAGCAAATTCATGTTTAGTCGAATTGCTATGTGTTGATAGTATGCTATCTTGAATGATACGAAACGGTGGTGCTAGTAGGATGTTTCTCTGTTGTTTGGTGCTTTCTCGATGAATATCATTTCGTAGGAAATTAACTCATTGATAAAATCTTAATTGAGTTGAGCATCCTTGCTTCCAGCCGTTATTAGTTGAAGGCTGATCGTTGTATTACATGTACTTAGCACTTAGATGTTCTGATTCGTTGATGCACCTGCATATCTTTAATTAAAAGATCTTTTTCTCGTTTAGATACCATTCATGCCTGTATCTGTATGCTTTGTGTGCGTGCGATTATGTTTGATGGTTGAAGATTTGTATGATCTTGCTAGCAAGTCTTGCAACTTGCAGTTGTATCTCTGTCCTAATCAGACAGCAATTGAGTCCAGATTCCTGAAGATGAGAGCTCGTCCTATTTCTATCATGTGATCATGAAAGAAGGAATTTAACTTTAGACAATCAACTTTGTCAACACTTTTTGTTTGTATTTTATTCACAAAGATGGAATTGCTTGTCTGGATGCATTGTGCTTTTCCCTCTCAGATTCTTTGTGTGCGGGAAGTTCAATATTCCGCCTTGCAATTATTGGTAGCAACCACGAAAATCGTTCCAGGTTCGACCTTTTTCGGGGAGTGTTTCCATTGCAAATAAAATGAATTTTTATGCACTGCTCAGTTCTTTACTTTACTGCTCCTATCTTGCAAGAATCTTCATCTCACGCTGAAATCTACCAAGTGTTATGTGCAGGTCTTGGCTTGCTGCTGCATATTCATCATTCTTCTCCTCGACCTAGAAACAGATTCTGCGGTTTTATGGAGGTAAGCAGTCTTTTTTCCTCGATCTGCTTCTTCGTTTTAGCTAAAACAACGTTGTTTTATATGTAAGATGGCTTGGCTTTCCTGGCCGAACAAATTGGGGATGCTGTCATTGCTATAAAAAGGAAAAAAAGGTGTCGTAATTGCAATGTTTTAAAAGGACGTGCAGTAGTTGCAAATTAGAGTAAATGTTACTCCCTCCGATCCATTGATATTGTCATGTTACTGTTCGACACGGAGATTAAAAATAAAAGTAAAATATAAAAAGTAGGTAGGGCCCGTCACTTTTAGAGTGGTTTGAAGTGTTAAAACTTTTATTATTTAGAAGATGACAATACGAGTGAGACACCTGTATAAAGAAAGAATGACAAGACTTTATTTACTGTACATCTCAAATTATGGCATATATAGATATAGAGATATGAGGGTAGTTGGAGTTATGTCTTATATGTAGTATTTTATTTACTCAATGGTTTGATCTGAAATTGACTAGAAATGTGAAGAAGCACAAGCACCTTTTTCCGTTTTTGGTCCGTTTGTGTATAATGAGGAATGTTGAATCACACAAAAATTGATTTCAAGTTGGCTGGTAAAGAATAAAGAGACAGTTGCTTTATGCTAGTAGTAATTGATTGCTGTTTCTCATGTGCGTCTACAGTTAGTCGTGCAATTATTTATTTATTTATTTATTTTTTTTTTTTTTTATTTATTTATTTATTTTTTTTTTATCATATGACTGTGTACGATTTTAAAATTACTTGTAATTAACAATGAATTAACAATAGTTTAAGGTACGAGGAATGTTTAATGTTTTTTAATCTATTTGGATTCGCCTGACAATAAAAATCTGTATGGTGGTCCCAGGTCATTGCCACATCATCACTCTGTCTGCTTCTGTTGTCAATTGTCATAGTAGAACTGTAGAAGTATATTATTGCAAGAACGATGTTTTCTCTTTTTATGAGCAGACAGCAGTAGAAGACGTCAACAATTTTGAATTCGAGCATTAGTTAAATTATTATCTTCTCCGATGTTAGGTCTTATAAGAGCATCTACAGCCGATGTTGTGTAAGATGATGTCCGTAGGTAGTGTTGTTTAACTGTTTCTTTTTTCACCCTTTTGTTTCAAAAATTAAATGATTTTAACCAAAAAAAATTGATGAGTACATTTTATATTTTATTTTATTTTTAGAGTGATATTTAGAATTTTTATCATGCCTTTTTCATTAAACTTTTTAAAAGATTTTAACTGTAAGAAAGGATCACTCCCAATTTTTCTCGATCTTTCAAAAAGTACAATAAAAATTCAGTAATTAAGATTTTTGTTCTTATTCAGTTTTTTGTACTTTCCCCGTCCAAAAAAGATGTGTTATTGGGTGCTCCAATTTGATTTTAAAAAAAGTTGATAAAGTTGTTATGAATAGAATTATGGTCTCATTTGTTGAGAGTGGAAACAATAAAATGGAAGTTAAAATTATTATTAGTGGAATAAGAGTCTTACTTGTTGTGAATGGAAAAAGTAAAATAAGAGTGAAAATTGTTAACATTGAAATAAGGTCTCAACTGATGTGAGTAGAAAAAGTGGAATATGACATTTCTTTATGGACAAAAATAATATGATAGGTAGAATAAATTTTCATGGACGGAGCGAGTATGTAAAAGGTTGTCATTAAATAAAAGAATAAAGACATTTGGACAACAGTTGTCCAGACAACAGTATAATATTCGTAATTAAATAATCTTTCAATCTTTTGAATAATTAATATAATTAGGGTTTTGTTTATAATACCTTTTTCCACCTAATTATATGTTAATTTTTAAATTTAATTAATATTTCGATTTTTCAAAAATTTGTGCATGATATTAATTCATTTTAATTAATATTAAAAATTAACATACAATTAAGTGAAAATGGGTGTTATAGACAAAACACTAATTATATTAATTATTGAAAAAAAAATGAAAGAGTATTTAATTACGAGTATGTAAAAGGTTGTCATTAAATAAAATAAGTCAACACAACTCTTTTAAAGTATTCTATATAGTTGAAATTGAGATTGAGATATCAAAAGTTTAAATGATGCATCATAAAATGTATGTGTTCATTAATATTATTATGCTACTCGAAATTAAATATCTATTACATCTTAAATAATTTAAACTCGTTAAGCGATCTAGCCTAAACAAAATTGATATTTTTGAATACATTTGTATCTTAGAGTGCACATGTTTCTACTATATATAGTGATAGAAGGTATCTAAAAAAAGATATAAGTATGTTTTATATAATGTTAGGTCTTATTTAATCTTCTTTTAATTTAGTTAAACCTCTAAAAAATATAATTTTAGTTTTTTTTTTCGAACCATACATAAGAATAGACAAAAAATTTGCTTCATCATACTCATTTTGCCTATTTTTGATAATTTTAAACATATAACACATTGAAAATATTACTCTTAAGTCTTAATAAGTAAATTTAGCACGTGTTTCATTTTTTTTATTATTGTAATCCCTTTTAACGTATTTATCAATCAACTGGTGGATTACTTTTTCAAAATTGGTAAGATTATTAATAGGTTTATTAATGGTAAAGAAATATTATAATAATACAATATTTGTGATTGATATCTTATTTCTTCTTTTATTTATATTGTTTTTGACCGATGGATTTAAAAATAGAAAAACAATCATGTTGCTAGAAAGAAATGGTTAGTGGGTTATCATCGAAAAGGTAACAAAAAAGAAAAAGAGGCGTGTTTCTTTGAGTTGGTTTTATACCATACATTCGTACCCGTAGCACGTATAATATACGTGCGCGCCTCCACGTGCGGCACGTGTGATGCATTCGCCCGTATTTTTTTTTTCCGGTTCTTTTTTTCCTTCCTTTCCAGGTTTCTGTATAGCAAGGTTTTTTTTTTTTTTTAATTACATATTTTTTTGTCAGTTTTTTTTTTTATGTTTTTCAATTTTTTTTATTTCCAAAATTTTTAGTAAACATTGTCATTAAGAAACGTAAAGTTTCACAATTATTACATTTCGTCACGATAATATCTATTTTTAATACGACAAGTTCTACTTATAGTAGAATGTTAAAGTAATTATTGTCGTTGAAAATAGTAAATTTTTTCATTAAGAAACGTAACGTTTCACAATCATTACATTTCCTCACGACAATGTCCATTTTTGAACTTGACAAGTTTTACTTTTAGTCGAACGTTAAAGTAATTATTGTCTTTGAAAAAAGTAAATTTTTTTACTGAGAAAGTAATGTTTCACAATCATTATTTTTCGTCACGACAATGTCTACTTTGAACTTGACAAGTTATACTTTTAGTCGAACATTACTGTCGTTGAAAAAGTAAACATTGTCATTAAGAAACACAATGTTTCACAATTATTACATTTCGTAACGACAATGTCTACTTTTGAACTTGACAAGTTTTACTTTTAGTCAAACGTTAAAGTAATTATTGTCGTTGAAAAATTAAACATTGTCATTAAGAAACGTAAAATTTCACAATCCTTACATTTCGTCACGACAATGTTTAAAAAAATGAAGATGCAAAAAAAAAAAAAACGAAGAGGCAAACAAAATAGAAAAGGCGAAAAAATAAAGAAAATGTGGAAAATGACAAAAAAATCTAGAAAATAAAATAAAAAAGAAAAAAAAAACAAAATCTGTAAAATAAAAAAATGGAAAAAAAGGAAAATAAAAAAAAATTAAAAAGAAAAAGAACTCTGGAAATTAAAACAGAAACCGAAAAAAAAGAAAAAAAATCTGGAAATAAAAAATAGAAAAATAAAATAAAATCTAGAAATAAAAAAAACAAGAAAAAAAGAACAAAAAAGCTGGAAATTAAAAAAAAAAGTAAACAGAAAAAAAAAGAAAAAAAATCTGGAAATAAAAAAAATAGAAAAAAAATAAAAAAATCTGGAAATAAAAAAGGAAAACAGGAAAAAAAAAAGAACAAAAAAGGTGGAAATTTAAAAAAAAGAAAAAAAAACACTTAAACACTAAAAGTGGGTTTATAGTATACAACAGTTGCACCAAAACAAATGTCAAGCAAAAATAGAAAACATGATCAGAGAGTCCATAATTAATTAGAAATCAATTTAATTAAGAAAAGATATAAATTATTATAAGGCAAGTTTTATTGTAAATGAATGCATTTATTATATTACTTTATTACCCTTAATTTATATAGTCTATTATAAGGATATTTTAGGCAAATCAAATTTTGTAAAAAAAAAAGATTATTTTTATATTAGTATAGATATAGATAATGGTAGATAAAGTAAAAAAAAAAGTTTAATACTTTATTTTGGTTAGATTTTTTATGACTCGTAGTTGATGTAGGTGTTGTTTACCATGTCATTTTAATCATCAATAAAGAAAACATGGTTTGATTGAGAAATTTACAAAACTCGACCAAATCCAAAAATCTAGTAAAACTGCCAACCCTAATTTTTTTAAGAGGGAAAGTCATACGTTCTCAAAATATTTCTAATACTCGTTGATGAGCAGAACAGAATTTAACACCTTATAGTCTATATTATAGAAAGCATGGTTGCTGGTCGAGACAGACATTCATTCCTATTCTATTTCAGTAAACTTTTAAATTGTCGAAGGAACGTGAAGAATATATCTGCAAATCTTTCCTTATATAAAAATATCAAATTTCTATACTTGATTGCCCAAATTTCATTTGTTTAACGTTTTCACTTTTTGTAAAGTTCATGTGTTTCGTATTTTTTATTTGTTCGAAGCTACTACAATAATTGAGTATTTTGGCGGAAATTTGATGTTTTATATACATTGATTTGAATACTCAACATCGTATTTTAATTATTTGACGCTTGTTGACTTATAAGGACAACAAATAAGTATTCTAAGAAAGAGAGAGAATCGAGCTCCATAAATAAAAAGGATAAAGTAATTGTGAAAATTATCAATTATTCAATTAAAAGACGCGTGACGGCGTGAACCCCCCAAACGCAAAGAAAATTGATAAAAGTTCAATATAGTATTATTAAGTAGGTGATAATTCATGACAACTCTTCTTCCCATCAAAGGACATTTGTTTTCACTTCTCCGGTATGATGATTGGATTTTCTAAATTAATTCCATCGCTTAAATTATTAATTTATTAGTTACTTTCTCTGTCCCGCTTATAATATCCTTCTTTTATTTTTCGTCTGTCTCATTTCCATAAATAAAAATATTTAAAACTTCAAAAATAATGAAACTTATCATTTTTTATCATTTTACTCTTGCTACTTAATAATTATGCCAATAAAGTAAGGGATATTATCAACGGAATAGAGAAAGTTTAGTTTATAAAAGTCCTTTCAACTTTGGATGATGACCCTTGGGTAAATACGAGGGGCTACATAACTTAATATCTGAACCATTTATTTTTTAATGAAATATCCCAAATTTAATAGAATATCCAAACTATTGACATTCTAATGGAAAGATGTGGAATTATACCTAATTATGATTAAATTATTGAAATAGTAGAAAACTCCAGAATTCAGTTTTCATCGACAACAAAATTACATGGCAATTTGGAAATTATTTTGAATTTTAAATTTTATGCAGTGAATTAACATCGTTTCGATGTCAATTCATTTTCAATATATACATTAGGGGACAATATCAACGGAACAGAGGGAGTTTAGTTTATAAAAGTCCTTTCAACTTTGAACGATGACCCTTGGGTAAATACGAGGGGCCACACAACTTAATATCTGAACCAATTATTTTTTAATGAAATATCCCGAATTTAATAGAATATCCAAACTATTGATATTTTAAGACTATCTGTAGTGGTTGTCTTCATGGGTGTCTCGAGACATCCAATCCATAGAAACAATTCAGTGCAACATCCACTGTCTCGAGACTGTCTCGTTCCAACGAGTCAATCTCGAGACAGTGATATATTGACAAAATTAATATTCAAAATGAATAAACTAATTAGATGGAGACACCCCATATAGACACTTAATAGAGACACTACCACTGCGGATAGTTTAATGGAAAGATGTCGAATTATACCTAATTATGATTAAATAATTGAAATAGTAGAAAACTCCAAAATTCAGTTTTCATCGACAAAAAAATTACATGGCAATTTGGAAATTATTTTGAATTTTAAATTTTATGCAGAATTAACATTGTTTCGATGTCAATTCATTTTCAACATATGTATTGAAAATATAATAAACATTTGACAAGCGACCTTTCCGTGACTAAACATTGAATTCTGTGACATTTTTTCAAATGGGTGGTAGACACGTTATGGCTAAATAGCATTACTCATTATGATATATCAACCCAATTTTATACTTCCTCCGTTCAATTTGTATGTACCCACTTATCACAAATTTTTTGTCCAATTTGTATGTACCCACTTTAACATTTTTACCCTTCTACCCTCATTCATTCACCCTATTTTTTACCCTTTATCATTATGGACCCACCCTTAACAACTAACCTATCTAATTAAGCAGACTAATTAAGCAGACTAATAACACCAACCCACCCCAAAATCGAGACCCACTATTGGGAGATTCTCACATTTCGTCTGCAAACAACTCTCTCTATTCTCTCATTTCCCCCAAACCCAAACCCTAGATCTATCCCTCCCTCTTCTTCCCCGCCGTTGTTCTCCCAAAATCGAAGCTGCTACTCTTCTTCGATTTGCCCCCGCTTCGCTATGAAGTTTCACTTCCCTGATTCCCCTAATTTTCATTTGACATTCATGGGTTCCGATAATGAATCGGTAGGTGATTCGTCTCCTTCCATCGATGATATACCCCGTCCACCAGGGTACTAAACCTCCCCAGATCTTGCTGATTTGGTGCTGGAGTCTGTCGAGGTTGTCGTTGCCCAGATGATGAAACCTCCCCATGAATTTGTCGTTGCCCTACGTGGATCTGACGAGGCTGTCGTCGCCCTTGGTGCTGCTGAGGATTCTAAATCCGTGGCGAAGGGCTTGGATCCATATCAGCTCTACCGCCTAGCCGCGATGAACTATGAATTTGAATCGGACACGGAATCGGATACTACTCAGGTTCTTTCTTTCAATTCTGCATCTCGTTTAAGGCTGGTGATGCCTGGTTTCTGTGGGTATATGAGTTGGTGATGCCTTTTCTGTGGTTTATGGCTGGTGATGATTTGATGTTTATGTTCGATGCTACTGATTCTGCTACTCTTGTTCTTGTTGCCTTGAATGCTGTAAATGATGCAATTGTGGTGGTGATGCAATATGTGATTATGATACAGATACTTCTCTTGTTTTTGTTGCCTTGAATGTTGTAAATGATGCAATTGTGGTGCTGATGCAATATGTGATCCAAGATACAGATACTACTCTTGTTCTTGTTACCTTGAATGTTGCAAATGATGCAATTGTGGTGCTGATGCAATATGTGACTATGATACAGATACTACTCTTGTTCTTAAGCTGCATTCTACCTCCTGTTTGAGGTCTTTTATGTGGTTTATTATGATGCCTTTGCTGTGATTTAAGGGTGGTGATGATATGATGATTATGTGCCTTGATGGCTTAATCTGATTTGTGCCTTGTTCTTGTTGCCTTGAATGCTGGAAATGATGCAATTGTGGTGCTGATGCAATATGTGATTATTATACAGATACTACTCTTGTTCTTGTTGCCTTGAATGCTGCAAATGATGCAATTGTGGTGCTGATGCAATATGTGACTATGATACAGATACTACTCTTGTTCTTAAGCTGCATTCCACCTCCTGTTTGATGGATTAATCTGATTTGTGCCTTGATTATGATACAGATACATGGTTTGAATGTCTCAAAATGATGAAGGGCAAAAACTTTCATATTGTTTAGTTTACATTCCAAACAACCAAAACAACAAAAACTTTCACATTATTTGTTCATGTAAACCATCAAAAAACACCTGCCTTGGACTTCCCTCCATTAATCTTCTAATACCACCTGCTCCAATGCCTCTGTTAGGTCATCTAGATTGTAGAATCTGTTTTCTACATTTCCATGGCAATTTAAGTGATCCAAGCTTTCTCTGACAAGTTGTTCATCAACTTCAATACAGTCAGGCAAGCTGCCTTGTCTCTGCATATGGTCTTTTCTCATATGAGGAATCTTGTAGTTGTTCCCTCCTTTCTGCCTCATGATTTATTGATAGCAGTTCTGTAGTGTTAAGAAAATCTTGTTTAACTTCTCTAGTGGGTAGTTCTCATATGCCTCTTTGACATTATGCAACAACTCTTCAATATTGTGGGCAGGTTTTTGATCTTTCAGTGTCTGTATGCTCCTAAAAAACCCTAGGTCATTCACATTAGTGTCTGGACTATTGGCAGGTTGGTTTATCAGTTGGATATGGAATCCATCTGATCTTGCAATTGCTTGAAAGTCTGCATCACTGTCTAGAATGTGGGGTTTGGCATTATCTTGTTGAATGTAAATGTGTTTGCCTAGAATCTCAGCTGGCCACTTGGCTTTAATTGTGGGCACCATCTGCATGATTAAATGATAAGTATACAGATAATACTCTTGTTCTTATGCTGCTGCAAATGATGCAATTGATCCTGCTGATGCAATATGTGAGTTCTATTTATGCTGTAAATGGTAAGTGTGTGATCTTGAGACAAGTGTACAGATCATACTCCTGTTCTTATGCTGCTGCAAATGATGCAATTGATCCTGCTCATGCAATATGTGAGTTCTATTTATGCTGTAAATGGTAAGTGTGTGATCTTGAGACAAGTGTACAGATCATACTCCTGTTCTTATGTTGCTGCAAATGATGCAATTGATCCTGCTGATGCAATATGTGAGTTCTATTTATGTTGTAAATGGTAAGTGTGTGATCTTGAGACAAGTATACAGATCATACTCATGTTCTTATGTTGCTGCAAATGATGCAATTGATCTTGCTGATGCAATATGTGAGTTCTATTGCTATAATAATTCTGACCTCAGTGAGTAGTTGCTCTTTCATGACTGACCTTGTAACCTGCTGCATTGCTTTGGTTTCAAGGGTATCCTTGTCTCTGTTCTTTGAATTCATTTGTGCTGCCTCCTCTGTGATGAATGGAAATATTCCAAATTTGTCATCAAAGATCACATTTCCCTCAGTGTCTATGATTGGCCTTGAAACTGCACAGTTGAACATGATTTTGTGGATGAATCTCTTTGACTTGCATGACCTATGTGGTTCTATCTCACCTGCACAAAGGTAGTACCTATCTTTTGTCTTTGTAAGGTAAAACCATTTCTCATCTACATGCACTGTGTTGTGCATTTTCTGAAACTTGATTTTCCCACCCACTATGATGCTTTCAAGCTGTTTAAGGCTCCAATTAAGTCTGCACAACTGATTTTCTGGGGTAAGGAATGGTTTTATAGCATTAGTATGTGCCTTGAGCTTGTTATCTTTGTACCAGAGGTGAACCAAACTCTTACTAACTCCTAGATTAGCTGTCATGAGTCTCAATGATGTTCTCTGTAAAATTGAGAGGTTTTTTACCTTATTCTCATCAAACTCCTTATTTTTTTTGCACACTGACCCAAACTTGCTGCTCTTAATACTTACAGGAATTCCAAGAAGTTGTTGAGCGGCTGCCTTCTTCCAAATCTTCCAAATAGTCTTCAAGCAAACATGAAACTCCTCTGTAGCAGCTTTCTTTGCTCCCCAATGCAGTTTCCACGGCTGCTGCGTTGGAGAAGCCATTGGGCTATGGTGTTTTGCTCGGTGGTTGTTAAATCTTTGGGGCCTTTTGTTGGCTGCACCATCTTAGCAGCTTTCAGTATTTATAGTTTTTGGTAGTTGTAAACTGCTCAATACAACCATTAATGGTTGTATTTATAAGACTTTTAGAGGGTAGGTTGCTTTCAAATTTCCCTCCAATGTGTTTTTGGTCAAATCATTGTACTTGTACCATTTGTTTATTCAATGAAATCTTAATTTTGTCTCCAATAGTTTCATCTTTCCCTCCATTAATTGTGAATCTGCTCCTTCATTCCTGTTCTTTTATTCCATTTCTGTTCATTTATTCAGTTTATTGTCATTTAATGTACCGGGAAAAAAAATTTAATGATCCAAAAAATCGAAACAGCCATTAAAAATATTTTCAGTATTGCAAGCACAAAAAAAAAAAAAATTCGAAACAGTGGTGATGTAAATGAGCAATTCAGTAAAGTGTATACACACAAGGCAAGACTTTCTTTTCTTAATGAAAAATTAACAAACTAATTGTATCCATAACACTACCCCTCAATTACACCTTTATTCTACCAACCTTCACTTTATCAGTTTTATTAAAATCCGTGCCAGCACCCAAATGGGTACATACAAATTGGACGGAGGGAGTAATTGTTAATTAATGAATACTAATAAACTCCCGTTATAGATTTATAAAAGAGAAAATGTAATCGTATGTAATTAGCAATTAGTTAATATCAAAAAAGTTCTTAGTTTAAATTTTATCAATTTTTGTCATATGTTTACTTTTTGAATATTTATACCCCTATTTTTTGTCCTTTATTCCATCTAATAATACTCAATCTCCTACTTTTTTTCCTTTTATTTTCTTCTCTCTCTTTTCTCTCTATTCTTTCCTCACCTCACGTGTTTCTCTCTCTCTCTTTTTTTTCTCTCTTCTTCCTCCCTCAGCTCATTAAGCATCGAAGATTTCATCTCGATTTCGTCGTCGTCGTACTCAATTTTTGTTTGCAAGTTGCTTCGTCGTCATCATAGTCTCTCTCTCCTGCGATTTTGCTGCAATTTGGCTGTTTTTTTTTTCTGCAATTTGGCTGCGATTTGCAGTGATTTATTCTTGGATATTCATTAGTGTTACGTGTGTTCGATTGTAATTTTCCGGCGATGTTTGATTGTGGCGACAAAGCTATGGAGGTAATTTTCCGGCAGTATAAATTCTGATTTTCGATTTTGATTTCTGGTTTTGAGTTGGTACGTTTTTGTAATTGCGTACTGGTGCGTACCAATTTCACTTGGTACGCAGTACGTATTTACTAGTACGTACCAAATACGTACTGGTGTGTACTGATTGTCGGTCTCGTGTGGCAGCGACGATTGGGCTTCTTCCGGCGGCGACAGTTGCTCTTCCTCCGTTTCTCTTTCGACGATCTCTTCTTCGTTGGCGGAGGCGGATTGTGTTGGCGAAGGCGGTTCGCTGCGTCGAGTTTTGCTCTTCGTCGCGGCGGTTTTGCTTTTTGTCGCAGCGGTTTTGCTCTTTGTCGCGGCGGTTTTGGCCTTCGCTGCTGGGTTTGCTGTTTCGCTCGTCGTCGCGGCGGTGGTTTTCTCCTTCGCCGTCGTTGGGTTTGCTGCTTCGGCTTGTTTCTTCTTCGACGCTTCGGTTGTTCTTATTTTCTTCGAGCGCAACGCCATCTAGGTTTGGATGCAGGAGGTTAACGACGGAGTAGAGGGGGTTGACGGCGGAGAGAGGCGGTTGTGGGGAGAGAAGACGAAGCGCCTTTAAGAAGGAAGAGGAAGAGAGAGAAGAGCGGGAAGAGAGAATGAGGGGGATGAGAGAGATTCTGTGAACAATAAATGTAATTTGAATAAAACTGTACAAACCTATCTACAAGGGTATTTTCGTCAAATAGAATACAATATTACTCAATTTTTGTTAAAAGTGAACTTTTGACAAAATTTGATATTATCATGTACCCTGATGTTATATTACCATTTGCCTCTTAATAAAACCTTAATTGTGTTTAATTAATTATTATATTCAGAAAATGTTACTCCTTTCGTTCACGAAATGATGCCATATTTCATCCGTCATTTGTGTTCACAAATAATGCCCTGTTTCGCAATTTTTACCAACATACCCTCGTTACTTTATTAAAATCACTACCCTTTGTCATTGATGACCCACCTCACATCAACTTTATTTTTATTTTTTGTCATCCCAACAACTTTATTCATATTTTTTGTCAATACCATCTTCTTTTTATCATTACCACTGTTTTTTGTCATTATCTCACTAACCCTATTTTTTAATTTTTACCCCATTCAAAACAATTTTATCAACTTTCTTAATCTTCGTATCGAACACCAAATGGAGCATCATTTTGTGAACGGAGGGAGTACAAACAAAAATGATAGTCTACACCAACTTGTAAGGTTGTGCGATCAGCTGTACAAAAAGATTTGCATTTACCCATATCTTTATTATCATATACTTATGACCCGTTTGGTATTCATATACCAGTATGTCAAATATCAGGTATGGATATAAATAACAGATATCGGGTATAAGTATCAGATTTATATTTGATATTCGTGTTTGATATGTTGAAGATATCGATTGATATCAAGTGAAATGAAACTAGAGGTATGAGTTATATACTAGCAAAAATTGGTATATGAAAATATTGAAAAATAGCAAGTATATAAAGTATATCAATTTGATACCTATATATGTACTGATATACCAAACACAATGTATGAATATGGATCATATTGATACCCATATCTGATATACGTATATGGATACTAAACGACCCCTTACCATTCAACAAACAAAATGTTGCTATTATAAAGAGAACATAGCCCATATGGTTCAACTCAAATTTTACATTGAAAACAAAAAAGAAGGATGAGCTATCTTGGTCTGAAATTGCAAATGCTAAAATGCAACAAAATAACCCTAAAATCTCATGTGTACAACATTTTGCTAAGACAAAATCAAAACTTTTCCGAGTATACATATTCATAAAGTGAGGTTGAAAAACACAATTAAACTCGCTGGTAATTCAGGTTCAGTCAAAACAAACACCCTACCGGCAAATTCTAGACATGTACCTGATATATTCTTACACAATGATCAGCTCCACAAGAAGCAAGCTGCACGCTCGTGGAATCCTCGTCCTTCTTTGTGTTTCGCCACCTCAACCTATGAACTGCAGAAACATGGCATATAAATGGATCAAGACGAACTGCAAGAGCAGCGTTTGTTGCTGCAATGCCACCATTTTCGTTTATGATATTGGAGAGCCTCCATAGTTCTACAAGACCACTCTCCATCCCCACTGCAAGAAGCCCGTGGCTCGTCCGCCTGTCGATCCCCAGCCAAGATAATGCAGTGATGCTACTCTTAAACACTGGCAGAGTCATCAGCAGCTTAGCTGATGACCCATTTTCCAGCTGCCATATCTTTACTGTCTTATCTCTCGAACCAGTGGCGAATTCATGGCCAAACGGGTTCCAAGAGCACGCCCATATTATTCTCTTATGGGCTTCCTGCCTAACAACAAGCTCGTGACTAATTTCATCTTGCTCTGTTTTGGGACATCCAACTCCAAGACATTAGTATTCAAGTAGATAGTGCTGTAACCATCACATTTCTTTTTAAACAGTGAAAAGCAAATATGGTTACCTGTTTTCTTAATTGCAAATATAGAAAAATGGCGATCTCTAGAGACGGACAAAAGAAAGCTATTGTCGTGAGAGAATTCCAACTGTGTCACTGTTAGACTGTGTGAATGCAGGCGGCCAACAGCCTTCCAAGAACCTACTTGCCATAACCATATCTCCGCGACAGAAGCCAATTGTGCCTGTGAGATCCAAAACTGATTGAGTTCTCGAGTCTCAAATGCCAATAAATAACATAATGGCATATCTAACTGTGAAAAACATGATCTCCATGCCTCCTCCACTATTCATATGCCGAGTATATATCATAATGTAAAACAGAATATTAATACTACCATGCTCTATTCTAAAAGGATACGGGTGGTTCCAAATAATTTAATTCTGTGAGTTAAGAGTCTTAAGTAAGAATATAGAATTACAAGATATACAAAAAAAGTTGGTTTCAGGTTCTGTTGAATTTCACAAGAAATGTAAATAATGACATGATTTGGTAAAAGAAAATACCTTCATCTTTGTTTGGAAGAATAATACAACAGGGCAAACTATGGGCGAATGAACATTTTTACAACTAAACACTTAACACAGCAAGAATATGAAAATTGCAGTAATGAACAAATACCTTGCAGGAGGAAGCGACTAACTTTCCCTCATGGTCACTACAAAGAGAAAAAAGTTCATTCCCATGTCCATAAAGCTTGTGGGACTCCGGCCATAGTGTATGAAATGACAGTTGCTCCTCAATGGGTGGTTCCGTCAACACAGTCGGAACTGCTTCGGGAATAGTTTCAAGTGTATCGATGCCTTCATTGTTATTTCTTTCTTTTGAATCAGGTGAAGCTGCAGAATGAAATACAGTAATTTTCTATGAGACCTCTCGAGCACAATTTTTTATCGTAACAAGAAAATGTGAATTTGTATTAGCGAATAAATTTTCTAGAGTAGGTATTGCTAATGTCATTGCTACTTACGATATACAAGTATTTGTTATCTCATGCACAATCTTAAGCATGTATCTTTTGTTTGATCACAAAAAGACGTTAAATGGTTATATACTTTTAGTCGAACAAATGATGGCAGACATGTTTACACTGACTGACAGTCCTAACAGGCAAAATAGTTGCTGTCTATTGTTGCATAGAAATGCCAAATTGAGCAGTTGTCAAAGCTAGAAACAAAGGAGAGAGATTCCTTAGCATCAGAACTAAATCTGGCTAGGATAAACTACTCAGGAAAGTATTCCAAGCAGCACAAATCACAAGAACTATTAATGCAAATATTCTGGGGATCATATGCCTGGGCACAGCCGCACAAGTGGACGACGACCTTATATACAGCAGGCCGCAGATGCTAGTAAGCACACCGGTATGTATTGAGGCCCATTGTATTAAATTTGTTATATTATCATTAGTAACCATTGAGATCAAAACCAAAAACATTTTAAATTTTTTGAAGAGGATCAGCAAAAGTCTCACCATGAAGATATATTGGCTTCTGCGATAGCCCTAATGCAGACATATTTGCGCCAAGAATCTGCACACTTGATTGAAGATCATCAGCAAAGTCATATTTATGAGTGGTGTGATTCAATGTCTTTAGAAAGGAGAGAGGAGCTTCAAATACTCTGGCAACTTTCTCCTCCGCCCCACTTACAAATCTGTGGTTCCCCTTTCCACCGATTAGTGTCACGCAATTAATATCATGGCCATGAACTTGAGGTCGTGCAATTTCATTCCAAGCCTCTCCATCTTCTAATAAAGATTTATTAGACCATGTAGAAAATACTCTAGATGTCTGAAAAGAAACAATAAAATGAAGCCATGAATACTTCTATCTGTGAAAATGCATGAGGTGAAGATTGCAAACAGATCGCAACCACATAACAAGTGGAAATTAACCATCAAGAAAACCAGGTGATAATCAAATTGGTTTAACACTTTATTTTTTGCCAAAAGGTTATCTTTAGCCTTCCTATGTACTTTTATTAGTAAGGAATTCAATTAAACTAGACCTGATAGTGCAGGGCTTGCCTGTATACTACAAAATAAATTCCATCTAACCTGCTTATCTAGATAAATAAAGGAAGGCTATCTGAAACCAAAGCCCGACCTTAAAAATTACTGACGAGCATAAGCACCCCACCGACAACGAAAATTTAAATAGCTAAAAATCAATAAGCTTCTTACTTGGTCATGGCTAACAGATAACAGATATTCTCCATCCCTAGCCCAAGAAATGTCTGACACTGGTGCAAAGTGACCAGAAGGAACTTTCTGAGGTTTCCAATCTTCAAAGTCAGTGCCAACATTTTTCCAGAGATGAAAAGATCCACCATAGCCATGAGCTAAAATTGAGCTCGCACTTGGACTCCAGTGACCACCATAGAACCCGAGAGCACAATGACTCAACTCCCCAACAGTTACAATATTCATCCATATACCAGTAGTCTTCTCTGGCTGCCATATCATCATTGTCTTGTCCATGGAGGCAGATAAGATACTCTGAGGTTGGTAACATTCAATGCCATCAATAGAGGAGCTTTGAGGAGGCAGCCATTCCACTGAGTACACCCAATCCTCATGGCCAATAAGGAGGGATTCCAGAGATATCTGGTAAGAGGCCGAACCAGCTGAGAATATAGGCCCTTTAATATAAGAAGCCAAACTGGTTTCTTCTTTCGCGTTGTCGCCATGATACTTTTGTAAAGCCATCTTCCATATGCGTATCCCTTTGTCTTGAGATGAACTCACGAGGAGAGTTGATGTTTCACCATTAGCATTCAAAGGTAATGAGAAATCCAGACTACGAATCCAGTCCGTGTGCCCTTTTAGTTCACAGGCATGGACAAACTGGAAATAAATAGACACAAAATGCATTCATTTTAGCAAAAGAAAAATGCATACATGAGATCGAACAAAACCTAAGATAATGCACCAAATGATACTCACTTTTCCTGTTCTCTCACCACAGTAGATGTGAATTTTGTTATCCAAACCACCCATAGCTAGAGCTAGGTGCCCACTGTTTCCAGGCAAGTGCACAAGCGAAAGAGCAACCATAGGTTTTCTACCGACAGCTATAGAGTCCAAGCAAGACAATTTGCATTCACCTAAGATATTCAAATAATAAATATGAGAAATCAATATGAAAAAGAGCAATGCCAATCACATGATTAGCTGCACCAAATTGAGTTCACTGCTATCAATATTAGTTGATATTTGATTATGAAAAATGTAGAGTAAGAGAATGGTAATATTAGTATTTGTGGATGAATATCATACCAATGGCAAGCACATGCAGATTTAATAAAATAGGATTGCTTCACCGAAGCAACTCACCTCCAGTGTTTAATGGAAAAAGTATTTGCCACAGGTTCACAACTCCATCAGATGAGGACGATGCAAATAAAGCATCTGTCTGAGACATTACAATTGCAGTGATGCAAGTAACACCTTTTTTATGCTTTTCTGGGACTTGTAGTACATTACTCCACTGCAAGAAGATTCAATTGTGAGATGATAAAATATAGTAGAAACCAAGTGCAACAATGATCTAGAACATCCCCTGTTATTATTTGGCGCGACAATAAACATATCAACGGTGTAAGACAATTATGCATCTCACATCAACAATACATGGTTAAAACTGGACATTTGCTCATAGTCCATGGTCATGTTTGAAAATGCTGAAAATTATTATGATTATAAACCCACTCGTTTTTTTTAAAAGGGCAGATCCACACCTTGAAAGAAACCACAGTTTCAATCCCTCATATGGTTGTATTGTACAAAACAGAACCACAACCCGATACTGGCACACCACAAGAAAGCATGACATGCCTCAAGCATAGCAGGATCATCAAATGTAGCAAGTGCAGTCTAACGCAAAATTACACATAACACCTTCATCATTGAACCTCACAATCTAGAGTTCTATGACCGTTTTGACCTTCCTTTGGACAAGTAGCATTTAAAGATAAAATCGTTCTTCTCATAAACAACGTCCCTCCTAGTTGATATAAGCAAAGAATCACTTTCTTACGTTCCTCGCTTCTCCTAAACTACCTTCCAATTAAAAGATTTACTTAACAATTGATCAGTATGCAACTCATGGAAAAAAACAACTAAAGACGTAATTTTGATCGGAAAAAAAAAAAAAAAAAAAAAAAAAAAAAAAAAAAAGGAAACAAGGGGGAGAGTTGGAGAGAGAGCACCTTTTTATCAGCAAGGGAGAATTCCCACAGCAAAATGTCTCCATCAGCATCTCCAGATAAGAGATAATGTCTTTCAAAATTCTTCGCTGCAAAAGAAAAGAAAATTAAAGAGCATACTTACCATACGAATTCACAAACAAATCAACCAAAAAATTCAATGAGCTATCCTGTAGATAATATATTTAACAAACAAATTTCAAACGGGAAAAACCATCAATCCTTATTCACTTCATAAAACCATGAATCCAGCACAAACAAGCGAGGGAGAAACAACCAAGAGAATGACAGGTGAAGATTGTACCTCTAAAGGCAAACTTGGTGCTGGGCAACCAATGCGTGCAATTCACATACGCTTTGTGGCCCGGCAGCGTAGTCAAAATTTGCGCACTCTATTGAATCGAAGAGAAATACAGTTATTATCTCTAGCAACAGCCAATCAAACAGTAGAACAAAATTAGAACAAAACCTTGGGGCAAAAGATAGCAACGGCGTTTTGGACACCAAAAGAGACCAAATCACAGGCGCCCCAAGAAACGTTGTGAACTATTCTGTTGCAGCCTGCTCCTATGAACACCCTTTCCACTTCCACGGCCATTTCTCCACCTTCACAGCACTTGTGTGTGTGTGAGAGAGAGAGAGAGACTGGTGGTTTTGGGGGGTGCTTATTCGGGTACCCGTCGAGTAACCGACCCGAAATTCGGGTACCCGAACCCGAATTTCACCAAATTAGGTACCCGTAACCGACCCGAATTGCTTAGTCGGTTACTTTACCCGGTTAACCGACTGTCCAAAAATTAACCGAAATATCAAAATCATTGCTGTAAACAACTAAACTTTCGAAAATTGAATCCTAATTTTAATGCTATGTAAAGAAAAGAATGAAGGAAGTGGCTGCAGGAATGGGGCGGTGGGAATGGGACGGACGGCCGGTTGGAATGGGGGGACTTCAATGGAACGGCAGCGGTGGCGGCGCGTCGAGGCAGCGAGGCTGGAGCAGGAGTGCCGGCTCCTCGGCGGTGCGACGATGGTGAAGGCACTGACTGGGGAAAGAGTGACGAGTGAGTGTATTTGTGTCGCGAGAGGAGAGAGAATCAGCAAAATGAGTCCATGTGTTTGTTTTGCTATATGTGTTTTGCGGCGAGAGAGATGAGCTACAGAGCTAGGGTAAGTTTTGATCCAAATTTTTATTTGAAAACTGAATATTATTAGTTAATAAATAATTTATGCAATGATATAGTATTTGAAACAAAGTATTGTAAGAGCACACAATACAATGAAATGTAAGAAATAAATAATATAATAGTAAAGGTAATATAATATGTGGCGTAAAAGTATTATTAGAGTATGGATTGTAGGACTATAGTTCTTTCTTTAATTAAAGAGTGTTGTCGTGATTATTCGATGAAATTAGTATTGTTGATTTAAATATCCAGTGAAATTGCACGAGTTTGTTCGTTATATTTGTTGTCTATGTTCCCGACTTCCCGTGGTAAATTCTGTAAATGCAAAAATTAGTATGATGATCAAAGAGTGTTGTAGCGATTATTCAATGAAATTAGCATTATTGGTTTACGTATTCATTGTGAATTAGCACGTGTTTGTTCTTCGAATTTGGTATATATGTTCTTTCGGATTAATTATAATGGTCCCTATAAACCCATTGAAGAAGATATCTTTGAGAAACGTAGCAAATATAAACAGGGCCGTTTTAAGGATTGACTGCTAATCAAAACATTATGATGGAATGGAGTATGATTGTTGGGCACGATGAATCTATATAGTTATGTTGCTTATAATTGAATACTAATGATGACGGTTGTGTTCAATTAGGTAATCATACAGTTATTGATGATGAGATGAAGGTGGTGATGATGTGTGATCTTGGTTCCCTTGCCCTTTCTGTAATCTATATATTTATGATTCATACTCTTTTGCAGGTATGTCCCATATGTGCAGCAAACTTAGGTAGAGATGCAATTGATCATTTTCCTACGTAGTATGCACATTCGATTAAGGTTTGATTTTAATTCTTTGATGTTGTTTATGAATAATATGAAATGTGAAGAATGACATGTATACCTTCGTAACGAGGAGGAAAAAGTCTTAGAAGTTGGGATTATGAAGCAAGACATCTTGGAATATCATGAAAGACTTGAGGGAATTGAGCTCAATTCTTAGTTCTAATTCTCACTGAATGGTTTAGGCTGTGGGAATGAAGCTCACCCTCATCCCACTCCCAGTCAAAAAGACGAAGCTTATGTTGTTGCTACGAGTGATGCAGGATTTCACGAGAGATCTAAAAGACTAGACCTTTGATTTTCCACTCTACTTCTTTATTACTACTTCTCAAAACCATTTTGACAAACACAATTGTGTATGTGTGACATGAAAACTCATAGCTCAATTCCAACTGAATTTCTGGAGTATGTGCCATTCCCTTTTCGGTTTTAGATCCAAATTTCAGTACAAAGCCACGCGCACGCACACTAACACACACAAATACACGGACACATGTCATATCTATGTACATAGTTTAGTAGTATGATTGAAGAAAGATGTTTAATCAACGGATTATGGGCTAATCAATATATAATTTTCATATTTTTTGGAGGCACCACATTCATCCGCATACTTAGGTGAAGTTTTCTCTAATTTTCTTTTCTAACCCTCATAGCTGAGTGGATCCAAGCACCAAAACCATCCTCACGCTGATGTGGAATTTTGACAATTTTTTTGTAATTATCTAAAATATAATTTTTTCATCTTTTTCCATCCTTTCCAATATATTTTTTTAGAAATGATTGTATAACTGCTACAAATTAAATACAAATTGTTATTTTACCATCTAAGGAATTAATAATAGACTTCAATACAACATAATTCACGACAAGCACGTAATGGTGCCAATGTAATTGCAAATTGATGGAAAAAATAATTTGTATTCCATATATTGATTATATTGTGCCTACATATAATTTTTGTAGTGCAACTTCCCATATTCTGCATTGCTTTCATTTCATCTTCAACATACAAGTGAGATTATGAGAATACATAGCCATAATAGCAAATACTGAAGAAAATGTTTATTTTCAGTTCCTTTTTTAATAGCAAAAGAAGGGCAAACATTGCTAAAGTGCTCCTTCGGGTAGGAGCCAGAATGCATTGATGTTTTGGAAATAAATATAACATAATTATTTATATGATATGTACATTAGGAATTATCGGAGTATATGTAGATAGAACATCCTAAAAATATTTATCACTTCAATTAATTAGTTAATATCGACAATTTATTTTTGACAACTTAAAGCATTATTTGCAGTTACTAAAAAAACAAAACAAAATTGCAAATATATTCCAGCATATGGTACTAAACACCTTGAAGGATTGTTGGAAAGTATATAGAGGTGGTTGATTGACGGTTAGGTAGCGTTTTGAAGATTTTATAATTGCTACTTCATTCTATAAATTAAGGTAGTATTAATAGAATTTCAAATAGGATAGTTTTGTTGGTTATTATTATTATTATTACTATTATTATTATTATTTGAGTTATTTGGTCAAATTGTAATTACGTTATATAATAATTGTAAAATAAATATGTATGTTAGTAGAATTAGATAAGAATGACATATAGAACACTGATAATTAAACTTTATTTTTTAAGGAAGACGGTACATATTTATTGTTCTAATTCCTTGATAATACATTATCTCTTTTAAAAAGTACATTTATCTATAATAATCATACTACTTTTTTTCTAAAAGTAATAATTGAAATACTTAGATACCAAATAAATTACAGTACTATTAACTAGGGCTGGGGAAATTAACCGGCGATTATGGGTTAACCGTGGATTAACCGTTAACCGCCGGGTAATGGTTAACCATTAACCGTTAACAATGGTTAGGTTAGGGTAATGGTTATTAAATTTTTTTGTTTCGCGGTTACGGTTAACCGAGTAACCGCAACGGTTAACCGCGGTTAACCGTATATATTAATATTAATATTATTATTTATATTTTATCTTAAAAAAATAGAAAAAATCAAAAAACAAACTAAACCTATTACTTACAGATGAAAAGATCTCATCCGCCACCACTCACCAGCCACCATTTCTAAATTTTCAATTTCCAAAATTCCTCCAACCCGTCGGCGACTCGGCGGCCACCCGACCACCATCAGTAGATTGTGATACTGGCGGCCTCCACGCCGGCCGTCTGTCCACCATCTTCGACTTCGAGCACCTCTACGGCTCTACCTCCGTCCACCTCTTCGACTTCGAATTCGTGTTGTGCTGCTGCAATGGAGCAACACGGCGACAACGGCTCGCTGCCCGTAGGCCCCGTACTACAGCCGTCGGCGCCGCCATCTGGTTCTGGCCCATCTCGTCACTCTTCCTCCCCCAATTTGGCACAACAAGTAAATTCTTTACATCTTTTTCTTTTTTACAAATAAATGTGAAAATTATTATGAGATTAATATTCTCTTTTTCTTTCTGATTTACTCAGTTAGATGTAGTTAGATTATTTTTATGGATTTAGATGTCTGGTAACATTGTCAGGAATTATAAAATGAGTTTAATTAAGTTTGTTTGTTTGGTTTTTTTTTAGACCATAGAATAGAGATACACTGGTCGGCTGCTATTTTGGAATTAGAAAATGATCAATTTTTTTTTTAAACTCGGTTATTTGGCGGTTAATCGAGGGCTAACCGTAACCGCAACCTCGCGGTTAATGGTTAACCGATAACCGTCACAGTACGAGTACGGTTACCATTTTTCTATGTAAACGGTTACGGTTAACCGAATTCTCAGCCCTACTATTAACATTATCTATACTTACGTACTCTATATGTAGATCCATCTAATTAATTTATCTTTTCTCTCTTATTTTTAATATTATATGATTGAAACCTTTGAATACGTTGTGTAACTTTAGTTAAACCCATGGATTTGTGTGCCCGCGGTTATCCGCACCTATTGGGGTGGGTATGGAAGCAAAATTTTGGGGTCGGGATAGGGTTTGAAGTATTCAAACCTGCGACGGGTCGGCTCAGGTATGGGGGTATATATCCCTGCTCTAAATCCGCCCGATAAATATTCTCTATATATTTTTCTAATAAGTGCATTGAATTTATTTAATGAAATACAGTAAAACCTCTATTAATCATAATGTTGGGACTAAAAGAAATTATTCATAATTGGAGGTTATTCTTAAGTAGAGGTGCAAGATGATTTTTTTTTTTTTTTTTCAATTTTAAAGTGCATGTGAAATACATACTTACTATAATTACCAAATACATGATCAATATCTAAAATAATTTTAACAAAAATAATAAATTATCCGTCCACAAAATGGTTGCCACATTGTGAATGACACGGGTTTTAAGAAAATGACACGTAGTAGTGGATAATAATGATTATTGTTGTAAGTAGAGTAAAGGTCCCACAATAAATGTGAGTGAAGTAGTGAAAAGTACTATAAGGTTAAATATAATGTATATGTGGGTCCTACTACTATAAATGAAAGTGACAACCATTTCGTGGAAGGACTTAAATGACAAAAATGATAACCATTTCGTGGACATAGGGAATATTGTACATGCATATATCTTTGATGATCGCAAAAAGTTTCATGCGAAGAAGTTTTGATCGTGCTTGACAAGTTGAAAATATTATGGGTTCAATAAGAAGGTGGTCATGTAGACGAAATATTAAATGCACAAAAGTTACTCCCTCCGTCTCATTCCAGTTGTCCTACTTTCTATTTCAGATGTCCCATTTCAGTTGTCCTACTTCCTTTTATGGAAATAATTAGTTTGGTTAATTACACTCACTTTACACCTTTCAACCTACTTTTCTCCTCATTTTATGTGTCATTCACTATTCTCCTTCTCTCTCTACTCACTTTATTCCACTTTATTTAACTATTCACTCTCTCTCTACCTACTTTGTTCACTTTATTTCACTATCCACTCTCTCTCTACCTATTTTATTCCACTTTAATAATTCCACTAAACACACTTTCTACCCATAATTATTTTTTCATTAATTCCCGTGCCCAGAAAACTAGAACAACTGGAGTGAGACGAAGGGAGTAAATGATATGGTTACAAGACAAAAATTAAGTCATCGTTACATAAAACTTTTGACACGTATATTAAATCAACATAAATCTAACTTCTATTTACTATTATTTATTCCTAAATGGAGGTGATTTTCTTAAGGCTGGACACAAAAAAATATGAATTATAATAATGTAGAGTTTATTCATATGTATAACTGGTCACAAGTTGTGATCATAAATTTTTATTCCTAAACAGAGTTTATTCCTTAATAAAGTATTCCTTCATAGAGGTTTTATTATATATTAATTTTGTTCTTCGTCTTAAATTTTTTTTTATGGTGTTTATCATACAATGAATTTTATATGTTTAACATTTAAATAAAAATTTTAAGGAGCTAACTTTTTTTTTCTTAAATTCTTTTTGAAAACAAATAATTATATAAGGTAATCCCCGTCACACCCCGTGCCGATTTAAAGAGGTAAGGGCATGGGACGGGTGCTAATTCTACGACATGTATTGGGATGGGTAAGGGTAAATTGGGGACAGGTCAGGTACTCAATCGAAAATTTCGGGTATTTGTATCAAAATTTCCTCTAAATCTACTACTGAACGTGTTCCATTTTAATAAAATTACCCAATATCCAACATAATTTTGCCGGGTAGGGTACGGGTATCCATATCTACACGTGTGTCAAAACAAATAAGAGACATATTTCCGACAACGATGGGGTGAGAGAGAGGATATGAGAAACAAGTGGGTTCGAGGGCATTTGGGAGTGTGAGAGAATTGGTCACGTACATGGTGTATGGTAATGGTGATAAACTATTTTTTATTTCTTAAAATTAATTATAATATATATATATATAAGAATAATATAAAAATGATATAAATAGTTTAATTGGGTAGTTGATCAAGTTTACGGTACGGAACGGGTAGCCCGTTACTCTGAATAAAACTTAAATTATTTGTCCCAAACCCGAAAATTCAAATAACGGGTACTCAATACCCCGGAAATTGTGTGGAACGTGTAAGGATTACTCCAAAATCCACAACATGAATTTATATGTTATGAATGTCTATTTAGGTTTATACTTATGAATGAAAAAGTAGAAAGTGATATCCCGTCGAATTTCGACGGGTTACACACTAGTAAATAATATAATAGTAAAGGTAATATAATATGTGGCGTAAAAGTATTTGGTGGGGCATAACATAGGCATTGGGTAGGGGAAGCAAGACTATCTCCAGCATTAGAGACCCCTTAGAGACTCCTACCCCTGCAACTCAGCTGTCTCCAAGGGGTTTCGAGCATCGTATTAAACAATTCTCCATTTTCATTTATTAAATTAATTCATGTATTTGTAAATAAATTAAAATACACTAATTAATAAATAATACGAAATTTCCATTAACATTTGAAAATTGGAAAATTACACACACAATAAAAAAAACACTACTTAATTAAAAAAATTACATAAAACTAAAAATCCCCGAAAAAAAACTCGGAATCCGGCTAGGTGTTGATATACGAAGCATCTCCGAGATATCATGTTCACGTGCATTATTTTGCACAATATGATAATCGAAGACGAGTGAGGGATGCGGAGAATTGGAGAGACGACTCCGATGCAACGTCCACTAGCGGTGTATCCCAGAGGCCCACTTCGCTCGTCTTTGAGAATTGTCTCAAATGGGAAGCCGACTTGAGAGATCAACGAAAGCACCATCGGCTTACCAATGATCTTATCGAGCACCTTTGGCGCCGATTTGGACCTCTACAAAAGTAGTCCATATTTTAATTAATGTAATTTTTTATTTAAATTAATGTAATTTTTTTATTTCAATTAATGTAATTTTTTATTTTATTTGAATTAATGTAATGTTTTATGTTATTTTTATTAATGTAATTTTCTGAATTAATTTAATGGAAAATTTTAATTTTATAATATTAAAGTTAAAGACAACTTAGAGACAGTTGGGTTGCAGGAGTAATTGTCTCTAAACTGTCTTGAGTACTGAAAGTGGAGTTAGAGAGACGTCTTGAAGACACTAGGAATTGTAAAAAGTCTTATGATTGATAAATTTGAATTAATATAATCAACTTTAATTAAAATTAAAAATTTCAAATTTTAATTTTGCATACAATCAGTCTTAACAAGTACAACGGTTCGACTTACAAAGTTATTGGTTTAAGCGTCAAACCTTTCGGTCACATGTAGCCGACTCTACCCCGGTAGGCCACCGACGAATTTCGTTGTAATAATTGTTGTATACAAAAATCGTTATAATTGGTGCATTTGAAATGTCACATACTCTGATACTCAAGCTATGAATATTTTCTTAGTTGTAATCGAAGAAAATGACATTGTTCTCTATTTATTTATAACCAAAACACACGCGCACATTAGAGAGATCGGATGTATTGAAGTTTTAACCTGAACGATGACGTGTTGCCTTTATCCATATGCTTTCGATAAATCAGAAAAAAAAAAAAAAAAATCTTTTTCTCACCGCTTCCAAAAAACCTCCTCGCACACTGCAGAACTTCGATTTTGTGAAGCCACGCATCTCAGGTCAAACCAAGCAAATTCAATCCACATTTCGCCACAAATTCAACAAAAATTCACAATTTTTTTCTGAAGACCAATCAATCATGGCGATCGCCCAATCTAACATGAACCCGGCGATCCACCTAGCTGCCGCCACATTCCGCCACCATCACCACCGCTTCCTCCGCCATCGTTTCATCTTACCACGAACCGCCTCCTTACACCGTCTCTCACTCGTTTGCGCGAGAGTCAGAGCGTTCTCCACCAACGAGACTCAGCCGGCTCATGTCGAGAAGCTCCCGAACAAACCGCCGATATGCACCGCCGACGAGCTCCATTACGTCACCGTTAACAGCTCGGGCTGGAGGCTAGCTCTCTGGCGCTATAACCCCTCGCCGCAGGTACCGTCATCGTTTTGTTGTGCACTTAATTGATTGTTTGTTTTGAGTGTGAGCTCCTGCATGCATTTAGTGGATCCGCGATTTCGGTTTCCAAGTGGATTAAGATATTGCGATTGAGATAGATAAGTGTGAATTAGTGCATGTTTTGATTGCAATTTGACCATCGAAGATGATTTAAACTTGTTTGGTCGATATTTTTCGCTTTTATTTGTGATAATATGTATAGAAAATGGAAGAGATTATCACTCTCAGAATGGAATTTAAGTTTAAACGACTTTTATATGTAAGCAGGCTCCTCCGAGAAATCATCCGCTGCTGCTGTTATCCGGTGTTGGAACAAATGCCATTGGATATGATCTGTCTCCTGGGGTTAGTTTACTCCTTTTTTCTACATGCAAGTGAAACACCATTGGGGATCCGGTACTTCTGAGTGAGTAAGACATGGATATTGTGTATGCAGATTTTGCAAAATGTACTCATTAAGGTTTAGTCTTTGAATCATGGCATGCTTGTTTGAATTAAACGAATAAGGGTTTCTTTATTCTAATTTAGCAATTTTATAAGGGGAATGCTTGTGAGATTGAAATGTTGACAATATTGATTTGCTCATTGATATGCTATGATATAAATGGAACAACATCTAATATGAGTTGGCATTATCATCTACTCCGAAGATTGGCTGGACTTACTGGAATTGGATTTAATAGTTATTGACTAGCTCATCTACCATCATTTTTTTATTTTTAGATGGGCATATAACTTAAAAAAAAAGGGTAATTAATGAAAGAAGAAGAAGAAGATAAGGAAAACTAATGCTTGTACATTACAAACCATTTTTGCAGTCTTCATTTGCCCGTTATATGTGTGGCCAAGGATTTGATACCTGGGTACTAGAAGTTCGAGGGGCAGGATTGAGCACGCAAGAGTCGGATTGTAAGGATGTTGAGAAGTCGGCTCATGCAATATCTGAACGAATGGAAGCTGCTTCAGAGAATGTGACCAAGGCCAATGATGCTTTCCCTGCCAACCAGCAATCAACCTTAGCACAGAGCCAGCAATCAACCTTAGCACAGAGCAGCTCGAAACAATCTGAGATTCCTGTTGTCAGTGAAGAATTAAATGGTCTTGCAACAGCATGGGATGAATCGAGACTGGTGACAGAATTGACACAAACCTTTACGCGCTTGTCGGAGAGACTTTCTGGCTTTCTTAGTGACAGTCAATCAAAGATTATGTCAGCCAGATTCTTTGACCAAGTGTCGAAACTCTTGGAGGGCTCCTTTATATTTGACCGTTTTAATGAAGTAAGGAAAAACCTTTTAAGTTTGCTGGAAAGAAGGCAAAACTCTGCTGTTGGTAGCCAGATTAGGGATTTAAGTCAAAAATTAGTAGATATTGTTGATGAAGCTCAACGTTCAGTTTCGCCTCCGCTTTTTAATCTGCAAGAACGTCTAATGACAACTTTACAGGATTTTGAGAAGCAGTTGGACTTGATTGTCAAATATGACTGGGACTTCGATCATTACCTGGAAGAGGATGTTCCTGCTGCGGTGAGGTGACATTTCTCTTTGGTGATGACTAGGCATGTAGTTAATCCATAAGGGATGTTCCAGGATTTCATGTTTTCTCCTGTTTGACTATTTCATAGATGGAATACATAAGGGCTCAAACCAAACCAAAGGATGGCCGTTTACTTGCTATTGGTCACTCCATGGGGGGAATTTTACTATATGCCATGCTATCGCGATACAGTAAGTTATATTCGTGCATAGATGATACATATTCTAACTTAGTAACTATAAAGGTACTCTCGACTCTTGCGCTCATTTCCTTACAATGATATCTGCTTTGCCAATCAATCTGTGTAAAAGTATGCTGGCTCTATGCATATTCAGGAATATAGGAGACATGCCTGTTTTAGTCTAGTGTTATCAATCGCTTCTCGAAGCCCACCAATATAACTCCAGTTTTCATTGCATTTATGAATTACTTGGGTGATAATCTTTTTATTGGGTCTTCGGTTCCGGTTGGTTGTCATCATGCTTTGTTCTTGTTCTGTGATTTAGATAGATTTTTTATTAGAATGTCTGACAATTTGATGCTTCATCTTCTGTATATAATCAATTTATAATAATTATTTGATACATTTTTGCTGTCGATTTTCCGATGCAAATATTTATTAGCTACTGATTTAAAAGGTTCACAAGGAAGAGATCCTGGATTAGCTGCTATTGTTACATTGGCCTCGTCAGTTGACTACACATCATCTAAATCATCTCTCAAATTGCTTATTCCTCTTGTAAGTAGCATTTTTGTTGATCAGATGTGAATTGCTACCTCATCCTCGATTTTTAATACATGATCATGTGCTGCAGGCTGATCCTGCTCAGGCTCTCAATGTGCCTGTAATTCCTTTAGGAGCATTACTAGCTGCAGCTTATCCTCTCACTTCGAGTCCACCTTTTGTCTTATCATGGATGAATGACTTGATATCAGCCCAGGACATGATGCACCCAGAGCTGTTAAAGAAGCTTGTTCTCAACAACTTTTGTGAGTTGTTTTAATCTTATGAAGTTCTAATTCTATATGATAAGTACAGAAAATGTTCCTCTGGATCTGAACTACTATTTGTCTCTGTAGTCAGAAGCTTCTAGCATAGATAGACCTGTTTTGATCTTGTTATTGCTTTGTACTGTAAGAGAGATTTCCTGTAAACAAAGCCAAATGCATCAACGAGGCCTCGGTACAATAGTAGCTTTCTTGTTGTACATTGAGAAAATCTCACTGAAGTACTTTGAATGATCAAATAATCACTTCTCCAAGAATTGGTAATACCAAGCAGTAACTTCAACCTTATTAACATAGAATTCATTACTGCTGGCAGGTACTATTCCAGCTAAGCTATTGTTGCAATTAACCACTTCTTTTAAAGAAGGAGGGCTCCGTGATAGGAGGGGTACATTTTTCTACAAGGATCATCTTCATAAGAGCAATGTTCCTGTTTTAGCACTTGCTGGAGATCGAGACTTGATATGTCCACCAGAAGCTGTACATGGTTAGTTTCTTATCCTGTCCAACATAGCATACTTGCCAAATATCTTTACTTATTGTTGTAAATATCGTGCAGAGACTGTGAAGGTCATTCCTAAGCACTTAGTCACCTATAAAGTATTTGGAGAACCTAACGGTCCACATTATGCTCATTATGATCTGGTGGGAGGACGAATGGTATACACTCGCTATGCCTTCACTTGATGGTTAGGTGTCTTTCTCATAAGTTAATGACTCAGTCTTGATAGCTTAAATTTTACAATACACCTGCAGGCTGTGGAACAAATATACCCCTGTATAATTGAATTTCTGAGCCGTTATGACTCGGATTAATAGTCGTAAACAAATATGGTTCAGAAGAAAACTTCATATTTATCTGGTGATGCCATTGGGTGAGCTTTCCCAACATCCTGCTTTAATTCTAAATATATTTTGTAGATTATTGTGAATCTTTAAGTTGCTCTACGATATTAGGGCGTAGGTGTGCGAGGATGTCGTTTCTTCTAAGAGGATTCTGAACCTTCCAATTATGTCAGACCCAAGCTGCTTTCTCATATGAACAATTCACTGCAGCTTTCGTTGTGGTTTACTTTCTCGTCCGTGATCGGTACTTGATTTCGTACCTTCTTTCCTTCAGAAAGTCCAGCATCTGTACTTTATTTCTGTTTGCCTTTAAGCCTACAATTGTAAACTAGAATGGACCACCTTTAGATAACTGTAAATGATGCGTGTATTTGTTTTTTTGTTGTTTTATGTAAATTTGAACTTTGAACTCACATGTGATAAAGATTATAAGTATATGATATTTAACATGTGCTATTACTATATAGATTATATGCTAAGAAAGAACTTATGTTAGATGACATTAGTGTTTGAGAGATTTTAGGAAGCACAAATTTGAGTGAGACTAACGTAGGGAACAGAACTCTAATTAATCATACAGATACAATAGGCAAATTACAGAGCTTGGACCACGCTTTGAGGCTTCATGTTGAGTGCCAGAATCACAGAAGTAAAAAGTCATGAGAAAGGTGAGAAATCTTTGCCCCACAAGATTTCTGCAACGAGAAAAAAGTAGAAAAATGGACTTGTTTATTTAGACTTGTGGCGCAGGGCAGCAGATTTGCAGACAGGGCATGCATTCTTCTGTAGTAGCCACTGCTTTATGCATTCGAGGTGATGATGATGGCCACATTTCAGTACCCCTATTTCATCATCTTTGATGCATTTCTCCTGCATAGTCTGAGCATTAGAGAGAGAGAGAGAGAGAGAGAGAGAGAGAGAGAGAGTTATGAGAGAGAGAGTTATGAGAGAGAAAGCAGGGTAGTATTTTTCACCTGGCAAATGCTGCATTCCCAATCTTTGTGATGACCAGCTACGAGCAATGAAGTGTTATCATTGTTGAAATGTTTGAATTTCCTTAAACAGTTGGATACCTCTGCTTCCTGTAATCCAGTTCCCACGTGGCCGATCTTGTCGCCCAAATCAAGCAGTTCCTGTTAGTACATTACCCCAGTCAGCTAATGAATGATACATAGTAGCAATCGAATCATCTGAAACTTGTAATACCACCTCGTACGACATATAATCCACGTCGAGCCTCCAGTCTCGATACTGGTCGTGTCGCCGGAGGGTATTTACCGGCAGCAGCGCTTGCCGGGACATCAGCATCTGCATTTTTTTTGTTACTACGTCAGACAACCTTAGTGCTCAAACGAAATTCAACTAACCCGGACCACAGAGAGAGAGAGAGAGAGAGAGAGAGAGAGAGAGAGAGAGAGAAGAACAAGGTAACATTACACATTTTTAAGGATGGAGTAGCATAGAATTTCCCGTACGATAAAACGAAGGCATTTTATTTTTCTATTTATGCGTGTCATCCGTGTGCATGGGACATTAATGGTGCATACCTCAATGATTTCTTCAGCAGAACGATGATGAGGAGTAGTTCGTGACCCAATTCCAACAGATAAAACTGCCCCCATGTCTTGGTCGTTTCTTCTTGCTTCTCGTGAATGCTACACAACAAAAAATTTACTTCAACAATGCAGCTCCATTTCTAATGCAACATTACTGATCGATCATAACAGAATCAAGATTTGCAACGAAAAATCATTTAATTTTTTTACTGTTTGTACCATACCTTTCTATGATCCAGCCTCGGTACATGATTCGTAGCTCGAGGTGCAACATCTGAAGCAATGCCGATCCCAGGAGGAGTACAACACACGTCAGGAAAATCAACGACAACATTATCTGGATTTCTTCGATTCTGCAAAGGTTTTCTCTTCTTCTGGTTTCTGTTTCTTGCACCCTTAGCTTCCCACTCTGCTGCTGACCGTATGATCGCCGGCGCCGATGCCGTTGCCGTTGCCGTTAACGGTTTCCCCTTACAACCCATCCCTTTAAGCTTCACAAACGTAAACCTCTTCTTCTTGGGATGTTTACTAAATTGGGTTCTCGATTCAGCTGCATTTGATGCTGAAAATGAGCTTAATTTGTGTTGGTTTTCTGGTTTTCTGCATCTTTTTTGCTCTTTTTTAACTTCAGGCATGATTTTGAGTGCAGATGAATTGGAGATGCTATTACCAATTAAAAGATGAAGGAAATGAGGAGAGAGAATGAGTCCCTATTTCTGAATATTTGAATTTAAAGAAGTTTGGAAGGAAAAAAACATGATTTTTGGAGGTGGCAGGGACAATAGGGGTATATTTTTTTTTTTTTAAAGAATACAGTTGTCTACCTTCTGCTGTGTTTTTGTTGGTTATGTCCATCCATGTTCTAGCTTTGTAGTGACAACCCAAAAACACTTTTGTCCTTCCCTTGTTAAACATATTATCGTTTCTGTCCATCTCTGTCCTACACCAAAATATAATGTATATTTATTCATTTCTCTATGAGCAAAAAAAATCAGAAAATTTCAGTTGTGGGGCCTTGAGAAAAATTCAAGTCTTGGTATTTGTGATAAGAATCAATAGATGCCACACCATGTGCTAAGAATGTGTGAAGATTCATTTGTATGGCTATTGTATTAGAATGATAAAGAAAAAATTGGACTATGTTTTGTTTCATTTCTGGTACTTGGTACTTGGTGGCACTCAAACTTAGAATTTTCAAGAGTTAATTTTTTAAGTTTCCTTTCTAAATAAACTTGCTAGTGAAGAATAATAAGATGGGTTGCGGATAATATTTAGTCATAGATGAACAAATACAGATAGGAGGTCAAAGTCCAGTGTATATTGTTGGAAAGATTATTCAGAAAGAAACATATCATCGGGTTTTACTTACAATTTATTGTCTAAACTTTGGTCTTATGTTACGCATCGAACATGGCTACGAACAACGGTGTCGGGGGGGTTCGAATCCCTCCTCGCCCAGAACTGGCCCAAAAGGGAGGTACGTTTCCCTCTGGGGGTAGGAAAATCAATTAATCATAAAACTAGCTGAAAATTTTAGTCTAGTATAAACTTTATGACACAAGAGCTAAATTTTGAAGACACAATATTGAGTCAGATGCAAGAATACGATGTTGTTTTGAGGTTTGGTGAAAAAAATATAACTTCCACATGTTTAGACATTATACTTTACTGTTAGAGTCAGCTTTTCGCTAGCAGAATTAGGATTATCTCCCATAAAGTGAACAACAAGTTACAGTTCAAACTATTTTTATAACCTTTTGAAACATATACTCATAATATTTGATCCTAAAGTGTAACTAATCCAAATATTTCCCTGCAATTCGATGACAAACTAAGGGCGGTGTATTGGATAGTGGAGTTTGAAAGATTTTTAAGGATTTTGAAATATAACGGTATTCAATTGAGGATGTGTTAATTTCACACTGCATGAAATTCTCGTGGTATTCAATTTGAAGTTGATTTTGATGGATTTCCCTTAACTTATGGAATTCGACGGAGTTTATTCTGTACCTCGGAATTCCATGGAGTTTGTATGAGCGGGCATTGACCACACGCGACCAATGGTGTTGTGTACCTCCCGCGACCGTGACCGACCGCGATCGCTGGTTAGTAAATATTCAAGCGGCCTGCCCTATGGTCGCTGGATTGGTATCTAACAGTTCCAACTCCTTATGTGTTTCTGGCTCGATACATCAAAGCATCCATCCCAGCTGATAAGGAGGTAATTAATCATCTTCTTCGCCTTATGCATTAGTCGAATAAATTTGTGTTAGGAATCGGCTGCTTGCTCGTGTAGATAACAATGGACAATACTTCTTTTTTGATTGACTTGAATACGAACAAACTTATAGTATTACAATGAAACTGAAGAACTAAGTTTAGAATAAACCAAAGATCGTCCGAAGTAAAACTTCTGCCCGCAAACGAGAATACGCCCCGGTAGTGCTCACGGTAAGGCGGCTCGTCCCCAAAGGTTAAAACGATCTTGACGTCTCGGTTGTAGTAGCACCACAAACAGAACCGAGCTCCGGCGAACTGAACAGGAACGAAGACTGAACTAGTGTATGATATGCTATGAAATGCTATAGAGGAGTGCAGATTGCTATGATATGTATGATCCACCATCAATTCAGCCATGATGGCCGGCGGTTTCAGACACCAAAGGTTGCCGGATGTGAAGAGTCTCCGGCGGTTACAGCAGCCAAGAGTCTCTCTACCGATGGGCTTTTCACACACTGGGCTTCCGGATCGGGCTCAACAATTAATCGAATTGGACTTATAAAGTTGGTCCAAAAAGATAAGGCCCAAACACCAGCCCAAAGCACCAATTGCCAAGATCCAAGTCCCAGGCCCGAGCCCGCCCGTCCGGACGGACGGCGGCGCGCGCGTGTGTGTGTGCGCGCGCGTAGGCACCCATACACAACCATACACACCAATCCAACAAGTTATTAAGCCCATACAGACATAGCCTTAAATACTAGTCAAAACATCCACATATAACCGATGTGGGACAACTAACATTTATTATAATTAATAACATGTTAATTACTACTTCAACATCCAACCTTTAGCATACAATATCTCACTCGCCAGAAATCGGTTTAGAGATATTAAATATACCACGTTCATCTACTCACGGCGTAGATTAACATCCAATAAATATTTTAATTAAATAACAAGTATTTAATCAACAATGTTTATCCTCAATCATGGTTAACATTTAAACCATTTCCAGCAATCCCCCACATGAGTGAGAATGCCAATGCAAAATGAATGCAAATGCAAAGTTCAGTCCTCAAGAGACAATACTGCATTTGGCTAGGTAGCTTGTGACCTTGAACCTATCCATAGTCAACATTATCGAGTATACCGGCGGCATAGTGGTTATGAAAATCTTGAACTAGTCCTCCATGGTATATAGCGAGACAACAATATTGACACAATATCATCTCAATTCCGTTCGTTCTAACGTTTTGTGTCCTTTTCGGCCTTGGACACTCCTTTGGATTCATAAGTGTATCAATTGAAGCGGCCCTCACTTCACACTTATATATGTGATTCTTATTTCCAAGTATCCTACTATACTTGACCTCTCCGAAATATCCAAGAATCATTAAAAGTCATAAGACTTAACCTCACCACTTGTAGGTAAACAAACACTCACTGTTCTCAAAGAATAGGTATGTTCGAGTGTTTAACACACGGATTCTTATAACTTCGTTGTCCCATTGAACCAAGCTCTTGGGATCCTCCAATCTGTAAGGTTGGGTATCCGCTATAATCATCCTTAAGATGTGGATTTAACACCCATTCCCTCTAACAGTTTATACATTTGATCTCGATTAATGCTCTTAGTCAGCGGATCCGCTAAATTATCTATTGACCTCACATAGTCAATTGAGATAACCCCACTCAAGATCAAATGTCTTACGGTATTATGTCGTCGACGAATATATCGAGACTTACCGTTATAAAACATATTCTGTGCTCGTCCAATAGCAGATTGGCTATCACAATGTATCAACACAGACGACACAGGCCTCGTCCAACATGGAATATCCTCGAAGAAATTTTTAAGCCATTCAGCTTCTTCACCAGCTTTATCCAAAGCTATGAATTCAGATTCCATGGTAGACTTGGCAATACAAGTTTGTTTCTTAGACTTCCAAGATACTGCACCACCCCCAATAGTGAACACGTATCCACTCGTAGAAAACGAGTCTTTGGAGTCAGATATCCAATTAGCATCACTATACCCTTCAAGTACAGCAGACTCTCTTGAATAGTGAATCGCAAAGTTTTGAGTATATTTCAAATAACCCAGTACACGCTCTAGGGCTCTCCAATGTTCTTTACTTGGATTAGCAGTATAACTACTCAACTTGTGAACCGAGCATGCTATATCAGGTCGAGTACAGTTTGACAAATACATCAAACTCCCAATGATCTTAGCATATTCATCTTGACCCACAGGTTCCCCCTTGTGCTCACTTAGATAAACATTCAGTTCCCAAGGAGTCTTAGCAATAGGTTTCTCATAAGCGTTGAATCTCCTCAACACTTTCTCAACATAGTGAGATTGCGACAATGCAATTCCATTGGGCGTTCTTAGAATCTTAATTCCAAGAATAACGTCAGCTAAGCCCATATCTTTCATGCTAAAATTCATACTTAGCATCCTCTTGGTTTCACCAATCACACGAGAGTTACTACCCATGATTAACATGTCATCTACATAAAGACAAACGATAACATAATCGTCACCCCTTTTCTTAATATAGACACATTTGTCACTCTCGTTGATCTTGAAACCATTTGACAACATCACTTCGTCAAACTTCAAGTGCCAATGCAAAGGCGCTTGTTTCAATCCATATAAAGACCGTTGTAGTTTGCATACCATGTGCTCTTTTCCAGGTACAACAAATCCTTCCGGTTGCTTCATATAGATTTCATCATCTAACTCCCCATACAAGAATGCAGTCTTAACATCCATTTGATGAATCTCAAGATTGCGCAAAGCAGCAATAGCGAGAAGCACCCTAATAGAAGTAAGTCTCGTCACGGGCGAATAGGTATCAAAGAAATCATAACCGGCTTTTTGTCTAAAGCCTTGAACTACAAGTCTGGCCTTATATTTATCAATAGTACCGTCAAACTTGTACTTCTTCTTTAGGATCCACTTGCATCCTAATGTCTTACAGCCTGGTGGTAGTTCAACTAACACCCAAGTGTGATTAAGCATAATAGACTCAATCTCGATGTCTATAGCTTCTTTCCACAAAGCCGCATCCGAACCAGATAAGGCTTCTTTTACGGATACCGGTTCACCGTTTAGCATTAAAACGACGTAGTCCGGTCCATAAATTTTTGCTTTCCGTACTCTAGTACCACGTCTAGGCTCATTCACAGGCATAGACCTAAGTCGCTTTCTATTCGGCGGTCCATAAAAAACCGGATTAGAACTCGATGCAACATTTTTATCTATGGGTTCAGAAATCATAGACTCATCTACAAGTTTAGAGCTCGTAGCTTCATCCTCAACTCTCTTCCTAGAGTTAGGATCATCCTTATCCTTATTAGGATAGATGTTCTCAAAGAATACAACATTCCTTGATTCCATCGTCGTACCCACATGAATGTCGGGTATATCGGATTTGTGTACAACAAACCGATACGCGTTGCTGTTAAGTGCATAACCAATAAAGATACAATCTACCGTTTTAGGTCCAATTGTAACTTGTTTTGGTAAAGGCACTTCAACCTTAGCTAAACACCCCCACACTTTGAGGTATTTATACGAAGGTTTCCTCCCTTTCCAAAGTTCATAAGGAGTCACGTCATTCCCTTTGAGTGGAATCTTGTTCAAGATATAGTTAGCTGTCAAAACAGCTTCCCCCCACATGTTCTGGGGTAATCCTGAACTAATCAACAAGGCGTTCATCATCTCTTTAAGAGTACGATTCTTACGTTCAGCAACGCCATTTGATTGTGGTGAATAAGGAGCTGTCGTTTGATGGATTATACCACTTTCGTTGCATAATTCAGCAAACGGAGCAACATACTCTCCACCTCTATCACTTCGAACCATTTTGATTCGGCAACCAAGTTGATTTTCGGCTTCATTCTTGAAATTTCTAAAAGCTTCAATAGCCTCATATTTACTTCTTAAGAAAGTGAATGTTGCTGCTTACGTGTGTTTTGTGTAGATGGAAAACATGACATTCTTCTATGCTGAACTTGGTTTGATGAATTACGCAACAATCATAAAGTACAGCCAGGGCCGCCGGCCCTGAGATTTTGAAGACCCGGTGCGAACACTAAAAATGATGCCCCATATAATAGGAAAAAAGGAGTTAAAAGTGCATATAAATATAATGTTCAATACCAAAATACAAAATATCATGTAAAGATGTTTCTTCTAGCATTTTTTGAAGCAAAATCACTAATAACTTTATCAAAGTTAATATTTTCCAATAATTCTTGTTCAATGGATATCAAAGCAAGTCCATTCAATCTTTCTTGTGACATGGTTGATCGCAAATAAGACTTCAATAACTTCAACTTCGAAAAACTTCTCTCCGCAGATGCAACCGTAACAGGTATGGTCATAAAATCAGTAAACAATATATGCATTAGGACAACCGTTCAACCTTTTCAAATAAGCCAAAATATCTAGAGGTGTACATTGTTTCGATAAAAGATATCTCAACGTATTTAGCTCTTGAAACAACTCTTCACCATCAAAATCACTAAGCTCTCCATGCTTCAGAACATATTCAAGATTTTTACAATTTTCTTTCAAAGTAGCATCATCCAATAAATTCAATTTTTCAGAAAAAAATAACAATCCAATTTTTTTTTCATATAAAGTGAAGCTATCAAATCTTTTTTGCAGTGATCCAATGACTTTATCTACAATATAAAGAAAATAATTAATTCTAAATGAATCTTCAGGTGATTGTTTATCCTCTATCATTTCATTTTCACCAAAATGTTTCTTCCTCCGAATTACGCATTTTTCATAATGAAATTATGGATTTGAAATAGTCGTTTAAGTAAATATAATGGGGTTTTTTTTTATGGATTTATAGGCCTATCTTTTTTGTTAAATATGGGCTAAACTAATCAATAATGGATCAAAACATAATTGATTTTTTTTAAATATATATATATATTATTTTTAATTATACATATATATATGTATACTAACTATTTTTTGAAAATTTGATGTCCCTAAATTCGTGATGCCCGGTGCGTCGCACCTCGAGACCCTCAGGGCCACCTCTGTACAACCCTTCTATGCTATCTGCTTCTGCTGTATATGCTGCTCGTTGCGCGCTTAATAGCAGCCCCTCCGCCTCCTCCCCTCCGGCAACCTCCAGCTCCTCCCTTCTGACTCCTCCACCACCCCCTCTGGTCCTCCGCCACTGCCGGCCTCGGCGTCGTCGCCGCAGAGCTCGAAGAGTCCGGAAATTTCGTGCTCGAGAACGCGTGTATGTCCCGCGATCGCGGGGAGGGGAGATCATCCGCGACCGAGCATCACCCACGATCGCGGGGATGTGGAGTTGAAGTCGGCCCAACTCCTTAAAAATCAACGCCGAATTCCTCCAAACTCCACACTCAAATCTCATAAACTCCATCCACTCCATTAAAACCCCCCTAACTCTACAATCCAATACACCCCCCTAAAGCTCGACAAAATGCCAAAGACAAAAAGGTTGATTCGAGTAATAAAAAAGAATTGAAAAGTTGCATCGAATATCAATCAAAATGTGCACACCGCACTGTAATTGGCCATGGTATTTGGCTCATAGTGAAGTGAAACAAGTGCTCAAGAGAAGTAGATGAGGAAAGATCTATCTTTTCTTGTGGAATCGTTACTCGCATGATAAAAACGTCTAAAGATGAGGAAGACTCAATCAACTAGGGCCAAACCAAGTAAAAGGTTAGGAAATTTTTTAAAAATGGGTGAATTTTATACACAGCCTCATATTTATCACTACATCCCCTTAATTTAAATATAACAAAACATTTTTAGTAAATATACTATACTATCCTCATGACCCCAAAGTTAAATAAATTCAACTTGTACATATTATCTCCATATTACACCCCTAAAATTTCATCTTCTTCTCGCATACCCGGTGCATATTGAACAAAAATGAAAAGTTGAGAGAAGCAAAAAGAAAAAGTTGATTGGAACAAGTGATTTACTGAAATGGAAAATTATAAAATAGGCATGAATCGTGAGGGAATGTTGTATAAATATTTTGTCTTAAACAATACAATAAAAACTCGAAGAACTTTTAAAAAAGAAAAAAGAAAAAGAGAAAAGGGCGAGCAGTGTTTTAATTAGGATTGATAAACTCAGCTGCCCACTTTCTTATTGGGCTTTAAACAATGAAAGGTTTAAGAAAGCCCAGTCCTAATAACTAAGGGTGGTCCATCTGATGAGACTCCACAGCTTTTTAATTTCATCATTTTTCGATCTCTTCTTTTAATCGGATATACGATTAGTCTGGTGTAAATTTCTCCGAATTTACAAATCATGAAAGCATCGAAAGAGTACTCCTTTCGTTTACCATTAATTAATATGCATAATTGATCATGGTACGGGGTTTTAAGAAATGAACTAGTGTGTATTGTGAGTGGAAATATCCACATTCTTGTTGTGGAAATAGGTTGTACATTCTGTAAAGTCTAAATAAGCTGAAAATGAGAGGGTTATAGATAAGAAAGAGTAGTTGACCCTATTCTATAAAAGAAATGTGCATATTTTATTGTGAACGGACAAGAAGAGTGAAAAAAAAAAGTGAAAATTTCCAAAACAAAGTAAATTAATTTTAAATTTCAACGAATCAGGAAAAACAAGAATCTTTGTCGAACAATTTAACTAGAACAGGGAAGGGGCCGTGCGAAAGTAGGCTCCCACTAAATAAAATTATGACAAAAGCTTGACCACTTGTTCAAAGTGCAATGAAACTCACTAGAGTGAGCTATGTCTCAGGTTACTGCCTGAAACTGAGAGGTCTCAGGTTCATGCTTGTCTGCATGGAATTAAGAGATCTCAAGTTTAGACCTTGTGTGATTTACAAACTACTCAACGAGGAGGTCTCAGGCCTTGTGTTTACCCAAAGGCACACAAATGAAGTCACCAACCTTAGCCATGGTGTTTCTTGATGGCCCATCGTCGAGGTAAGTAAGTAACACAATGTGGCTTCGGCCCATTTTATATACTCCCTCCGTCCCGTCGAATACGGTCTAGTTCGTATGGATGCGGAGATTAAAAAAAGGGTATTAGGTAGAAAGAGTGTTTAGTGTAATGTGAATGCAATATTTTATAATGCTAATAAAGTTATAGATGGGATGGTGGATAGTGTGTAGTGAGGGTAGGTTAGTAAAGTTTAGATGGGATGGTGGACCCTCTAGTATGAATGCAAATTTTTTATAATGCTAAATATACACTAATTGTTTCATTTAAAGGAAACAAGCCAAGTACAATGGGACGTCCCAAAATGGAAAATAGACCGTATTCGGTGGGACGGAGGGAGTACTTCTTTTGGTTTAGTCCACTGTCTATGTGGGAGTATTCTTTTTTTTTTTTTTTTTTTTTTTTTTGAGTCACGGGAGTATTCATTCTTATACAAACTTAAACCTAACTTCAACCCAACAAGGCAACAAACGGTGTTTTCACTAGCATCTTTAATTCGACTTTGAAATTAGTTGTTGAAAATGCCCTTGCAACACTTTGTGGTTGGACTTATTAACATAATATATATTTTTACCATTCGATTAATATTCAAAAACAAATATTGTAAATTTGTGATATTCAAATTTGAATAATTCGAATATTAGTTTTGAATCCAATACGATTAATTTAATATTATTCAAATAACAATATAATAGAGATAGATAATTTGAATAACTTTACGGATACATAGTTATTGAATTCGTTGCGATTGTGTCTCTTGTGTGGAATATTTGGAATCACATAAATGAGTTGATTTTCAAGGATGGAACGGGCAGCAATGGTGATTTAATTGAGTTGATTAAAGTTAGATTTTGGTCTTGAATTTTAGATCTTTTTCTGAGTTTGTTTTGTTAAAGTTTGGGAGATTGGATTTACAATTCTTCTCATTGTCTTGATTTGCTGGCTTAGTGTTGCTTGTTTTGTTGTATTTCTTTGTTCTTGTAACTTCTTGGATTGTACCACGTAATTGAATAAATTTTACTTAAAAAAATTGAATACATGAGTCCTCTGGCATTATCATCATTACCACAACAATGCTGGTAAATTTGTCATCTTGAGATTCGTAAGAAATAGTCTGCTTGACATTGATATATAATAATCGAATCTGCTAAGTATTTTCCATCTTTAATTTGTGGTCCTTGCTTGGCCAAATGTCCCCCCATATTTTCCAACTTGGAGATACATCGATATTATTGTGTTATTTCTTTTCCCAGTCAATTGTTTTTTTTACTGCAACAATCCGCTCAAAGAGTTTGGCTCATTTTATCACAAGTAAATAATTTCATTACCCATTACAAGTTTGTCGCCTATTTAATGAGAATCCAATCTCTGTTGTCCACACTCGCCCAACATTATCCCCACCTACAGTCAATACACATTAAAAGCAGAAATAATCCTTTTTCACAAATATAAATTTTGGAAACAAATACATCTAACATTGAACTAGGAATTGGTGGGGTGCGCCAGGCCACGGCTGTAGTGCAACACCAGCGGCGACGCTCAAGAGCCCAGGCAGCAAGCTACCCATGTGGGCCCTCCCCCTTAAAAAATAAATTTAATATCGTGTGGATGAATGACCCACTATCAAATACTAAACTGATAAGAACAGATACTACACTTGATCTTAGCCAAAAGCCCGAGAAAGGTATGGTTTGTTAATGCACTTAATCCTAAGTTTATATGCCTCTGCATCTCAGCACCACCATTAGTTCCCTCGATGTGGGGCAATTATAAAGATTAAAAAACCATGAGATATGATTTGTCCGAATATTGGGACATGCTTCAACATTTTGCAGCACATAAATGCACTACGGACCCTCAAAATTCTGTACAAGCAGTGTGTCATGTCGGTGCGAGTGAGGATATGCAGAAGGAGAGGTGGAAATTTGTAGCAATATGAGGATGCAAGAATCTGTTGATTAAATTTAATTCTTGTGTGTGTTGGTGACTTTGAGCCCATCACTTGTCCTTTTCTTTGCTTTCCTAATATCGTCGAACACATACATGTTGAGAATGTCAGAATTTCGTAACTACTATTGAATCATTGGTAATGGGATAAAGCCTCCCTTGTCTTCCTTTTGTCCCCTTCTCCTATCAATTTGTTTGTTAACAACTCCAACTCCAACTCCAACTCCAACTCCAACTCCACTTCTTAATTTCTTCTTAGACAATCAATACTCATACTACTATATAGTTGCACCACTTATATATTGAAACTATGTAGTTGTGAGTAGTTAATATTGAGAGTGTGTGTTGTTTCAGTTTATAAAATGGATTCTAATGCATCGAGCTACCTTCTAAATCATGCGGCTCTTTCTTCCTATCTTGGGAAAGAAATCGATTTGGGTCTGAGTTTGCGCATTGTGCAGCCTAATACTTGCTGTTCTCCTACTCATGGTGACCATCTCTCAACAAATTAGTATTCGGAGATTAGCCTACATTATTTTTATCTTATATATATGAGAATTAATATGATGTATATTAATTACAGAGAACTACGACGTGCTGGTGGATTGGCAGCAGCTGCACCCGCAGATGAAGAAGAGCGACGACTTGCACTCGAAGGAAAACGGTGAGGATGAATCCGAAGGGATTCAAAGCAAGCAAAGATGGAGCTATGTGAAAGTTAACATGGATGGGGTGGTTGTGGGGAGGAAAGTTTGCCTGCTAGAGCAAATGGACTATTTTACCCTTGCCCTTCAACTCGAAGAAATGTTTGGTATGGTGATCATGAAACCTAGCTAGCTGATTCGATTTTTATTGTTAAGTAAGTAATGTTGTTGCATGCTTATTTATGACCAGGAAAACAATCTGTGTCCGGATTGAGGTTGTTTGAAGCAGAGTCGTCGTTTTTGTTGTTTTATAAGGACAGCCACGAGCAATGGAGGAAGGTTGGAGATGTTCCATGGAAGTAAGAAATATTACTTCTGTTTAGTTTTCGAATTTATGAATGTGTTGAGATTAATTTGGATTAATGTGTCCATGGATGATGATGTTGGTGAACAGGGAGTTTGTGGAGGGCGTGAAGAGGCTGAGAATTGCATGCAAGGATGAAAGTGCTCTTGTTTCTTCATCTTCATCACATTTGCTCAACACTCTGACTTGATTACACAGGAAGAAACTAAATCATCTGTTGTTTTTCTCCTCTGCTGCTTTAATATAATTAATTAATTAATTAATTTCCACAGATTTAATTAATGTGCTGTACTAATTTTCTGTTGACTATTGACTTTAGATTTATTTAATTTAATCTAATTAGTCTTTGCTCATGCATGTGGACTACTTGGACAATACGGGGTACTGATTTCTCCTTATTTTATGTTTTAAATTGGATTTCAACTTATTAATTCGTATTTTTTAATTTGGTACCAATAATCAATTAATTGGATAAAAGCAACTGATCTAGTGTATTTTATTGTTTCATCTCCATCTGTTATTGCTCTCTTCTCTTGAGTGCTATATCTATATAGATGTATAGTAGACAAGCATGGTTTAAATATTTAGATATGGATTTGGATATTTATGCAATAATCAAAGCACACATTGTTTTGCAGTAATAATAAATTTTGACGAAAATGTATTCATACTGATTTCGCCTTCAAAAAATAGGATTATAGGCATTCGATCAACATTATGTAATCAATAAAGAAGAGTATCAAAAGCTGTATGTATGTAACTATGTATGAACAAATGAAATATTATTAACAAGGAGCTTGAGAAAATATTAGAAAGGGATATTGTGTTGTTATCTAATATTGGGCCGTTACCTTTCTTAAAAGGTTTCGTAAGGAAGAGGCCCAAGATTAAGTGGCCCGTACCACTATCTCCTCCAATTAATATGGGACATCATTATATTAAAAAAAAAAAGGAAAATGATTATTGATTTGAAAAAAAAAATATATTTTTAATCGGGTTTGAAACAAGTACGAGTATATAAATTTCAAACAATTTTGAATAATTCTAAATACACCGTCTCAAATTGTTTGATAATCGTCTCCGTTGGAAAATGTCGAATATGTAGAAAAATTGACAGAAAAATTACTAACGATTTGTCAACGAGTTAAATCCAGCCAAAAATTGTGCGCATAGAGGGGCCAATTCAGTACTGGCAGGACAACTTTTATATATATATATATATATATATATATATAATTTTCTGAATCACAATCACTCTGCATAAAGTTTTGTAAAAAGGAAAAACTACCTAGTGCATAGTGAAACAATTCTTGAAGTTCTATTCTCAGTTCAAAAAGTTCTTCTTGAAATTGGTAAAAAACAAAACGAATGTCATCATTTATTTTTCTGTGAATATATAAGGAAGATGATTATTTATATAATACTACAATTTATAATATGAATTTTATTTATTAAATATTGTGTTAATATTTTTGGAAGACATCTATTTATATAATTAAATATTAATTTCAGGTAAAAAAGAAAATAAATATCATCATTAATTTTTCTGTGAATATATTTAGAAGATGATTATTTATATAATATAAAATCAGTATTGTAGTCAATGGGTCGGTTACGGGTTGGAACGTCGAGGTAGGCGGAATGATCGCAGAGCGACGGTTCAACTTATTTTTCATTTTTTAATCTTATGTTGAACTTTATAATGTAGGGTATTTAGGGTCACTTGCATCTCATAGACAATCTTCAAACTTATTTTACTTTTCTAAATTAATGTGGGACAAAGGTATTTGCAATGAAAATCATCCATCTCAATTTTCATACAAAATTGACGTGGGATAATCCTTTTGAGAGACAAATATATTTTTGCCCACATCGATTTTGTAGAAGAATAGAACTTTGAAAATTATCGAAAGAAATGAGAATATGCTAATTTAGAATTCATAACAGACATAACTATATGGGTTTGAAATGTAAACATATGGTAATATTATTTTATTGATTTTGAGATGTGTTAAAGGACATATAAATTTTAAACGAGTTAAGTAAATTGGAATGATTATGCCCGAAAATAATTAACAAATAATAATTTTTTAAATCTATCACATATTAGTACTATTTAATAATTTTATTAATTTTGATTAATATAATTTTCTATTGATTTTTGATGGGTTATATGCTTGTTTTAATAGAAATCTCTTTGCAGTTTGCAAACATTGACGACTTCCTTGAGAAAACCGTTCGCAAGCATCCAATGTTCATCCCAAACTAAAGGATAAAAATGAATAATCAACTAGTGTATTTTATTAGCACTTCAACCGAATACAATTTGAGATTTTGACTTTAATTAATTATCACCTATTTCCTTTTTTACTTAGTTCATGTGTTATAGTTTTATATAGGGGTATATCTTGTTAATCAACTTACAACCGTTGACGTCATAAAATAATCAAATACAATTATTAATATATCGTGTAATTCTTGTTGGAAAATGTAAGGTGTGTGTGATATGTGTACGAAAATGAAAAGCCATAAATACGAAATCGAGGCTAGTGCTAGACACTATCTCCGTAAGACAATATTGTTCTGCTATTGTGCAGGCGGTTCTACAACAATTGCCTCTAAGATACAACGGTTCGGGGTGAACTTGAAACGTTGCACTATGTGTCAAAGTTCCGGCGAACAACTTGATACTCGGGACTGAGTATATGATCCTGGGACTCGAACTATATGAATAGATTGATTATCTTGGAATTTGTATGTTAAATCGTCCATATGAGGGTCTATTTATAGCATGAAAATGCCTTTTCGTGGAGGTGTGCGTCCGAAGAGGTGTGTTGGTTCGGCCATAACCGCCTCCAACTTCCAAACTGCACAGTCGGTATGGGCATACCGTACACGCGTGATAGACACAACTATGTCCTAATCGACGCGTCCCTTCCGTCTTCAACCGCTCCAAGGCGTTAAAAGGTGCGAGACAATTTCGAAAAGTCTTGTTTGTTAGCTTGGTCGTTCAGGCGGTATGGGCATACCGTATGGGATAGTAACTGCCCATAACTGCCAAACTGCATGATTTATTTGGACATACTGAATGAGCTATTGCCTTATCCGAACCATGTGTCCCAATCGAATGGGTGTGACTCTTGGTTGAACATTATCGGATTTCAAATTTCTAACAATTCTCTCAAGAAAAATATAATAATATAGCACAAAAATATGATACTATGTCTCATATCCGTATATCATTTATGGAAATGTGTAAGAGGTAAAACTTTTATTAAAATGACGAATCAAAATTCTTCTAAGAATATTCTAAATCAAATCCATGGGACAAAAACAATTTTGCCTATCAATATCAATTTCAATTTTGAATTCTTCTTGTCAGGAAACTAAAATAAAATGAAAACACAACCAAAATTTTCAAGGGATGCCAAACAAGAGAAGTAAGATTGACTTAAATTAGCCAACTATGAAAGTCTGATACAGTTGATCAGCAAAATGATCAATTAAATGTCACAATTAATTAATGTTGAAAACTTGCTACGACTTGTCCACCTCAATTTGCATGATTGGCGGATGGATGAATATTGCACAAATTGTAAGCATGATTAGCAAATTATGTGGGAATCTATATGTGTGTGATACTGTATATGTAATGATCAAATATTGAATCAATCAGAATAGTTGATATTTGCATGATTTACTTTTATAGTAAGATAATATTTAATACATTATAAAGGTGTGAAAAATAGTTTCTACTTCTATAGTTGTATGTATAAGAAAACCATATTGGTGATAGATATATCTCTCTTCACTTCCACTAGGAGTAGAATGTTAAAATTTGCGCTAATATAGAAAAGTAATGTTATGATATTGTGTATCTCTATATATTGTAACATTTTAAAAAATATTAATTGAATCAATCAAGAACAAAATATTGCCTGGGGACTTGATAGTTAATGTATTACTTATTTTTATTTGAAAGAAACATTCGCGTCAAATCTAAACTAAGCTAGTTTCTTATAAAAAGTTGAAATGACTAACGGTCAAATAAGATCTAGAAAGTGGATGAATGAAATGATAAACAAAGTTTGATGCTGTTCCTACCATGAAATTTTTTTCTTTCTTTTTCTTATTGCAATTTCCTCAAAATTTAGGTCGACTAATTAGAGAATTTCAATCGCATCAATATTTATATTTTTCATCATGCGCACTGGCAAATTCCATGATCATGGATGGATTCATGACAATTCAATCCACCACAAAGGGAATTTTCTCACCACCAACACAATAGTATTCAAAAATGCAATAATTTGATCAAATTTACATGTTACAAATGAATTTAAGTCACTGCTGCTTCACAGCTATGTATACCACACAAATAACAAACTGACCGAAATTACAGTAAACATAGTAAAAACAAGTGAAGGTCTGCTGTAAAATTTAAACACATCACAATTCACAAATCAACACCGGTCCCTTTTCAAGAGTCGAGCTCGAACGAACTTTTATACGATTTTTCAATCGCGGGAAAGTGGGAGTCTTTCCAAAGCATCCAAAACATGCCTCATTGAAGGCCTCCTATCAGGGCTGAATTGTGTGCACGTCATTGCAATCTTCAAAACAGCTATCATTTCTTCTTCTTCTCTATCAAATTCTTGAATCAAATGTGGATCTAATACATCTGAAAGAGGCTTCTTCTCTTCAATGCAAAGCTGCACCCAATGTACGAGATCCATTTCCAAATCTCCCACCTGGACTAACACTGACCTCCCAGTCACGACTTCGAGCAATATCATTCCATATGAATAGACGTCCCATTTTTGGGACGCCTTCACCACCTTCAACGTCTCTGGGGCTTGGTATGAAGTAGCTAAAGTCGAGTTTGGAACAACTTCCGCAAAAACACTACTGTTTTGCCTTTGATGATGATGGTGCTTCTCCATGACCATTCCACCGGCTATATGGGCTAGGTGGCCAAGGCCAAAATCGGAGATTTTTGGCTCCATTTTGTGGTCTAGTAGTATGTTTGATGGCTTTAGATCGCCATGAACGTATTTCTTGGGACTATATTCATGTAGATAAACTAGCCCTTTTGCAACTCCTCTCATTATTTCCAATCTTGTAGACCATAAAAGAGGATCAAAATGCCCTTGCTTCCCTGAAAAAGTAACAACAAAATCAAGCAACCTAATAAGAGACTAATTACGTCTATAACAAAAAACAAGACGCGTTTATCATGAAGATGAGTGTGCTTGAACTCACCATGGATGGCAGCTGCGAGATTCCCATTTGGTATGAAGTCATATATGAGTAACTTCTCCTCAACCGACCAATAGTAAGCTCGAAGGGTTACTAAATTTGGATGTCTTAGCTTTGCAATAGCTTCAACTTCAGTTTGGAATTCCTTAAACCTCTGTGAACCGCCTTCCCCCAATCTTCTTACAGCCAAGATAAGGCCATCCTCAAGCACAACCTTGTACACAATTCCTATCCCCGTCTTGCCAAGAACGAAGGCAGACGCCTTCAAAAGCTCGTCAAGATCAAAAACCACCCCTCCACCCAAATGCACGAGATCATACCGTTCTGCCTTTTCAGACAAACACTCAGACTCAACCTTCCTGAAGCACAAACACTGCTTCTTACCACCACTACCTCCCTTCTCAACACCATAACCATGATCTTCCTTCCTCTTCCCGAAACTCGAGTAACAAAAGGATAGCAACAAACCAATCATACAAATACCAACAACATCACCCACAACAATGGCAACTATAGCTCCTCTACTTAGTCCCTTCCCACCACCAACTTTCCCAACATTTTCTCCACCTTGGAGTGGGTAAGTGTTGGGTAAGGATGGGAACGAAGAAGGCGAATTCGCCTCACTATTCGAAGAACAAAGGCTCTTGAGTGGAGGACCACAAAGGCCAGGATTCCCAATAAAGGCAGTTGGCCCTCTATTAACAAGAGCACCATTTTGTGGAATCGGACCACTTAGATTGTTATATGTTAGATCAATGTAAACTTTCTCAGGAAGATTGCCAAGACTAGGTGGAATCGAGCCGTTTAACAAATTATGAGACAAATCAACGGTTCCTTGCAAATTAGAGAGAGAACCTAAATCATGAGGAATCAGACCAACAAATGCATTGTAAGAAAGAACAAGTTTCTCCAACAAAACCAAGTTTTCCCCAATTCCAACAGGCAAGAAACCACCAAAATTATTATGACTAAGATCAAGATTCCTCAACCTTTTGCACTGAATTAATGACAAGGGCAACGACCCATTAAAGAAATTATGCGAAAAGTCTAAACTTTGAAGGTATTCGAGATTCCCAACCTCAAATGGCAGAGGCCCAGAAAAGGAATTCCCATAAAGAACCAAACTTTGCAGCCCTCGAAGCTTGAAGAGTTGAGAAGGCAAGGCGCCATAAAAGCTATTGCTCCTCAAGTTGAGATGTCTGAGTTGGGAGAGAGACCCGAGAGAAGGAGAGAGAAGACCAGAGAGTTTCTTGCTGGGAATGCTAACGGAAACAACTCTTTGTTGTTTGCATGTAATGCCATTCCATGAACATGGGGTTTCGTCGGAAGAATTCCAGTTGTTCAGCGCGTTTTGAGGGTCCGATTCAATCGATTTCTTGAATGAAATCAGAGCTACGCCTTCATCGTTCAATGAACTCACCACAATAATATTACTACACTGACATGAAATAAATAGAAACAGCAGTAGTAGAGCTAACATTTTGCAAGAATATTGAGGGAGCTGAGAGATGTGACCGTTAGAAATGCAGCTAAGAAGAAAGTGAATAATTTTGAATTACCTTTGTGCAGCAAACAAACCGAGAGAGAGAGAGAGAGTATGGAGAAGAGAAAAGAGGTTTATGGAAAAAGCTATAAATTTTGAGCTCAACGAAGGGGAAGCTACAGCTGCCTTTCACTGTTTTGGAGTTTATTGTACAAAAATGGAGAGTTGCAGGGGAAAGGAAGAGATGAGATGATAATACTATACTAGTATATATAGCGCTGTGGCCAATTGCTATACTTTTGTGGACATGAAAATTGAACTGTACCGTTATATCTGTCACTCATCATTCCAACAGTGGCACGGAAACCATAGGAGAAGATCCATTTAAAAATATCGCACCACAACAAGCCGATTCATGGAATCGATCACTAAAACATTTTTTACCTTTTTTTCACAAAATCCGAACCAAGATAAGTATATTTTTTGTTGTCTTAAAAATCAATACTTTTTCGTTATCAATATGCGTATTCTTTTCATGTGAATACTTTTTTCATAATTGAACTTATTGATAGAAAATTCATATTTAAACAATGTTTCTTTATATCATTATCCAACTCAACTTTAAATGATCTTATATATCTTACACGATATAATTTGTTATAATTAGAGTGAAATACACATTATTCGACAATATATATATATAAACCTTGTAATTCTCTCAAAAAATAAATAAATTAGAAGTTAACATAAAAATTAAATACATGATATAACTATTATTCCCCTTTAATACTTGTTAAAGTGTAATGGTAGGTTTTTCTTCAGAACTATACAAAACAACATTAATTCTTAATCTGCTTCAGTTTTACCTATTTTTAAAACTAGACATATTGCAAAATACGACACTTAATAAATAAATTTTTGTATATATACTTCGCATTCCATTTTATTCTTATTGTTATATAAGTACATTTTTACTATCAACACACTTATGAATCAATTGAGTACATAAAACATATAAAAAATAATCAAATAAGTTATTGTAATAATATGTTTGGTTGGTATCTTATTTTATCTTAATTAATGCGCTAACTATTGTTAGTACTTTTATTCCAAATATTTAACAAATTAAAGTAACTAAAAATTAAATTATATTTTTGTTCTGAAGTAAAAATATTTATCTTTTAAATTAATATTTAGGACTACAAGGTCATTCATAAAAGCTCATCATACTAATCACTCTAGCCATTCCGGACAAAGGTTGGAATTAGAAAAGCTGACATTTTCAAAGGTTGGACATAATATTAGTATTTCATATATAACTTTCTAATAGGAAGGATTCTTAGTACAAATAAGTAGGTAAAAAATTGATAAATAAGGTAAACTTAAATTCTAATGAACTATTGTATATCTATAAATATTACTCCCTCCATTCGGGTTTTAAAGTCTCATTTCACCCATTTTAAAAGTTCGAGTTTAAAAGTCCTACTCTCATTTTTATACCATTATACTTTTCTTACTTTTGAGAATTACAATCCTTTACCATTTAGGATTCCACCTCACACTAATTTTATTTCTATTTTTTTTTATCATTCTTACAACTTTATTCTTACTTTTTGGTCAATACCACCCCTTTTTTGTCATTACCATTATTTTTTTGTCATTATTCAATACCCATACTTTCTAACTTTTACCCTACTAAAAAACACTTTATCAATTTTCTTAATCCCCGTGCATATTTAAAATGAGACTTTAAAATCCGAACGGAGGGAGTAAATTATTTCATTGACCTTAAATTTAAAATATAATAAGGATAAAATAGGAAGAACATATTTTGTAAAACAAGACTCTTTTATAATGGTATAGATATAATATATAAATATAATATATTTTTTTTAATATCGTGACAATCTGCTACCTTTACTTTGGTTTGCACCCCGTCCATATATGATAATCTGCAAACCACACATGGTAGGTAAGCCACACTTCCATCACTGTGTAATAGGGCATGTACACTCGCCCTGTCTCTATGTAATAATCTGTAAACCACATATGACAGGTAAACTACGCTTCTATCACTGTGTAATAGGACAAGTAAACCACACTTTCCAAATATAGATATAACGGACTTGACATATTAAGGCATTAGGTGGATTTGAACCCAAAACTTTTGACTTCACCTAACCTACTCTATCATTAGACCACCTCCAAGGAGCATATATTTGTATACAAATTATGCATATGAAGTGTTGCAATAGGATATTGATCGGGATTTGCAATACGCCATAGTTTTAGATACTTTAATTTTAATTTGTTAATTGACTTCTCAAACTATATTAAATATCTTAAAATATATACTCCTTCCTCCCCGTTCATTATGTCTACCTTTCTTTTATTAACCTTTCAAAATACTTTAGAATGGTAGAACTTACTCACTTTTTATACTTTATTCTTAATTCTTAATTATAATTTTTTTCCACATTTTCCAGCTTAACTTAGGGCACCCACAACGGGGTGGGCTTCACCCGGGCGATAGAGGAGACGCCCGCCCGCGACGAGGGCGCCGGCCGTTGGAGGAGGCGAGGGCGGGCTTGGCGGATGGAGCCCTGGCGCGGTGAAGCCCGGAGGCGAGGCGCTGCAATGGAGGGGAGGAGGGACACGCGTCGCCTCCTCCCATTTTCTGATATATATATATATATATATATATATATATATATATATATATATATTTTAAATCTAAAATGAAAAAAAAAATTAAAACATGCAACGGTTATATACAAACGACTTTTTTTTTTCCCTATAAATATATCACATTCATCCCTTAAACATCTACACCTTCCCTATTTCTTCATTCTCATTTTTACATTCCCACAAAAATTCTCAACAAAAAAACATTCTTGAATTCTTTCAAATAATATTAAAGAAAAAACATGTCTTGGAATGGAGAATTCTTCGATCTCAAAGAAGATGAGAAGGTAGTGGAGGAGGTACTCCAGCTGGGTCAGCAAGCCATTGATCTCTACCGCGAGCACTTTGAAGATGACGATGAAGCAGAGTCATCGAGCAGAACGTACATTCACAGGAATCGTGAAGAGGCCGAACAACGCCTTATTAGCGATTATTTTGTCGAGAATTCGATTTGGGGCAAAAATGTATTTCGCCGCCGATTTCGCATGAGCAGGAAGTTGTTCGTGCAGATAGCCGCCACTTTGGTTGCTCGGGAGCCTTTTTTTGAACAACGACTAGATGCAACTGGAAGACTGGGGCTTCACCCGTGGATCAAATGCACTGTTGCTTTGAGGCAACTCGCCAACGGTGGATCGGCCGATCAGTACGACGAATATCTGCACGTTGGACCAACAACGGGCACACTATGCCTCAAGTATTTTTGCAAGGCAATCAGAGATGCGTTCGGTGACGTATATCTGCGGAGGCCAAACAGCGCTGACGTCGCCAGACTCGTAGCAATGCACGAGGCAAGTCATGGCTTTCCTGGTATGATCGGAAGCATCGATTGCATGCACTGGGCATGGAAGAATTGCCCAACAAAATGGCGAGGTTCGTACACAGGACGAAAGGGTTATCCTACTATCATCCTTGAAGCAGTCGCCTCACAAGATTTGTGGATTTGGCATGCCTTTTTCGGTGTCGCCGGCAACAACAAAGACGTCAATGTGCTCAATCAATCCGATGTCTTCGCCGACATTCTCCATGGGAGAGCCCCGCCAGTCACCTTCGTCGCAAATGGCCGCGAGCATTCAATGGGATACTATCTCGCCGACGGTATCTATCCGAAGTGGGCTACATTCGTGAAGACCGTACGAGCTCCAACTGATCCAAAGAGATGCCGATTTGCAAAGATGCAAGAAGCTGCACAAAAGGATGTTGAAAGGGCTTTCGGTGTCCTCCAAGCTCGTTGGACAATTATAAAGGGCCCTGCTCGGTTGCATTTTCGAGAACACTTAAGCGACATCATGTACGCTTGCATCATATTGCATAACATGATCATCGAAGATGAGGGACACCAAGCAAGTCAATTTGTTCCGGAAGCGAGCGCAAGGGGCGACAAGGAGGTTAATACGGCACTAGTAATCATGGGTGGAACGCTTGAATTCGAAAAATATATTGAGAGACGAGCTCGCGTTCAAGATGCAACGGCCCACGAGCGTCTTGCGAATGATTTGATTGAAGAAATTTGGACGCGTTTCGGTCCGCTCAACTAGCTCTAGCTTTATTTTCAATATTATTGTATTTTTCGTATCTGTTTTTCAAATTCAATAAAATTGTTCGAGTTTTAATCTTATTGTATTTAGATAATTAATTTGTGTATTTAGATAATTAATTTGTTATATATTGCAAAAAAAAAAATTAAAATTAAAAAGCAAAATTAAATAAAAATCAATCATTGGATAGCCTTAGGGGTCGGACTTCATCATAGTGAAAATTTTAAGTCCGGACTATCAATCATTGGGATCCCACCAAAATACCCATAGCCCTAGGGCTTCGGAGCCCACTGTTGTGAATGATCTTATGGGCAAGTGTTGAACCATGATATGTTCAAAAAGTTTGGGATTGCCACTTTATTGGTGTATTCTTTTAGCGTTGGGGAGCGGCTTCTTCTCTTATTTTAATACTTTCTGCTTAGTGCCACACAGTTCACAGTGTTTCCAACTATTCGAAGGAAGCACGCTAAATAATTGCGAACTAACGTTAACAAGTACTATCAATTGTTTAGTATAAAAAGATTTAACATCTTATAGATTATTAGTTTAGACATTATTTTTAATTAATTTAATTGAGCTTCAGGTTGTAGTTGGTGTTCATAATTAATTAACAAGGAAAAGAAAGAAAAAGATTAAGCATTATATTATTTTGGGATTATTGCCTGTAAATTCTAAATCTTTTTTCAATTTCTGGAATTGTATTTGAACTTGTTTTTTCTCAACAAACATAATCTTTTATTTTTTTTCTGATTATGCTTCTGAGGCCGGATTTTTCCAATTTAGATCCAACATAGCAACTCGAAATTACACACTGGACACATCGGACGGCCACAACGTACGACGTCGTCACAAATAACACAAAAACGACGCCGTTTTGTACTCAAATAATTTTAATCTTTTTCCCTTTTTTCTTTTCCCCCACCTCGACGCTGGAAAAATCCAAAATACTGCTTTCTCCCTATTTTTTTTCTTCATTCGATCCACCATTGAAGGCAGCCAAGGTACGAATTTCTTTTATTTTTCTTCCATAATTTTCGTTTCTCTACATGATTTGGTGTATTATGACTGATAGTTTTGAGTTTGTTCGGCATACTTTTGTATAAACTCACCTAGGGTCTGAAATTGGAATTCTATTAATTTGCTTCTAATTACTGGGTTATGTAAAATTTGTGGATTCACTTGATAATTTTTTGTTTAGGTTGGTCATGAATTTCTTAATTGGCTTTGCTCTATACGTATATGTGTGTGCGAGTTAAAAAAAATTGGGAATTGATGTTGGTGAGAGTATAAAAGATTGGTTGTGTTTACATGATGACTCTATGGATTTTGGTGTCGATGGGTGCTGCAACTGCAAGGTTTATTGTTTTTACTGTGTGTTATTGTTTTCTTTATTTAGGTTAGGTAGTAGGTGACTAGAGAGCGACGAAACAGGGTTATTCTATTTCTGCCTCATTCGCATGACTCGAGAGGGAGAAAGTGAAAGAGCGAGCTCGGCAAAAATTCATTGCTACTGCTATTTCGAGGAGCTGCAGTACGAGCTATCTTTGGTGTTGCAGGTGGTGGATCAGAAATGAAAGAGCCCTAATTGCTGAAATGAAATAGAAATGGGGGAAAATCAGGCGACCGAGGTTATTTGAGTACAAAACGGCGTCGTTTTTGTGTTATTTGGGACGGCGTCGTACGTTGTGGCCGTCCGCTGTGTCCAGTGTGTAATTCCGAGTTGCCATGTCGAATCTAAATTGGAAAAAACTGACCTCGAAAGCAAAATCAGAAGAAAACAAAAGAATATGTTTGTTGAGAAAAAAAAAAGTTCGGGTGCAATTTTAGAAATTGAAAATAGATTGGGTGCAATTTAGAAATTAATTTTTTTTTTGGAATTTACATGCAATAATTCCTATTAGGGAAAAGGGTCAAATAAACCCTTCACGTTTACTACAAGGTACACTTAAACCCCTCATGTTTTTTTGGGTACAAAAGCACCCTTAATGTTACCTAACATTGATATTTATGCCCTCCACTAACGATAAATCAATTTTCTGTTAACCTCCGTTAAAAACTTTTCACATACCATTAATATCAGTAGACTTCATAAATACATAAGCACACACTGGTCATCATTTCAAGCTTTTTCCAAACAACTTTGGAATCCCTAGCTTCGAAAAATATAAATCAAAAGAGAACTTTCAAAGTGAATAATACAAAATTTGATCGAAATGATGTGTGAATATTATGTAATATTCAACTGAATAATTACGAATTTTGATATTCACTTGACAAGTAAATTACAAAAAAAGAAAAAAGTTAGAGTCACAAGAGCGTCAATCCACAATGTGAAGAGTTAGACGATGCTAACGAACTCCGGCGAAAACAACGATCCAGTGAGACCGGCGATGGTGAGGACGATGTGACAAATGAAAGCTCTTTTCGAACTCAGAATTTAACAATCCCCAAATCACCATATCTTCAAACCCTCGCCACCTCCACCACATCACCACTGCCAAAATCCTCAGCCACAACACATCGTTCATTTGTTCTATTCCCATTTCCTCTCCTCTCTCCTTCTCACCCTTCTGCTCCATTGTCCAGAGCCTCCTATCATCTCTCATCTCTAATCTCTCATCAAAGCGACCCTTTATGGAAATCCCTCCTCTCTTGCCTCGTTTCTACATCACCTCCCATTTCCACCACCGCCACCCGCCGCCGCGCCTTCCTCCACCTCCCGCGTGCGTGGTTTGCCATTGATGACGGCTTCTTCTCTAGTCATTCCGATTTCGATTGCTCCTTGTTCCATCCTTCAGCAAAAAAGCATGTCGCCAAATTTTTCTTCGACATTCTGTTGGATCCTTTCTCAAAGATGATCGGTGTGTGTTGGGATTATGAAGTGGTACTTGTATCATTAGTGTATATGTGAAAAGATTTTAACGGAAGCTAACAGAAGATTAGTTTAAAGTTGGTGGAGGGCATAGATATCAATATTAGTTAACATTAAGGGTGTTTTTGTACCAAAGAAAACATGAAGGATTTAAATGTACCTTAGAATAAACATGAAGGGTTTATTTAACCTTTTCCCTTCCTATTATTTTTCTCCGGTCATAAGCAAAAAGCAAAATGAAGGGACACATTAGAAGCAAGTAGACATCGACACCCTATTCTTCTAATTGTTGGGGCAGTGTGAACTAATACATCTTTAGTCCAAAAACAATTAAACATCATTAATCAAAGATTAATAGCATATGCACCATATGAAGATTCGCCGTATATGTATATCCATCCAGTCATACACCATAATACTACCTTCAAACGGCATCGTTTAATGCTTGAGAGCCGCAAGCAGACGTAGCCATTGTTGTTATCCGATATGGACGCTTCCGCACGTGCTATGGTGGAGGCCATCCACGCCACTCCCACTCATGCCGTACTCTATTTCGCCGGCGGCGCATCTCAGGTAATCTATCAACTGTGTTCGCGATTGAATACTTTTATGTTGCATGACAACTGTTTGATGAAATGTTCGAACGAAGTAACCGGTGAAATCCAATACGGACAGGCGCTCGGGTGGTTGATGTCTGTGCCGGGAGCTTCAAACACTGTTCTAGAAGCCGTCGTACCGTATTCTAGAATGTCCCTCGTCCAGTTACTCGCCAAGGTTGTATTTTTACCTTTTATTTTCTCTCTTTTTACTGATCCTTCTTTCAGTTATTGAGTGAAATTGGAGTTTCTTTTTATTGATGAATTTTTGCAGGTTCCAACTCAATTCGCCCATCGACAGACTGCGGAGGACATGGCGTTGGCGGCGTATAATAGAGCTCTAACGCTTTCCCATCCAGGTTGTTCTGTTAATAGTGATATTCAATATTTGAAGTTTCTGCCCTTTATTTGGTCTGAGCTTTTAACTTTGTTGTCTGGCTATCTATCACGATAACAGAATTCTGCCACGAGCATTGAAAATCTTTAACGTGGATTGGACTTATAATTTGTTGATCAGTTGATCTGATGACTATTGATTTTGGAGCTTATCTAGTCTTTTATTGAATGCAGGTTTTCCGGCTCTTGGTGTGGGTTTCAGTGGTTCTCTTGCCAGCTCACGGCCCAAGCTTGGAGATCATAGGTAACACATTAATTTATATATTCAGCATTTTCATACTGTTTATGTTGTTTATGTCTGCTGTGATTCTCTGTGACTTTATGGTGCTGTAGTTGTATATAGCCACAACATTTGACATTTGTCTCTTGAAAGTTATTACTATCTTTTTATTTTTTTGTTTTTATATTTTCTGTATTAGTTGCACTTATCATCATCGATTAAAGTTTTAAAGTTGGCATGAGTATTGGTATTGGGCTTCAAGGTTGTTTTTCTGTTGCATGGTTAATGGTCCTCGGGATGGGTTATTGCCAATCAAATGCGTTGCTAATGTTTAAAACCTGAAATTGCAGGATGATTGAATTATTATAATATAGATATGTTTTATCCAGGTTTCATGTATCAACAAGGACATCTAACCATCTTTGGTCATCTACTGTTACTTTGTCTAAGGTATTACATAATTTCCAGCTTTTTAGCACACAGCTTGTATAGTGTTAAGTGACTGGATTGCTCTATGTACATGAAATATTCAGGGTCTGAGAACTCGCGAACAAGAAGATAAAGTTTCTAGCCTGTTTGTACTGAAGGTATTGTTAACGTATAGTGGCTATACCCTTTTTGATTTACATGAGTGTCTAATTGCTCTATTGTAGTGTGTTAAAAAAGTTTTGGATTCGAGTTATGTGATCGATGTTATAAGCATATGAATAAAAATTATTTTAAATGAATTCATAAATCTTTATCTTATCAAAAAGATTATTTTTTCAGGCCCCTAAATCTGTAAAATAGTATAATCTTTCTTCATCCATTTGTAGGCAATAGCATATGCTTGCAAGGTTCCGACAACATTTGTTTCTGAGCTAACTGATTCTGAAGTTCCTGATGAACTTGAAATGCACTTCAATGAAGATCAGGAGTTGGAGCAACTTATCAATGGTCAAATATGCTTCAAGGTTTACCCCTTTTTAAGCGGTACGATTTAAGCTTAATGCGAATTCAAGATCAGATAATTTATGGTCTCTTTGTTGTTCATTGTGAAGGAAATGTTGTGCAGATCTGTCGAGGGCAGAAAGGAAGATAATTCTCTCTGGTTCTTTTAATCCCCTGCATGATGGCCACCTAAAGCTCTTGGAAGTTGCTGAGTGGTATATTCTTCTTTTCTTGGAAATCTTCATATATTGATAATAAGCCTGTCTTGAAATATTTCTTCTCTTTGTTACATGAAATTTCCGTAGGAATGAATGAACACTATGATTCACATTTCAAACAGGCATGAATACAACATCTATAGGATAACTTCTGTCTTAAGTTACGTGGCATCTTTATAAATATCCGCGATATCATCTCAATTTCTAATCCAATATGCAAATTAATTGGTTCCGTCAGTCTAGCTATATGTTGTGAAGTCGACAATTTCTACATATGGTGGTAAGATGATATCTCGAGCAGTTACATCACCGGGACCCCCACTACAAATAGACGCGTCACAACTCACTAGTTCCACAATGGAATGTCATCACCCACACATAACAAATTGGTGTGGTATGTTCATATCATAATATAGTAAGAAATAGCATTCTTATTGAGACTAGAACTCAATAGGGAAGAAAATCGATATGGATGGAATTAAATATGCAGTATTTACAGATAAATTCGGTTATTGGGGAAAAAAATATAATTCGATAGATATAGTTAGTTTTCTTGTATCTGCTGTACCATCACTGAGTTTACAAATATTCTCAATTTTGTTGTTCTTGAGAGATCCTTGGTAGATCTTGTTGTCTTCATTACAGTTTACAGACATTAATGTGAATCTGACCACTTCTGCTCGATTGATATCATTCATGTGCTGCAAAGTTTTCTTTATACCATTGTAGGAGTGGATACGGTCCTCCTTTCTCCTCCTCTCATGCCTCCATTACAATGCTAAAATGAATTATGGCTGTATTCAGAATATACGAGCATCTATACGAATGCTACCATATTATACTTAACAATTTCATCCTATTGATAAGGTACTTATCCTCTTAATATTCATTTTAATAACTCTAGTTATAATACTATCTTGTGCAGCATTCTTGGTGAAGGGTACCCATGCTTTGAGTTATCAGCAGTGAATGCAGACAAACCTCCACTTACCGTGTCTCAAATCAAACAACGTGTCAAGCAATTTGAAAAAGTTGGTGAGGTTAACTCATGACCTTCAGTCTAGCAAGTAGAAATTCAAATGTAGCTTTCCTAGCAATGTTATCATGTTTTCATTCTAGTGAATGAATGGCACTCACAGAGAGCACAATTCTTCTTACTAGTCCACAGCAGGACGAGGTTAAAATCCCGTAGAAAGTGTATAGTATGTTATTCAATTTTCTTCAGAATATTATGTCAGCTCTTTGTGGGAGATGCAATCTTTCAATTTTCTTATGTAATCAAAGATTTGTTAATAGTATATGTTATGTTAAAACTTATGTGAGTGTAACCAAAATAGTGATTAGTATAATTATCGCTGAGCCTTCTTCAGTATATACACCTGATGGCGATATTAACGGGCTATGTTTTTCAAGTGCAGGGAAGACTATCATAATATCCAACCAGCCATACTTTTACAAGAAAGCTGAACTTTTTCCTGGCAGTGCATTCGTTATTGGTGCCGACACTGCAGCAAGGCTTATAAATGTAAGGGAATTGATCAACATTTAGTATTCTAGTTGCTCCCTATTTTGGTCCTTTATTCTATTTCTGAAGCTTCGGAGAATGTTCATGTGGACTATTCCATCTTTCGTTTCTCGTTCTAATATGTTAGCTTGCAACATTTCTAACCCATAACCACAAGTATAAGAGATATTTTTAAGTTATCTCTTTTAATGACTTGAATCTTAAGTGACATGATAGAATAGTATAGTATTCCAAGTTGCTTTGATTCCCTATTACTGTACTTTCACGTCACTTGTCCAATTTTGTTCTGGATTTTTCCCTCTTATATATACTACTTCAGGGAAAGAAGGTAAACGTTCCTCTTTATGTAGTCTTCAGAAAAAATGTTGAATGCATTAATGTTTAACCTAGACTTTCAATTCAGGAATCCCTAAATTCAGATCTCATATTTTCTTGATTGAATAACTCTACGTTTTGCGTGCTTTTGATGTGACAGCCCAAGTATTACAGCGGCGATTATCAGAGAATGTTAGAAACTCTCTTGGGTTGCAAAAGCACAGGTTGTGTCTTCCTTGTTGCTGGTCGGAACATAAACGGAGATTTTAAGGTTTGTCTTTGAATCCTTACGTGTGAACTGCCGCTCAAGTTGTTTTGATTTTAGAAAAGTAGTAAAGTGAATTAACAAATGGTGTCTTAGGTTCTTGATGATCTTGATATTCCTGCGGAGCTAAGGGATTTGTTCATTCCGATACCGCCGGAGAAATTTCGATCGGACATTTCGTCGACTGAAATCAGGAAGAGTCAAGGAATGCTTTAATTCCTAAGCTCTGCCATTTTAAAATGTGTGTGATTTGTGTGTTTTTAATACTGAAATACTTGGTCTGTTTAAATCAAAAAAAGAAGAAGAAACTGAAAAGTAGTATCCATTTTATCATGCTCAAATTGAACGAGTTGTATTGATTTACGTGGTGATTTGTTGAGGATCTAGATGATACAGAAAGTTCATAAAATGATATATATATATATATATTTGAACCACGTTAATTTGTTGTGCTCTTTATTGTTCTTAGTTTCTTGTTTAAACTAACTGTGAACTAACTGAGCATTCATAGTTTTCTAAGGAGAGGGGTATGATGGAATGAAGGATGGAATAGAATGATCAATCCTACTTCCATTTCATTTCTTTGTTTGGTACGTTTTATGATTGAGAATCGTCATTAGTTCGGAATCACCATTTCATTCTTCGTGTGATTAATCATTCTTTCTTCAACCCATGATATTAGTTATTCCTATTTTCTAATTGTTGGGAAATTTATTAGTATAAGTTTTGATGAATTCCAAAACCGGCTGACCCCAACCGAGTAGATGTTGCCAGTATCTAATGTTAGAATTTAGGCTCGCTGTTTGAGCAAAGTTAAGTTTTTATCTTTACAGGTCTCCAGCTGAAGATGGCAACAAGGCGTCACTCAGACAGAACATCAGTAGTGAAGAAAGACAACTAAGAGTTCATTTGTTCAGATGTAAACAAGGGGAAGTCTTCAGAACATCAGTTGAAGGAAACCAACTGAGCGTTCATCAAATGAGAAACAGTTGAAAGGAAGAGAACATCAGATGAAAAAGAAATCATCTGAGGGTTCAAACCCAACTGAGTAAAGAAGTGGAAGACAATTGAGGGTTCAGTTTCAGAACCTTAGTTATAGAATCTGAACAAGGAGTTCAACTGTTTTGAAGTTCAAAGTCAGCTGAGAACTCGACAGATCGGAACATCAGCTGAAGATCACTCAGATGAAGGTCAAGACGTTCAACCGACAAACCGAAGTTGAATGTCAAAGATTTGAATTTCAAAAGGAAGTCACATGAGGGTTTGACCGTTCAGTCATTACCCCATCTGGCCCAACACAAGGCTGTCTCAGATGGAAAGCAGAAGAGCACAGATGCCATATCGGGAAAGTCTGCAGAGATGAGAGACAAGCCATCGCTTTCAACCGATCAGAGATCAACTGCTCCTCCAACGGCTAGTTGATTCTCTCCGCCTATAAATAGAGGCATAATCTCATTCGAGAGGTAAAGGGGATGCAGATAGACACATAGACGACTAAAAATTCAAAAGCTTTCTCGAGAGAAATCAAAGCAAATCTGCAAAATCATCATCTAAGAGCATCAGCAGCAGAGAGTTCCAATTTGAGAGAACATTAGTAGCTGAGGGTTCCTAGAATTCGAAACTGTTTTTGATCTTAGGTTGAGTGTTTATTCGTTCAAGCCTTAGATCCAGCTCTCATTCTTGATCGAGCTGTAGTTGGATATCCTACCCTTTCTCACACCCTAAAAAGTGTGCTAGGACCTTACTCTTCCTGTAATTGAGTAGTCAGGTCATCAAGTACCCGTAAACTTGACTTAGGCTGTATAGTGCCCGGAAACTAAACTGTAACGGTTACTCAGCCCGCGTAAGCTGAGTGGTTCTGTCCAGAAGAACTTGGACTGAGGTGTGTGGACTCACATCTCCCCATGGACGTAGGAGTTATCTCCGAACTACGTAAATCTTGTGTGTCGTGTTTATTTTTTTGTTAGTCCTTATTGCATTTCTAACTGACCGAACTAACCAGCATTCAAACCTCTTTTGCACTTTTTCAACCGAGCTGTTTTGGTTCTTGACCAACCGAGCTGGTTTGCGTGAGTTGTTTTTAACGAGTTTATTTTCCACCACATTCCGCACAGCACCGCTCTTCCAGCTGAGTTTGCTTACTCAGCTGTGAGATCCCACCTGAGTCCTTTTACTCAGTTGAAGTTGTTTTCAAGTGTTAAGTTTTTCGAAAGCTGAAAAATCCTAACTGGTGTATTCCCCCCCCCCCCCCCCCCATACACCAGTAACTCGTTTCGGGACCATCAAGTGGTATCAGAGCAGTGGTTCAAAAGACTGCTGACTCTGTTTCACGAGGTGTGAATTCGAGAATTTTCTTCAGTGGTCCACTGAACAGATCTTTTCACGCTAGTGCATTCTTGCTCGCATTTTTTTTGTTTGTTGTCCTGTTTTTGTTTGTGCAGATGGACGTCAAGGACAAGATCACAGTCATGTTCTCTGTTGTCAACTATACATCATGGAGAACTCGAATGAAGAAGATCCTTTTGTCCAAGCATCATAGGATGCAACAAGTTCTCACATCTGGACCAATCGTCATACGAGACAGAATACTTCGCACTCCCACAAATCCCAACGATGGAGATGCAGTGGTGGAGTATGTGGAGAAACAGCCAGAGGACTACACTCCGGAGGAGGCCAAGGTGAGCCAGCTGGATATCTGGGCTCAGAGCACAATAATGTCCACGGTTGGACAAGATTATCTGCCCTGGATAGAGGAATGTTAGACCGCAAAAGAGATGTGGGACATCCTGGCCTCGCTAAGTGAAGGAAGCGACGAGACAAAGGAAAACAAGTTCTCGCATGCATGTCAAGATTTTGACAATTTCAGTCTGCGACCTGATGAGACTATAGATCAGCTAGAGCTCCGGTTTATGGACATCATCAGAAGAATCCAATCCATTCGGAAAGGAAAATACACTCTAAGAGAGATAAACCTCAAAGTGTTGCAAGCTCTACCGGCTGAGTGGGATACTTTCACAAATATCCACGAGAGCCGAGCTGACCTAGGTGAAATGGGAACTGAAAGATTGTTCTCAATCTTGAAAGGAAATGAGTATAAGGTCAACAGAAGGAGGTCGCAGCCCTCAAGTCAGACAAATAGAATTGAGGACGTCGGCTCAGCATCAAAGTCAGTTGCCCTCCGAGCTGACTACTCAAAGTCGAGATCGTCAAGGCCAACCAGGTCGGCTGACACGACTGCAAAGGAGCCGAGCAGAGAAGAACTGCAACAGAACATTGCAGCGTTGTCAAAGAAGTTAGCCGATATGGATACTCGGTTCGGCAAATATAAACGTTTCTATAAATCAAACCGAACTCGAGACAATTCGAAGCCAGTTACCAATGGTTGCTTCGAATGCGGCAAGGAAGGACACTTCAAAGCTGATTGCCCAGACCTCTCAAAGAAGGAAAGAGAAGCACTGAGGGCGAAGCAAACTGCAAAGAATAAGGGAGCTCACCTGAAGGAAAAGTTCGAGATGTCAATGATGGGCGAGATGAATTATTTCCTTGGATTACAAGTGAAGCAGTCACCTGAAGGGATCTTCATCAACCAGTCCAAATATACAAGGGAGCTCATCACCAAGTTCGGATTGCAGACAAGTAAGACAACCAAGATCCCTATGAACACGAACTGGAAGATCGAACCAGGAGCTGAGGGAAAGCTCATTGATGCCAGCCAGTATAGAGGGATCATCGGTTCGCTGCTCTACCTAACTGCCAGCCGACCAGACATTTCATACGCAGTTGGAGTGTGTGCTCGTTTTCAAGTCCAACCAAAAGAACCACACATGTTGGCAGCAAAGAACATCATTAAGTATCTGAAGGGAACTGTCAATGTTGGATTGTGGTACCCAACTGATGACAATATCCAGCTGACTGGATACTCAGATGCCGACCTAGCAGGAGATCGGTTGGACAAAAAGTCTACTTCTGGACACTGTCAGTTCATGGGAAGCAAGCTAGTTTCATGGTTCTCCAAGAAACAAGCGTGTGTTGCTACTTCGACAACCGAGTCAGAGTACATGGCTGCCGGAAGCTGTTGCATGCAAGTATTATGGCTGAAGCAGCAGCTGAGAGATTATGAAGTCTCAACTGGACAGGTTCCCATACATTGTGATAGCTCGAGTGCCATAGCTATCTCTCTAAACCCTGTTCATCACTCTCGGACTAAGCATATCGATATTCGTCATCACTTCATCCGAGATCATATTGAGAAGAAGGATGTGTCCATGGAGAAGATCCCAACTGAGATTCAGAGAGCTGACATCTTCACCAAACCTCTTCCTGAAGCCCGGTTCAAGATGCTGTGTGATCTTCTAGGACTTTTGGATCCGAGCTAAAAATTCATTCGAGCTGAAGAATCGGATATCAACTTAAGGGGGAAGATCAGATGAAGGGAGAAGCTCAGATGAAGGGGGAAGCTCAGATACGAATTGCCAACTGAGGACATCAAACTTCAGCTGAGGAGATGAACTTGAGTCAGCTAATGGTATGCTGCAATAATGGAACAGACATCAGCTGAACAGACGAACTTGAGTCAGCTGATGGTATGCGGCAACTGAGGAATTCAACAAATGAACACAGCTGATTCAGACATCAGCTGGCAGGTATCATTTATGACTGAAGGTGTTATGATATTAAATGAGAATATTTGAAATAAATTCAAACATTCCTGAACATGTCAACTAGACTAAACAAGCCATCATATCGCATTTAATGTAAAGTTTGGCTGAACACCTATAGCCTTACTTTATAGTGCGACTGGGCTGACACCTCAAACTATTCACCTTCTCACTCGCGCGCGTGGTATATCGGTCAAAATTACTCAACAGTCGCGAAATCACAGCCGTTAATAGATTCGCGCGATTTAACCCCAGCCGTTGATTTTATCCGAGTCAAAGATTATATAATACGGCAAATCAGGAAGTGATCCTTACTTTCTCTCTTCGTGCATATCTTTACTCACTGTTCATCATCTTCTCAAATCTTGTTTCGCCATTTCCAGTAAAGTCTTTCACTCTTTCTTTGCATATATATCTCCTCGAGATGGCGCCCAAGTCAAAAGTTTCTAAAAAGATGGTTTCCTCAGAGCCTGCAACGTTCTAGGAATCGTTCGACATGGTGATGTCGAAGATTCATTTCGAACAGATATTATCCAGAGCGGCTCTCTCCTCGCCTGAGCTCGCTCCAATCGCCGCCATCCTCTCCGACCACCATCTGCTTGATTGGGCCACCCTCTCTCCGGCCCTGTTGCTCAGGAAGCAGATCGTACATTTCTACCGTAATCTGCAACGAGTCGCAAATGACGGGCTTGTCACGATCATCCCGTGCAAGCAACGCCACAGAACCTCCCGAACAGTAGAAGACTCCGTTGTGGAGATAAAGGTGTCGAAGGAGCTGGAGAAGCTCATCCCCAGAAACCGTGAAGCCACAGACGTGGTGGGGAACTTTTCTGACAAGGAAGCTGATGCCTTCCTTCAAACCATTCTTCTTGTTCCCGAACCATTGAAGGGGAGCATGCAAAGGACAAAGCTGAAGCCGGAGCACCGACTTCTTTTCGATGTAATCTCCAAATACATCTTCGCATATGGTGGAGCCTTCGGGGACATCAGCCGTCCTAAGCTCAAGCAGCAGAAGGCCCTGGAAGAGATGCACCAGGTCGACTGGTTGGGATGTATAGAGAGCCAGCTGGTGTCGGAGAAGCAGAAGATATCCGAGACGACAGCTGAGTCCGGGGATGTTCTGTTGAGTGTCAAGGGGACTCTCAATTTCGGGACAAAGATATCAGCCCTCATCCTCAAAGCCACAAAGGGTCTGCCGCTGACATGGGAAGGGAGTGAGGACACTCCAGTCAGCAAGCTGTCACTGTTCCCCTCAGCCAAGAAGGCCAGGGATGTTGTAGAAGCTGTCTACACCCCCAAGGGTGTCCCCAAGCCAGCTGTGGAGGCAGCTACTCGTCGCCCTTCGAGGACCAAGCCGGCGAAGCGCCAGGTGGAAGACGTAGCTGAGGAGGAAGAAGACGAAGAGGAGGAAGAGGAGGAACCTCTGCAGAAGAGGCCAAGGATAAGAATCATCCAGCCAGCGGCTAAACCATTCACAACAAGTCCAGTGGTGGTCAAGCCGGCTGAGGAGAAGGAGTCAACCGAATCCAGTCAATCGGTTGACCCAGCTGGGTTTATTCTTCAACCTCGCCAGGAGGACGTGGCTGAGGAGGCAGGTGGAGACGTGGAGATCCAAGTGGTGGATGCCAGCTCCTCCTCAGATGACTCTTCTTCATCTGAGGAGTCCCACGACTGTCGGTCTAGAGCTGATGCCAGCCAGGTTAACCCACCTGTGACTGAAGAAATCCTCCAGCCAGCCAACTCTCCATCCAAAGAGGATCAGGTTCTCTCAACTGGTCCCCAGTCAGATATTCCGAGCCTCTCGCTCGATGCCAACGTTGTGACCACTTCTTCGGTCAACGTTGATGAAACCATCGAACCCTTAACCTTCGATATCGACCCCCCTCAGATCGATGAAGAAGCCAACTGTCAGGCGATCCTGGCTGAATATGAAGGAAGACTCAGCTACTGCTTCCGCAAGCTGATTGGTATGTTCCCCGAGGCAACATCGATGCCTATTTTCTCTGTTCTCGGGACGGAGCTTCTATACCAATTCAGTGTCATATTCAGCTACTGGTACGTGAAGGAGGAGACCCTCAGGATCCATGGCTGGGACAAGTTAAAGGTCGAAGAGTCCAACCTAAGGGAGTACTTCGACTACCAGAGCCTGGAGGTGGCCTACAACCAAAAGGTGGCTGTGCTCCGACGACGTCTGGACAAAAGCATCCAAGAAGGGACAGACACCAGGGAGCTGTGCAACAACCCTGAAGCTGTTCACTTTCTTGATGACATGCTCGCCAAAAATGCCTCCTGCATGGACGACGTCGACGCAGCTGATGAGGCGGCCAAGAGAGAAGAAGACAAGCTCAAGGCCTACCTCGCCAGCCGATCTGCCGTGGTTGTCCTGGAGTCTGCTGCCCAGCCACAACCACCGCTCCTGCCCGGAACCTCCGATCAGCCAGCTCCCTCAACCGACGTCATCTGCGAGCTGATCTCGGAGAGGGTCAACCAGCTCAGGACGGAGATGCTGTCCAAAATCCAGCTGGGCAAGGAGGAAGAAGCTGATAGGATGCAGCAGCTGATGACAGAAAATGTCAGCCTGAAGAATCAGCTAGATCACCTCTCCTCTTCTCTGCAGCACAAGCTCGAAGATTTCTCCACTTCTTCCAGCTCGGAGGTCTCGGCTCTAAGGAAGGCCGTTCAGAGCCTCAGCTCGGATTTCAACGTGTTCAAGACCGTTGCTGAATCTGACCTCGCAAAGTCCCAGCAGACTCAGGACCAGGAGTGGATGGCTCAGTTCGCCTCTTTTCGAGCTGAGTTCGTCTCCCTTCACAAAGAGGTCTCTGCGACCTTTGCAGCTGTGCAGCGAGCTGAGCAGGAGCGCCAAGACTTGGAGTTGGCAAAGAAGGTGGAAGAGAAGGACGCTGTTGAAGAGCTGTTTTCCCGCATTCAACAAGCTGAAGCCAAGTTAACCTCTCTGGATGGCACTGTTGCCACCCTTTTGGATGATGCCAAAAAGGGGGAAGACAAGGAGCCAGCAACTGGGGAAGACAAGGAGCCGGCAGCTGGGGATGGACAAGGGAAAGCTGTTCTACAGCAAGGAGAAGGAGTGCCAGCTTAAGCTGAAGGGTCGCAGCCCGAACTGGAAGTCTCCCACGACCTTGTAGCCGAGCTCACAGCCGAGCTCGATGCAGAACTTGACGGGATATCCGTTGAAGACTGTATCGAAGCTGCCAAAGCTATGGAGGTGCCTAAGGAGAAGTACTTGAATCCCTCTTGGATCAAGAAGTTCGCTGCCGATCAGGCCAAGAAGGTGGCCAAGTTCGAGAAGGAGCTCGCCAAGGTGGAGAAGAACGTCGACAGAAACAAAGCCAGCCGGAGTGTGCGAAGAATCAACAAGCACCAGATGAAGGCTGAGGCTAGAAAGTCGACGCATCAGCTGCAGAAGAACGCTCCGCTCCCGTCTCGATACCCACATGTTGACAAGTGGATGAATGCGGAGTGGAACGATGACTGGGAACAGTTCAAACATGAGTTCGTCAATGACTTCTATTACAGGAAAGTCTACTCGACTGAAGACCCAAGGCTAGCCTTCAAGTAAGCCCTGTGGGAACTCAGCTCTGGAGACCCTGGAATGTTTAGTCAGTTCAAGCGAGCTATGCTGAATGCTCAGCTTGATCTCAACACTGTTCCAGTTCCAAAGAAGTGTATATACCGTCCTCCGATGATCAAAGGCACAAGCACGCCAAATAGAAATACGATCTTAGCTGAGGCGAGGCAAGTATGCAAGGAACACGGCGTCAACCTTGGGATTGAGTCGGAAGCGAAGAAGGAGATCTTCAACCGTATCTTCAACAAGTACGGTCAACAGTATTTCTGAGCTGTCAAAGTTTCTGAGCTGGTAATGTTTTTGGATGTTGTAGTTTTTGAAGCAACTGTTGTATCTTTCTATGATTTACGCTTAACTTTGTAACCTTCAGTTGTAACAAAAACTTCAAAGTATATAATACGATTCACCTTGATGAACAATTCCTCATTGTCCAAGCTCTGAATCACAAAGTCTTTCAATTTCATGTTATAACTGTGCTAACCCTTTGATGTTTTATCTTATAGACTGTCTAGAATTTCAACTGAGATTTTAGATAAGTTAGTGAGGTTTAGATCAGTAGTGGTTTCAAGTTGTAAGTGGTTTTGGCATCATCAAAAAGGGGGAAATTGTTGGGAAATTTATTAGTATAAGTTTTGATGAATTCCAAAACCGGCTGACCCCAACCGAGTAGATGTTGCCAGTACCTAATGTTAGAATTTAGGCTCGCTGTTTGAGCAAAGTTAAGTTTTTATCTTTACAGGTCTCCAGCTGAAGATGGCAATAAGGCGTCACTCAGACAGAACATCAGTAGTGAAGAAAGACAACTAAGAGTTCATTTGTTCAGATGTAAACAAGGGGAAGTCTTCAGAACATCAGTTGAAGGAAACCAACTGAGCGTTCATCAAATGAGAAACAGTTGAAAGGAAGAGAAAATCAGATGAAAAAGAAATCATCTGAGGGTTCAAACCCAACTGAGTAAAGAAGTGGAAGACAACTGAGGGTTCAGTTTCAGAACCTCAGTTATAGAATCTGAACAAGGAGTTCAACTGTTTTGAAGTTCAAAGTCAGCTGAGAACTCGACAGATCGGAACATCAGCTGAAGATCACTCAGATGAAGGTCAAGACGTTCAACCGACAAACCGAAGTTGAATGTCAAAGATTTGAATTTCAAAAGGAAGTCACATGAGGGTTTGACCGTTCAGTCATTACCCCATCTGGCCCAACACAAGGCTGTCTCACATGGAAAGCAGAAGAGCACAGATGCCATATCGGGAAAGTCTGCAGAGATGAGAGACAAGCCATCGCTTTCAACCGATCAGAGATCAACTGCTCCTCCAACGGCTAGTTGATTCTCTCCGCCTATAAATAGAGGCATCATCTCATTCGAGAGGTAAAGGGGATGCAGATAGACACATAGACGACTAAAAATTCAAAAGCTTTCTCGAGAGAAATCAAAGCAAATCTGCAAAATCATCATCTAAGAGCATCAGCAGCTGAGAGTTCCAATTTGAGAGAACATTAGTAGCTGAGGGTTCCTAGAATTCGAAACTGTTTTTGATCTTAGGTTGAGTGTTTATTCGTCCAAGCCTTAGATCCAGCTCTCATTCTTGATCGAGCTGTAGTTGGATATCCTACCCTTTCTCACACCCTAAAAAGTGTGCTAGGACCTTACTCTTCCTGTAATTGAGTAGTCAGGTCATCAAGTACCCGTAAACTTGACTTAGGCTGTATAGTGCCCGGAAACTAAACTGTAACGGTTACTCAGCCCGCGTAAGCTGAGTGGTTCTGTCCAGAAGAACTTGGACTGAGGTGTATGGACTCACATCTCCCCGTGGACGTAGGAGTTATCTCCGAACCACGTAAATCTTGTGTGTCGTGTTTATTTTTTTGTTAGTCCTTATTGCATTTCTAACTGACCGAACTAACCAACATTCAAACCTCTTTTGCACTTTTTCAACCGAGCTGTTTTGGTTCTTGACCAACCGAGCTGGTTTGCGTGAGTTGTTTTTAACGAGTTTATTTTCCACCACATTCCGCACAGCACCGCTCTTCCAGCTGAGTTTGCTTACTCAGCTGTGAGATCCCACCTGAGTCCTTTTACTCAGTTGAAGTTGTTTTCAAGTGTCAAGTTTTTCGCCAGCTGAGTAACTCGTTTCGGGACCATCACTAATGCTTCTATTTCTGTACTTTGACTATTTTAACTTCATATATTTTATGATTTTTGTTAATCTTACCCGAAAAAAAAAACCTAAAAATTATTTCCATCAATTTTAATTTATATATACACATATTACACACACACACACACACACATATATATACACTGCACACACACACGCATATATATACACAATACATCAAAGAATATCGATTTCATTCATTTACTTATTCCTTGTGCATATCAAGCATATAAATCAACTTACTCATTCCATTCCATTCTTAACCCCATTCCATTCCATCATAACAATCACCTTCTAAGTGTTTTTGCAAATTGACCTTGCTACTGTATTAACTTTGTTTTTCGAGTTATACGAATTAAAGTTTTAAAACCACCACGTTCTGCACCGTTTAAAACTCAGTCGATGCACTGTCAACTGAGTTCACATCTCTAGTTGAGTTTATATGGTTGAGATCAGTTTGATAAAAAGTTTTTAAGAAAAACTTAGAGGGTGTTTGGCCAAGTTTAAAAGCTCCTTAAAACAGCTTAAAAGTTCCTAAATCCTTAATAATGAATAATTTATAAGCTGTTTTAAGGAGCTTAAAAACTTAGTCAAACACGCTCTTAATAGATGTATTTCCCTCGCCCTCAATACATCTATAACTTGTAGTAATTATCATATATATATAGTAATATATATATATATATATATATATATATAGAGAGAGAGAGAGAGAGAGAGAGAGAGAGAGAGAGAGAGAGAGAGAGAGAGAGAGAGAGAGAGAGAGAGAGAGAGAGAGAGAGAGAGAGAGAGTTGTTGTTTTTTTTTTTTTTTTTTTTTTTTTTTTTTTTTTTTTGTACGATGTTTTGCAGAAGATTATAATCTGCGTGGGTGCAGACGCAACTTGAATATTGTACTCTTATGGTTTCAACTTTTTTTGGTTTTGAATAATTCATCGCTTGAGTGGTTTGAATTAATATTGTAGGCTACTTTTCTGGAGCTGAACAAAATGATCCTGAAAATATATGACAATAGTCTTGATATCGTATCGGTGACACTTGTGCATCCATATAATTATAGAAATAATATAAAAAAAAAGGCTTCTTATCCTCTAAAAAAAATAGTAATATGTTTCTAGTAAAATATAGCAAAATGGTAGTAGTATACTATTTTTTTAGATTTTCATAAAGTATTACTTATAAGATTCCAAGAATTCATTTCATGAACTGACATTCAAGAATCTTGGATAATTTACAAAGCGTCTTGCTTTCCCTTCTAAACAACAGTTTCTACAACGGGAGAGCCATCATCCGCCGCAGGCAGCGCCACAAGCGCCGCCGCAGGCCGCGCTTCCGTACGCATCGGCATGGGAAGCGGCCGTGGTCTTGTCTCCCGACGCACCGCCTGCACAGGAAAGTAGAGCGGCCGTGACCAGAAAGAGGCAGAGCAAAACAGCCCACACTACAACAACTGCACCGCCGTAGGCCGCGGCGGCGCTTCCATCCCAGCTATCTCCTCCTCCTCTCCATTGCCTCACCATCAAGAGATATAAAGTGGATTTGTGTGTGCGGTGGATTAGTGAGATAGGAAGAAGAGAGAGGCAAATAAATAATGAGATAAAAGGAAAAGAAGCAATATTCAAAGTTGGATTACACTAGTATACAGACAGATACAGTGACAAGTGGTCAAAATTATCCCCCACTTTTTGCTTTGCTTTGCTTTGCTTTGCTTTGCTTTGAATATAGAGGTTAAATATATACTTGGTCAACGTCGAAGATTAGATTAGGCGAATAAACCGACATTAGTTAGAGATTAGCTGACTTTAACTGAATATTGTAACTGCCGCTTGTCAGAATTCCAATTGTCCTACTTAAGGTTATGGACGCCGTCCTTTTTTCATTCCCATCTAAAAAGAATTCTGCAGATATTATTATGCATCCGATAAATCCAGTCATGAGAGCAATAATTTATAAATATATATATTAAGTGGATAAGTTGACAATCAAGTTGAGTGGACTTCACAATATTTGCGGATACTCCATTCTTGTTTGTATAGGTTATGTTTCGATATAACGACCAGATGTTATTTGCAACAAGTAATTTTGTTGGTTCGTTTCTTACTTTCAAATTTTATATTACAATAGAAAATTTATTTATAAGTAAATTTCTCTATTTATTAAATGAAACATAATGTTTATAGAGTTCCGCCATAAAACACATAAATTCAATAGAACAAAATATAGGATAAGAAGCATACTTTAAATAGTTTGAAATGTATGAGCATAAATTGAATTTCAAACTTCAAAATCCCTATTAATTAGAGTGGTGGAATTTTTGGTGTCTCCACTAGTATTAATTTTTGAGGTGTCTCCACTAGAATAATTTTGCAGTTAGGGACATTCGCACGTGGACCTTAAATTAGAGTTAGGCGCACACACGTTGCTGGCCAGAACTTTTGGTAAAAAGGATGAAATATGTAGATAATAAATGTTCCGATATGCACCAATCATCCCGCAATAAGTGACAATATATTTTTCGGCATATTAAGGAGAATGTTGTTTAAAGAGTAAAAAGAAGGTAGTGGGAGCTCACAATTTTTTATGACAGAAATTAATTTTTTTTTATAAAAAAAAGATTATTTATTTTGGAGCTACCTAATAAAAAAATATGGCTACTTATCTCGGTATGGAGTACTAATATATTAAGAACTTTAATGCACTCAAATCAACATGACATTTGTTGGTTTTTAATTTGTTATATAAAAGATTGTGAATATTTCAAATTGCAAATATATTCTCGAGTTTCATATTATGCAAAATGAGATACAAATTGAAGTAGGTACTAATTATAGATCAATGACTTCACCTCATTGTTTGTCCTTTAATATAAACCCCTTAACACAGCACCGTTTTTAAATGACCGGACGATTATCCACTTGTATTTATTCGCATGTAACTACTAAGGTTGTATTTTTTGTTGCAATAATTTTACAATCACGTTAGATTGATGCTAAAAAAACATGTAATTATCGTGTTATTATATTCATTAGTTGGTTAGTTTACCATTAAAAAAAAATCCACAACCAACCACCCCCAAGAATTTTACGAAAGGAACTTGGTGAAATATAAATTTAGTCTCAATTGTGAAATATATACGTTTTGACTTTTTTACAATTAGTTATATACGGATGTGAGGAAATAAATTAGTTATGTCCATGTTTGGTATGAAGAGATCAATTTACCCCTGATGTTGTATTTTTTATATTATATCTCTTACACATTGACACCGATTTGATTGCTTCTCACTTTAAATGTCATTAACCGAAAATGATTGTGATGTTAGAGCATGAAAGTTAGCAAAAGTGGTCAATAATTAGATAATTAGTGTTGCAATGATTAGTTTGTCTAGGGCATATCCAATTAATTAATTATTCAAATATCTTTATGTAATTTATATATTTTCGATACTATATGAAATAAAGGAGGAAAAATATATTATTTATACTAAAATAATTAAAAATTCATGATATATCAAATAAACAATGATCCCACTCGATATTTTTTGAAATCCCACTCGAGTGAGATCTTATAATTTACGAGCGGGATACTTCTTTTTGAAAGCTTTAAGATTATTATGATTGAATGGTTATCAATTACTATTATTTGAATTAAATTAATTATATAATAACATTGAATACGTATTAACTAATTTACTAATTAAAATAAAAATAAAAAAATATGTAAACTATACCATAATTATATGAATTGCCACATAAATAGAAATCCCACTCGGATAAATTACAAATATTAGAAGATCCCACTCGAGATTTTTGAAGATCCCACTCGAGCGGGATCTTCTAATTTTCGAGCTGGATCTTTCGTTTTTGAAGGTTAAAGATTATTATGAATAAATGATTAATTAATTACTCAATTTTTAATTAAATTAATTATATAATAATATTGAATATGTATTAACTAATTAACTAATTAAAATAAAAATAAAAAAATATGTAAACTATACAAAAATAACCATAATTATATGAATTGTCAAATAAATAGAAATCTCGCTCGGATAAATTACAAATATTGGAAGATCCCACTCGAGATTTTTGAAGATCCCACTCAAGCGGGATCTTCTAATTTTCGAGCGGGATCTTTTGTTTTTAGTTTAAAGATTATTATGAATAAATGATTAATTAGTTACAATTGAATACGTATTAACTAATTAACTAATTAAAATAAAAACCAAAAAATATGTAAACTATACAAAAATAACCAGAATTATATGAATTGCCAAATCAATAGAAATCCCGCTCGGATAAATTACAAATATTGGAAGATCCCACTCAAGATTTTTGAAGATCCCGCTCGAATGGGATCTTCTAATTTTCGAGCTGAGTCTTTATTAAATATGCCTGAAAATGATTATGCATGAAAATTAATTATTTACTAAAATTTATCTCAAATAATTATATAATAATATTGAATAACTATTAAGTGATTAAAATTAAAATGAAAAAATATGTAAACTATATCAAAATAACAAAAAAATTATGAATTGTAAACTAAATAGTAATCCTGCTCGCCAAATATAACAAAAATGAAGATCCCACTCGATATTTTTGAAGATCCCACTCGAGTGAGATCTTCATTTTTGTTAAGTTTGTACGAGCGGTATATTAATTATTTTGCAATTAATAACATTATTTATTTGTTTATATAGTTTACATATTTTTTGGTTTTCATTTTTTTTTATTCGTAGATTTTCATAATTGTTATACAATATGTGATAATAATTGTATTATACAATCGAGTGTGATAGTACTTGACAGTGATGGATGTGAAAATTCATCTGTAAATGTTCACGTGAATGGTTGAAATTTCACCTTTGATGTAACAATTTTACTTTCATGTGAATTTGTACAATTTCACTCACCCAATTGATTGAATGAATGAATTTTATATAAGTGGTAGCAGAGATGAATGAGCAAACACCACAATCATCAAAATATTTTGTAAAATATTAGAACCTTATAAAAAAATATCAGTTAAAAAGAGAATTTCGTCATTAGTCGAAGAATTTTTCAGATTTGATCAACAAATCCAAAAAAGGTGAGTTTCAATTGTATTTAAGATTCCGTCCTTAGTAGAACCCACTCGTGAATAGTAAGATCCCACTCGTAAAGAAAGATCCCACTCGAGGCGGGATTTACAAATTATGCTAGCAGGATCTTTTATATTACATTTTTAATTGTCTTGATTTTCATACTTATAGTGTTTTCCAGTGGGTGCGATGCAACTTCGGATTGAAATAGCATAGAAACTGCGGCAGCAAGTTTTTTCTTTCTAATACCTCTCCGTTTAGGTTGTACTGCGGGCGGCTCTTCAGGATGTTGCCTTGAAAGTGAGATAGTAGGGATAGCACTAGTTTGCACTTCTTGAGATCGTTGTATTTGGGAACGATCTTGAGCGAGCGATTGTTGATGCGATCTTCCAATCATCTAAACAACAAAGTATTATATAATTCAAACATGAATAAAAAAAGAAATTTCATAATAAAAACTCTAAATTACCTCTCCGTAGTGGCTCCACATATCTGTCTGATGACCACTAGCAAACATGGAATGACGAGGCGGATCATGATGCGTATTACCAAATTGCCCTTGCAGCTGATACACCATACCAAATTTGGGCATAGAAAATTGGGGCGGAGTGATTGCTCAGTAGTGGAGGGGATGGAACTGGGCCTATAGTAGAGGGCACAGTGGTGGGCTGTTGTGGTGGTGTTTCAATGACGGGATCATGCCGAGGCTGAGTTGTAGGTTGATATGCAGATGAATGTCGGGATGTTCCACATCACATTTGTTCAAACAAGTCCCCAAACCACTTCGTAAACCGAGGTACCCATCTCTTATCCATCTTTTCCAGGAGCCGATCCTCAGATCTTTCCAATTCCTCTCTCAACCAACGACGATCATTGTATCGTCGGTGGTGCTCTCCCCCACTGCTGGAAGATGATGATGCAGCTTGTTTGGATGCAGCTTTTGCAGCTTTTCGGGTACGTTTTCCCTTATCTTGGGGCTGTACTTGAGGCTCCTCGTCTGAAATATCTGCTTCGACATAGATAGGACCCACTCCATGTGATCGTCTAGGCCTTGAAGCTTCATGTGTCGGAATGGCCTCTTAATCAAAAATTGCTTCCGTACGGGGACGAAGAGGAAACTGCTTACCCTCCCTTAGCGCATTTTTGGACGGCACAAATTTAACATTGAGAGCATTTGGATATTGAATTGAGTGCCAGTAAAAAGTCTTCTCCTCGTCGTCAGAAACAACAAGTGGTGTCAAATTGGGCTCCTGTAGAAAAAAAAAAGTAAATATAAAGTATTGTATAAGAACAAAGATTGAAAAGATCTAAAAATTAAATATATTAGCAGTAAAGAAAAAAATGGTTCAAGATCCAATGTAGGTCTGCTTCTAAACCTTCATTTAATGCATCTGGGAGTCCCGATCGGGTCATCAAATCTCCCAACTGCTTCCGCTAAATCTGGTATGACTTCTAGAGACCACACATGAAAGCCCACATTGCACCATAGAAGTGATATTTCTTTCTATTCTGCACATTGGTGATGTAGTGCTTCAAATTCAAGTATGAATATGCTCCCCATGAAAAATTAGAGAACAAATTCAAATCATCAACCAATTTTCAAATCCACGAAGGAACAATTTTCTTCACGTCTCTACCAAGTATTACCATGTACGCCACTAAAACGTGAGCCGCGCGGAGGTACAAATCAACACTTGGATCACCATTTCGATCGGTGATGGGCGCCCGCGTGTTCTTAAATCGATCCAGTTAGTCATTCGCACTAATAGGCATACCGTTACAAAACCGTCGATAAACCTCCACATTCTGTAAATCGTAGTCATCCGCCGGATTAAAGCTGGACTCGTCAAAGCTCAAACCAGTCACCAAGACATATTCTTCATATGAAAATCGGAGGTTTACGCCGTTGATATGGAACCACATCTCGTGAGACTGAGAACCTGGATAGTTGATCTCACGTGACAACACGTGATGCACAGCTATCGCACATTTATGTCCCGGGTCCCAATAGATAAAATGCCCAAAGCACCTATTTATAAATTTATTGATCAATTCTTCACCACCGACCTCATACAGAACCCTTCTAACATCTTCCAAAACACCAATCCTGTAATACGTGCTAATGGTTGAACCACGGTTAATAGAGTCAGGTCTCTTGTATGTAATCTGTGCACAAAATCAAAATAACAATTCATTATAAATAAATCTAAATACTTTAAAAGATTATAATAGTACTGTACAGTAGACAAAATAAATCTAATAAATATAATACAACCAAAATTTTAATTTATTGAAATTCACAACCAATCACACATCTAAAAAATAAAAAAAATCAACAAATAACTTCAAATCTCCTATACGATTTTTTTTGTGTATTCATTTCAATAAAATGACAAAATAGTTCGATATTTTTGAAAAAGGACTTTCACTAGAAAAATACGTACGCATCTTTTTATATACTCCCTCCATCCAATTTAAGATGTCTGGTTTGGGTGCTGGCGCGGAGTTTAAGAAAGCTGATAAAGTTGTAGTAGGTAGAGGAAAAATGACAAGGAAAGGTATTGTTAATGAATGTCATTAAGTTGTTAATTGTTTCCTTATTGTTTGCCTTGTTTGCTTTTTTTTTAAGGCATAAAACTGTCAACTTATTTTTTTTTTAGTTCACTTTTTTTTCATGCACTGCCTTTAATTTTTTTTCTTTCTTTACTTGTTTTTTTGCCTTGTTATTTTTTTCGTTGCATTTGAAGAGCAAAACAAGAAGAGAAAACATAGATTATGCTGAAATTGAAATCAAACAAAAAGAGGAATTTATGGTGGGAAATTTCTCTATAAATACAAGCTGATGGTCAGAATTTAAGGCACTCAACTACCACAACCTACATAAAGAGAAACTAAATGGTTCAACTAAGAAGAAAAGAGCTAAAACCAGACGAGCTCAACACAATAGCTCAATGGTTACTACAGCGCATTCAAAATGGAAAGTTGATGTATGGTGCAAAGAAGCAAGCTACAGATTTGTTTGGAGTCAGTGAGAAAACAATATGGAGAATTTGGAAGAGGAGAGAAGCGCAGCAAGGTCAGGGAGTTCCTGTCAATTTGAGAAGCAAGAAAATAGGGTTAGAAAGAAGGAAAACCAAGCCTTTTTATGAAGAAAGATACAAGGGCCTCTCAGTTCTTAAGAAGACATCACTGAGGTCAATTGCATCAAATATGGATGTCAGTAAAAGCCAAGCTCACATCTGGAATAAAACAGATATCATCAAGCCACATATAAATGCCATAAAGCCATTTCTAAACCCTCAACACAAGTTGTGCAGACTGAATTGGTGCTTAAGTCAACTTGGAAGGATCATCACATAAGGCAAGATCAAGTTTAAAAGGATGCAAAACACGTACATGTAAATGAAAAGTGGTTCTACCTTACCAAGGCAAAAGATAGGTACTACCTGTTCAAGAATGAGAAGCCACCAGAAAGACAGATTCAATCCAAGAGATTCATCAAAAAGATCATGTTCACTGCTGCCATTGCAAGGCTAATAATAGATGAAGAAGGCACTGTCATCTTTGATGGTAAAATAGGGATATTCCCATTCATAACAGAGGAGCCAGCTATCAGATCATCCAAAAACAGAGACAAAGGGACCATGGAAACCTAGACAATCAACAATGTTACCAGAGCATTAACCAGAGGGCAACTACTTAATCAGGTAAACACATAGACATCACATATGATCAGAGATGTAGTATCTGTATCTTAAATGCATCAGCAAGTATCATTTGCATCAGGTATCAAACATTGATCATGTAGTAGTATCTGTATCATTTGCATCAGAAATTCATCAAACATTGATCATACTTCAATTAAAACATGCAGCTGGTACCAACAATTATACAGAAGTGGCTAGAATGTCTTTCCAAGCATATCTACATCCAACAAGACAATGCCAAACTCCATATTCTAGGGAGTGACCCTGAATTTCAAGCAATTGCACATACTGATGGTTTTCATTTTGAACTCATTAACCAACCAGCCAATAGCCCAGACCTGAATGCCAATGATTTAGGCTTTTTTAGGAACATTCAAACACTAAAAGATCATATGGCAGCAACAAATGTTGATGAAATGCTGGAGAATGTAAGGACTGCATTTGACAACTACCCAGCAGAGAAGATCAACAAAATTTTCCTAACATTACAAGCCTGCTGTGGGAAAATCATTAAATGTCAAGGAGGGAACAACTACAGCATTCCTCATATGGGAAATGATCACTTAATTAGGAAAGGGATCTATCCAGACTGTTTTGAAGTGGATGAACAAATGGTCAGAGATGCATTGGACTACTTAAATGATCAGGGAAATGAAGAAGACAGATGGTACACTCTAGATGACATTACAGTGTCATTGAATCAAGTTAATATTGAAGACTGAAGGGTGGCAAATGATATGCAGATTCAATCACAGTACTTCAAGCTTAACAGGGACAGACAAGTGTATGTTTTTGTTTTTGGATTTGTTTGTAATGTAAAGTAATCAGTGAATCTGCAAACAAACTTGAATGCTTTTGTTTAAACTATTTTGAGCCTCCAAACCTAGTGTAAATAACACCAAGTGGTTGCATCAAAGAACACAGAGCATGAATGAATGCTTCATCATGTAAATATGCATTCATTCATCCCTCAGAGCATTCTCATCACAGGGATTGGACTATCAAGTAAATATGCATTCATTCTCATCATGTAAATATGCATTCATCAAGCTAATTAGCATCAGATCATCATCATCATCATCATCATCATCATCATCATCATCATCATCATGTAAAATCACAGAATGCAACCACACTCATAAATCAATGGCATCAAGTGTAGTATCTAACAGGCAACGGGCATCAGAAATTCATCAATCCATAGAAATAACAGGCAACGACCATCAGAAATTCATCAATCCATAGAAATAACAGGCAACGAGCATCAGAAATTTATCAATCCATAGAAATAATAGGCAACGGGCATCACCAGCCACCACCCACCAGAAATTCATCTCACAAACAGAAAAGGCATCACCAGCCACCACCCATAGAACCAACACAGATCAAACCTGATTCTGATTCTGATTCATAATCAGAATTAAACTCGCCGGCGAGCCTGGCTTTCCAGTAGATCTGATATGGATCGAAGGTTGCCGCCGGCTCAGTCTCCGGCACAATTTCATCGGATTTCTTAGACGGATGTTCAGGAATCGGGAATGGTTCCCACCCCGGTAGAACCCACAAATCCACGCTCAAATAAGGAGTATCGCTGCGGAGATGGTCGGGGGACGGTTCCCACCCCGGTGGAATCCATAATTCCTCCAATTCATCATTCCTCCGATCCATAATTCCTCAGATTGGGAATTGAGAGAGATAGATGGATATATTCGGAAGACAAATGAGAGAGAGAGAGAGAGGGGGAGAAAGATGGATCGCGGCAGAACAGAAATGAGAGAGAAATGAGAGAGAGCATTAGGGTTTCAGAAATGAGAGATAGAAAGATGGATCGCGGCGGAACAGGCCATAAGAGAGAGGAATGAGAGAGAGCATTAGGATTTCAATAATGAGAGAAAGAGAGATGGATCGGTTTTGTTTGGAGGATTTTGGGCTGGGTTGTTAATTATTGGGTTTGGGTTTGGGTTTGGGTTAATTAAGAAAATAGATTAGGGGTTAATTGGGGTTGGGTTAGTAATGAGAGTGTGGACCCAAATGGTAAGGGGTAATAATATTCAGTAAAGGATGAGGTTATAAGGGTAAAACTTACACAATAGGGCATCTTAAATTGGACAAAAAAAAGAGGGCAAACAAGACATCTTAAATTGGATGGAGGGAGTAACATACTAATCCCACAAATTAACTTACAACAATAAAAATGCACATGCAAATTACTTGAAAAAAAACACATAATTTAAGTACGTAGAACGCGAATTTAAATACGCATAATTTAAGTACGTAGAACACAAATTTATAACTTTCTACACAAAATCGAAACAAATATGTAACCAACAAAAGTTGTAAATTACGAGTGGAATTTCATATAATATTAATGTGGGATAAACTATATTATAAACCTAAAACATAAATTATTAATTTTCTACGCACAAAATCGAAACTAATATTTTAACCTACAAAATTATTCGACTAAAATCCAAAAAAGTTAGAGATTTAATTATTTAATTAAATTTAAACCAATATTATTAAGATCCCGCTCGGACATTAATAAAAACACAAGTTCCGACCGAGCGGAATTTAACAAAAAGCCGAGCGGGATCTTGCAAATTATTAATTTTCTACGCACATAATTGTTATGACCGAGTGGGATTTCATATATTGTTAATATGGGATAACGTATAAACCTATAAAACCTTCCATTAATTTTCTACACACACAAATTCGAAATTAATACCTTAACAAATAAATTCTTCGACTAAAATTCAAACACGGTACATATTTAATTTTCTTATGAAAATTAAACCTAAAATTACAAGATCCCGCTCGGACATTTAGGGAAATCAAAAAATCCCGTCCGAGCGGGATGTTCATAGTCATGAGTGGAATTTTATTTTTTGTTAATATGAGATAATTTATATACCTAAAATCTTATTATTTATTTTCTAAACAAATAATCGAAACTAAAAAGCAGCATAGTTTAATTTTTTTAATTAAAGTTCAACATATAATAAAATTTCTACAAGGAATTCAACAAATCTAATCAATATAAATTAAATTAAATTACTAACCTCTCTGGACATGTTGTACAATCGAAGGAATGAAATTCCGCTCCAACAATACACTCGAGTGGAATGTGGTGATTTTTTTTTTGGGTGAACCGGCTGCCAGCGGGGTCGAACTTATGGTGTGGACTGGGATGATGGGGATGATGGGGTATTCATGAGTGGGATTATATATAGGGACGGGATCTAGGATTTTTTTTTGCTTTGGGCTTTTTTTTTTCTCTCACCTCACCGATGGTCATGGGTATTCATTAGTGGGAGTATTGTTTTTATTCACAATAATATTGAGTCAAGAATATAAGGACATTAATTTGAGTCAAACGATATATATCAACCAGTGCATGTCATGCACTGTCTAATCCTCCTTCCCTGCGCTGAAATCATAAAAATTTTGAAAATGAATGGTTATGATTAAAAAAAATCGTAACCTAATTTATATAAGATTAATTTCACAAAAAAATATATTTTAGTTTGCAACTTTGAAATCCTACTCGTGTAATAAAAGATCCCGCTCGCACTTCGTCGAATTATTTTGAGATCCCACTCGAGTGGGATCTATATAACTCGAGCGAGATCTTTGATTATTGAATTTATATTATTTTTTGGAGTTGTAAAATGTATTATTTACTACTACTCCCTCCGTCCAATTTAAGAGTACCGACTTACTCCTTTTTTGTCCAATTTAAGAGTACCCACTTTCACTTTTTTACAAATATACCCCCATCCCTCATCTAATTTTACTACCTTTTGTCATTTGGGCCCACATCTAATACACTAACCTTACCCACTTAATCCCCAATCTAATTTCTTAATTAACCCAACTACAACTAAATTACCCCAGCCTAAAACACCCCACAAAACAACCCAAACCTCTCAGATTCTCTCACTCGGCAACCGTAATTCCTACTCTCTTCCTTCTCTCACTTCTGTTCTCCTTCGCCGCTATTCTCCCAATTTCTCTGCAACCCATTAGTTCTCCGTTTTCTTATCCGATTCAATGGGATTTGAACCATCCCCTGACAATCTCCGCCGCGATACACCTGATTTTGCGGAGGATTTATGGGTTCCACTGAGATGGGAACCATTCCCTGATGAGCTCTGCCGTGATACACCTGAATTTGCATCGGATTTATGGGTTCCTCCGGGGTGGGAACCAACCCCAGTTCCCACAGAACGTGTCGGAAACTGAGTTTCAGGCGGATTCCGATGGATTTGCAATTTCTCTGGGTGATTCCGAAATCCCCAGTGTGCTTGGTGGATCGATGGCGGCCTCTCTCGATCCTTATCAGCTGTGGTGCGCAGCCTCTCTCAATGGTGAATTTGATTCAGATTTGGAATCTGATTCAGATCCCTCTTCTAATCCGAATCAGGTTTTTCATTTCTTAAAGTTGAGGGATTGGCTGATGATGCCTAATTTCTATTAATTCATTGGCTAGTGATGCCTAATTTCTGTTAATTCATGGCTGGTGATGCTTGATTTATGTGCATTCGTGGATTTTTTATTTGTGATTCATGTGGGCTAGTTATGTCTTGATCTATGATGGTGATGCCTTTTATGATGATGAATCTGTGCTGTTGTGAGCTCTTCATTTCTGATGATATTTGTTGCCTTAAACTAATCCTACAGATACCACTCTTGATCTTTGCTTACTTGATTTGTTGCCTAGAATTCCTATGCAAATGATGCAATGACTCCCTGCTGATGCTTCTTCTGTTACTGCTACTATGATGATGTCTTTTATGATGATGAATTTGTGTTTTTGTGAGCTCTTCGTTTCTGATGATATTTGTTACCTTAAACTAATCCTACAGATATCACTCTTGATCTTTGCTTACTTGATTTGTTGCCTAGAATTCCTATGCAAATGATGCAATGACTCCCTGCTGATGCTTCTTCTGTTACTGCTACTATGACGATGCCTTTTATGATGATGAATTTGTGCTGTTGTGAGCTCTTCGTTTCTGATGATATTTGTTGCCTTAAACTGATCCTACAGATACCACTCTTGATCTTTGCTTACTTGGTTTGTTGCCTAGAATTCCTATGCAAATGATGCAATGACTCCCTGCTGATGCTTCTTCTGTTACTGCTACTATGATGATGCCTTTTATGATGATGAATCTGTGATGTTGTGAGCTCTTGATTTCTGATGATATTTGTTTCCTTAAACTGATCCTACAGATACCACTCTTGATCTTTGCTTACTTGGTTTGTTACCTAGAATTCCTATGCAAATGATGCAATGACTCCCTTCTGATGCTTCTTCTATTACTGCTACTATGATGATTCCTTTTATGATGATGAATCTGTGCTGTTGTGAGCTCTTGATTTCTGATGATATTTGTGCCTTAAACTGATCCTACAGATACCACTCTTGATCTTTGCTTACTTGGTTTATTGCCTAGAATTCCTATGCAAATGATGCAATGACTCCCTGCTGATGCTTCTTCTATTACTGCTACTATGATGATGCCTTTTATGATGATGAATCTGTGTTGTTGTGAGCTCTTGATTTCTGATGATATGTGTGCCTTAAATTGATCCTACAGATACCACTCTTGATCTTTGCTTACTTGGTTTGTTGCCTAGAATTCCTATTCAAATGATGCAATGCTTGTTGAATGGTTGCCTTGAATGCCACTGCAAATGATGCAATGCTTCCTTGCTGATGCTTTCTTGTGCAAATTATGCAAATTTTATATGCTGATGTGTTTGCTTGTATTTGATGCAACTACTAGGTGATTGCTTCCCTAGTTTTGGAGGCTCAATACTTTGGTGGAATCATTGCTGTATTAATCTATGAATCCTAATGATGATGATGTATATATAGGCAGAATGATGCATTTAGTTTACATATAGGCAGAATGATGCATTTAATTACATTCCAAACAAGTTAAAAACAAAAAAATTACACATTCATTCAGTCTTCAAAATCCCAACAAGTCTCCTGCCTTCCTTCAATCTTCTAAAACTATTGCATCCAATGACACTACAATGTTGGTAAAATTGTAGGTCATGTCTTCTGCATTGCGCTGGAGGTATAAGTACTTCAATGCATCTCTGACCACTTGTTCATCAACTTCAAAACAATCTGGATACCTTCCTTCCTTAATTAAGTGATCCTTTTCTATATGAGAAATGTTGTAGTTGTTCCCTCCTTGGACCTTAATGATCTCCCCATAGCAAGCTTGTAGTGTTAGGAAGAGTTTGTTTATCTTTTCTGGTGAGTAATTGTTAAATGCTTCATTGACATTAGTGATCATCTCATCAACATTTGCAGCTGGTTTCTGATCTTTAAGTGTTTGAATGCTCCTAAAAAGCCTAGATCATTGATATTTGTATCTGGACTGTTAGCTGGTTGGTTTATGAGTTGGAATGTGAAACCATTTGTATTTGCAATTGCTTGAAAATCAGGGTCAGTTTTGCAGAATATGAGGTTTGGCATTGTCTTGTTGGATGTATATATGCTTTCCTAGACATTCTGGCCACTTGTCTTTAATTGTTGGTACCAACTGCATGATTCAATTACCCATATCAATCATTGCTAATGCATTCACTTAATTAAATGCTTCTATATGTTGATGCCTTGAAACCTGCAGATACTACTACTTGATCTTTGCCTATGCAAATGATGCAATGCTTCCTTGCTGATGCATTCACTTGATTAAATGCTTCTATATGCTGATGCCTTGAACTTGCAGATACTACTACTTGTTCTTTGTCTATGCAAATGATGCAATGCTTCCTTGCTAATGCATTCATGTGATTCAATGATGGTATTGTGTTACCTGGTTCAGTAATTGTTGTTTCATGAGTGGCCTTGTAACATTATTCACTGCCTTGGTTTTCATGGAGCCTTTCTGTCTGTTCTTTGAATTTCTGTTGCTGGCTTCCTCTGTGATGAATGGAAAAATTCCTATTTTGCCATCAAATATGATTGTCTCCATCTTCATCAATGATTGGCCTTGCAACTGCTGCAGTGAACATGATTTTATGATATACCTCTTTGACTTGCACTGGCTTCATTATCACAGAGGTAGTACCTATCTTTTGCCTTTTGTAAGGTAAAACCACTTCTCATCTACATGTACTGTGGTTTGCATTCTCTTAAACTTGATCTTCCCATCTTCAATGATGTTTCCAAGCTGACTTAGGCTCCACTTCAATCTGCACAACTTGTTCTGTGGGGTGAGGAATGGTTTAATTGCATTTGTATGTGCCTTGAGCTTGTCTTGTTTTGTACCATAGATGAGCTTGACTCTTACTAACTCCCATATTTGCTGCAATAAGCCTCAATGATGTCCTCTGCAGAACTGAGAGGGCCTTGACTTTGTCTTCATTAAATGCTTTGGTTTTTCTTCTCACTGACCCTATTTTCTTGCTTCTTAAATTTACAGGAACTTCTCCTTCTTGCTGAGCTCAAGCCCTCTTCAAAATCTTCCATATAGACTTCAAAGACATTCCAACTCAGTTGCAGCAGCCTTCTTTGCACCCCACTGAAGTTTACCTTTGTTGCTGCGTTGAAGAAGCCATTGGGCTATGGTATTGAGTCTGTCGGCTGTTAGCTCTTTTTTCTTTCATTTCGGCTGAACCATTCCTGCACAGAGTTTATGTAGTTTGGGTAGTTGGAATGCATTAAAGTGTTGCATTGGCAGTGTATTTATGGAAGAAATTAGCCCTTGTTAGGTTGCTTTTGAATTTTCCCACCAAAACATTGTACCACATCAAGTGTACTTTAATCTTTGTTTAATGAATGCAATCTCAGTTTTTGGCTCCATATTTTGGATTTGCTCCAATTTTTCATTTACTGTCCAGCTGTTATGCCTCAATTGTTTTTTTTCGAATTTGCAGTCTTTTTGTGCTCCAATTTTTCATTTACTGTCCTATTTAATCACTTACCTGTCCAGATTGAAGTAAAAAAACGGATGTGAAATAATCTTGCAATTCATTCCAATTGCTCGATAAACAAAAAAAAATTCAGTACGCGTTGAATAAACTCGAAATAGGAATTAATGCATGTCAATAGCCTCATGCCTTAGAAATAAGAAGTCGGCACCTTTTTGTTAATAAAAATTAACAATTTAAGTGCAATTGATTACCACTACCCCTCAAATACACCTTTATTCCACAACTACCACCTTTTTAGCTTTATTAATCTCGTGCCAGACCCCAAAATGGGTCATCTTAATGGACGAGAGGGAGTAATATATTAAAATTAATCAAATTTAAGAAATGAATGGCTTATATGATTAGAAAAATCGTAACTTAATATATATAAGATTAATTTCACTAAAAATATATTTTGGTTTGCAACTTTGAAATTCCACTCGTGTAATCAAAGATACTCGCTCGCACTTCGTTGAATTATTTTGAGATCCAGCTCGAGTGTGGATCTATATAACTCGAGCGAGATCTTTGATTATTGAATTTAAATTATTTTTTGGAGTTGGAAAATGTATTTTTTTAATACTAATATATTAAATTTAATCAAATTTAAACAAATGAATGCTTATATGATTAAAAAAAAATCGTAACTTAATATATTTATATGGATTAATGTCACAAAAAAATATATTTTGGTTTGCAACTTTGAAATTTCACTCGTGACTACGAATTCTGCTCGTACTTTGTGCAATTATTTTGAGATGTCCGCTCGAGTGGGATCTACATAACTCGAGCGAGATCTTTAGTTAATTGAATTTATATAATTTTTTGGAGTTAGAAAATGTGTTTTTTTAACTACTAATATATTAAAATTAATCACATGTTTCTGGAGAGTTAGAAAATGTATTGTTTCTAGTGACCAAATTACATTAACTAAAAAACGAAAAACAAACTAATAATTATAAAAAAAATATTATTAACTAGCTAATACATATATAGGGTGAGATTTTAGGTGTTGCTGTTTCTTGTGGGCGGATTTATAGGGTTTTAACTCTTCTCTCACCTACCTCATCATATCCTATTAATTCATAAAGTAGTCAACAGAATCTATGTATTTCCAATTTCCCATGCGGTACTGTCACTCGCCATTTTATCGCTGAAGAACACAATGGAAGTGAGGTTTTTTGGCGACTTTCAATTATTGTAAGGGTATATATGTAATCTTGGATATAACTAATTTATTTTCTGTTAGGTGTATATAACCAATTTCACTTTATATATATAACAAATTTCCACTCTATAAATTTAATTAAGGTTGCCATATTGGAATTTCCAAGGACAAGAATTCGATAGCTTTTGTGCCTAACTTTAGACTTTGTTCGTCGTTAAAGTCTAGGAGAAGGAGAATAACAAAAATATGAAATATCATTGCTGCAATTATTTGTAAGTCATCGTTCTGTGATCGGCTAGTATTAAGGTTTTTAGTTTTTCTCTCTATTGTATAAAATTCCATTCATGTAAGTCGAAAACTATGAATACATTCCTATATATATCAATATGTAATGTTCATAACTTCATTGAGAGATATGTTTATCGGGTTAATCGTAGTTCCAACGGCCCGGTTCTATCTAATATGCTCCGACCTCCGTAGTAAGATTTAATTATAGCGGGATTTGGGCTTAACGGGCCTTATATCGGGCTACCTGTCAAAACAAGTCAAACAAGTACTAGATTGCAATTTTAAATCAAACCATGAATAACGAACACCATATATATGGGGAGGTTTTCCGACGGTCCCATTACCATACATCAATGTTCAAATGTTTATGAGTGCGTCGGAATCCAAAGTTTTTTTAGACCTATAACTTTGAGTATTTTGTAAATATAGGATAAATTTTTACGAGTTCCGTAGGACAAATTGAGCTACTATCATTTTTTGTGTTTTTTGTTTTTGTTTTTGATCTTGCTTCTAATTAATCAAGTTGGGTGCATATTTATTTTGAAGATGTTTATGACATATTGCTCAAAATGGCTTTCACGTACAGGAAATTTAATTGCTATATAATTAATATGCTCTCCAAATAGACATGTATTGCAAATCTCCGTTACAACAAGATGCAAATAAATACAATACTACATGCTAAAGGAAATCTTTCGCCACTGAATGCAAGAAATTTTGCAACTTTTTCTCGTTCTTTGAAGAAATGGTGCAGGTTTTTATTTGAAGGTTTTATTTTACATCGCAATAAATAAAAATTAAGCAATAGTTGAGTAGATAGCTTATTTATCATCCACGTAGGCATTGGCCTGCAGAAAATTAAGTCACGTGAAATGCGCATGCTATTTAGTCTGAATCGGACTCAATTTATCCTACGGATGCTAAAATATTAAAAATTAGTTCTATAATTATAAGCCCACAAAAATTTGTCATACGTTTGCAAACACCCAAAATTATGGTACTAGAAAAACTTTGAACTCAGTATGTCGTATAATGATCTTCATGCGTCAAATACTTTGACACTAATAATATATAGTATAAATTTGGTGGAATAAATTGGAACACATGATGCCAAAAAAAATTACTCATATTTTCCTTAACATAACAAATAAAAGTAAAGCAGTAACAATAAAATAAGGTTTGGTTGGAGCTTCAAACTAGATATAGTTTTCAAATTTAAATTGCAAAAATACACTGTATTAGCTTCATGAGATTTTGTGACAATTGTAGTCCAATAGATCATGAATACAATTCTCGGACGCAATAAATTAATTTTGTGACAATCTTAGTATGTGACATTTTACCTTACGAAGGGATCAACTTCGTTATCTCCGACATGCAAAATCTAGCTACCAACTGTCTTGTCTGGCACCAAAAATGGACTCCGGTTAAAGTCATCACAACATCAATTTATTGTGCCCGGAAATTGTATTAATAACTTACAAGGCTAAAATTATCTAAATACCTTATTATTAGGTTAAAAATAAGAGTGAAGGAGTGATATAGCAAAATTCCCCCCTTAGATTACAATGTTTGGTAAGGAATATAATATGGTAAAATTATAGCCAAATTTATGACTTTTGGACAATTATACCCTTATCATAGGGTTGAAAATTTATACACCTCATTATTTTCTCCCACCCATTTAATTTCACGTTTTTTTCTCTCTCTAAAACTTCTCCCACCCATTTTCTCTCCCACCATTTTTCTCCCCCATTTCACGTCATTCACAGAAAACCCTACCTCCTCCTCCACAATTTTCTCCTACCGCCTCCTCCACCATTTCCTCCCCCACCATTTTCCTACCCCAACGCCTCCATCATGGCTTCGAACAATGAGATCGAGGAAGAAACCGTAGTGTCTGAAGAAGAAGCCACCCAAACCGGCGGAGAAGAAGAAACCGCCGCCGTTGATTTGGGCGAGTCTGAAACAGAGCCAAGGACGACGAAAATCAGTCCGATTTCGGCGACAAAGAAAGACGAGAGAGGAAGAAAAAAGAGAAAGCACGATGAAACCGGCGAAGTCCAACTGTCGAGAAGAAAAAAAGGGAAGAAAAGAGAAAATGGAAGAGAAATGAAGGAGAAGAAGAGGAGGAAGACAGTTGCGCCACCACCGATAGCGAATGCGAGCGACGACGCGGCGGCGACGCAGACTGCGGCGGCGAGCAATCCGCCCTCCCCTAAGAGAAACCAGAGGTAAAATTTAATTTCTTATATCCCGGGCTTGATGCAAATTGATATTTCTTACGATTTATGTTTAGAACTTGTTTGAATGTCCAGATCTGGTTTTTGGGTTTCTCAGATCTGCTTAGAACCCTAATTTGTAACACGTTTTTGGAATTTTGGTTATAACAAGTTACGATGTTTGTGGCTTTTTGAAGTTTTCGAAACTGAATTTTTGTTTGTATACATGTTAGGAATTTCACAATTCGCAACATAATATATGAATGTCGTATATAGTGTTGCGAATTATGAAATTCGTAACTAACTATGCATTTTCATTCGTTTATTTGACGTTACGAAAGTGGAATTTCGTAACATGTTTGGCAATTAAAATTCCGAAATGAATCACTTTATGTACGAAATTAAATTCGTATTGAAAATTTTGTTGCTAATTCATATTTTCGTAACACGTTTTTGGAATTTCGGTTATAACATGTTACGAAATTAGAATTTCGTAACATGTTCGTGGCTATTTAAACGTCTCGCAACTGAATTTTTAAGTATATGATGTTGCGAATTTCACAATTCGCAACATCATATACGAATTTCGTATATAGTATTAAATTCATAACTAACTGTGCATTTTGATTCGTTTATTTGATGTTACGAAATTATAATTTCGTAACATGTTGTGACAATTGAAAATTTCGAAATGAATAATTTTATGTTACGAAATTAGCATTCGTATTGAATAATCTATTGCTAATTCATATTTACGTATCATATTTTTCGAATTAGGTTATAACATGTTACGAAATTATAATTCCGTAACCTGTTTCTGGCTATTTGAAGGTTTCAAAACTGAAATTGTTTAGTATATGATGTTGCGAATTTTGAAATTCGCAACAACATATATGAATTTCGTATATAGTGTTGCGAATTATGAAATTCGTAACTAACTGTGCATTTTCATTCGTTTTATTTGACGTTACCGAAAGTGAAATTTCGTAACATGTTTGTGGTAATTGAAAAATTCCGAAATGAATCACTTTATGTTACGAAATAACATTCGTATTCAAAATTATGTTGCTAATTCATATTTTCGTAACACGTTTTTGAAATTTCGGTTATAACAACGTGTTTGTGGCTACTTAAACGTTCGAAACTGAATTTTTAAGTATATGATGTTGCGAATTTCACAATTCGCAACATCATATACGAATTTCGTATATAGTGTTACGAATTGTGGCTACTTACATGTTCTAAATTACTGGATTGGTTTAATTGTTTGTTTATTGTAGATCGAATGGATATTCAAGGAGAAAGAATCTTGCAGTTAAGCACCACCGGATCATGTTAACCGGTGGTGAGTGCACATGTGAACGATATTAGGTCTGTGTTTGAATCTTTCGGCAACAAATCTATCCGGACGTTGAAGCAATCAACAATGAATTCGTATCACAGTAATAATTCATCGTTACGAATTAACGATTTCGTATCACATTGTTATGATTTCATGTTACGAAATCACAATTTCGTATCAATCATGTCATAATTCAATGTTACGAATTTATGCTTTCGTATCATTTTGTCATATTTCCATGTTACGAATTTACGATTTCATATCACTTTGTCGTAATTTAATGTTATGAATTCAACTTTTTGTTTCAATCGTGTCATGATCTCATGTTACGAATTTCATATTTCGTATCAATGTTTATAGGAAGTTTAATTTCTTATGTGTTACTCCGTTACAAATGTTGCGAAATTGTCATTGTGTAATATTTTATATAACTTTCCAATTGTCTTACTCCATTATGAAATCAATATTTCGTAACAGACCACACAAACAATCTTATAAAAATTACAACAAAAATTTGATGTCGTAAAAAATACCAACACTCAACATACAATAAACCATAAAAAACTATCAACCAAATCTATCGGATCTTCACACAATTAAACGAGTATGCCCCTCAACTAAAGCATCTACATCAAATGCATACATTCTCATAGTCTCGTCTACAGGCGACTCAACTAAAGCATCTATAATCAAATGCATACATGCTATTGTCTTTTTTCAATCGCACGTCAAGCTTACTAAAAAATTGTTGAAAAGCTTATACCCATTGGAGGAATGGGAATATACTCCTTTCTCCTACCTCATATATTCTCATCGCAATGCCCTCCATGCACAACAATTAAGCACGATGGACTCATCTGCATAAAAGGTTGTAAGATTTAAATTTGTTACAGTGTTACGAATTAACAATCGTAACACAAAACCAAAATTGTAAAACTCATTCTGTTACGAAATAAGTAAATCGTTAACAAAAAAATCGTAAACATTCGTTTCGTTACGAAATTAAAGAATCGTAACACACTAAATTGTACGAAATGTTAAATTCGTAACATATTAATCAAATCTTAACAATTACAAAATCGTAACACCACACTACATGATTCGTAACATAACATGTTACGACATTCTACTTTCGTAACTTCAAATAAACTTATGAAAATGCACAGTTGGTTACGAATTTTATAATTCGCAACACTATATACCAAATTCATATATTATGTTCCGAATTGTGAAATTCGTAACATGTATACTTAAAAAATTCAGTTTCTAAACCTTCAAATAGCCACAAACATGTTACGAAATTCTACTTTCATAACTTCAAATAAACCTATAAAAATGCAAAGTTAGTTACGAATTTCATAATTCGTAACACTATATACGAAATTCGTATATTATGTTGCGAATTGTGAAATTCGTTACATGTATACTTAAAAAAAATCAGTTTCTAAACCTTCAAATAGCCACAAACATGTTACGAATTTCTACTTTTGTAACTTCAAATAAACTAATGAAAATGCACAGTTAGTTACGAATTTCATAATTCGCAACATAATATACGAATTACATGCTAAAGCTGTTACGAAAAAAATAAGTCGTAACACAAAGCAAAATCATCACAACAAAGCAAAATCGTAACAAATCCTTTCGTTACGAAATTCACAAATAGTAATAAAACACATACGAAAATAACAAATCGCAACATAAAAAAACAGAATACATGCATGCAACCGCACAACTTTGAAAACACAGATATAACACCAATCAAATTAACTTCAATCAAATTCAAAATCGAACCACATAGTCAATCAACACCAATCAAAGAGAAAACAAATTGAAAACACAGATACAACACACAACTAACAACCAAATCAAACAATCAAAATTAATAAGAAACAAAATACAAATTAATACCTCAAAATCTAATAAATACAAAATAGCAATGACGGTGACACGAGGCTACAGCAAATCGACGGCGGCTGGTGACAAAAGAGC